>JAOPSE010000005.1:42106191-42208347 GCA_029449295.1 Zea luxurians | reverse complement strand
GTCAATTGCCTGCCATTTTAAGTTGGCTGTTGGAGCCAGCCTTACGGATGGCATTGGCACGGCCATCAGAAAGCTGCCTTGATACACACGCGCACACACGCACAAAGGAAACCATAAAAGCCAGGGCAGCCAATTAACCAGGCATTGATTGAGAAACCCGACGTCTTTTCTGGTTTTGAAAAAAAAAAGTCTAGGAGCAGTAGTTTCTTGCTGTGCCGGCAACACAAGTGCACAGCTGCTACAGTGGCACTCCAGAGGTGAGAAGACGTGAAGAGAAAATTTGCGTGTTAGATGGATGGCACAACCGTGCCTCGTGACGCCGACTTGACCAGATTATCCAAAGTTTACTCGTATATACATTGTTCTATTCTGCACTATATTGTTCTATTCTGCACTATAGGCTGTTCTATTGTAGAGTGTAGTTGAATATAATAAATATAGAGACGATTAAACTGCCCGGAGATAAAGCAAGTATAGTGAGGTTACTTTAATGCGGGACGCTATGGCCTGCTCACTAGTAGCGAGATGAAATCGGACTACTCATAGACTCTAAGACAACTTGTGAGAGTAAGAGGTGGACTAAGTGTTAAATGTATAGGTTGTACCATGAGAAAGTGTTATTGTTTGATTTTGTTTTTAGTTGGCTATATGTGAAATGAGAACGCTATAAAGTCCATTGCACCCTATATATATTACTAGTCAATTATCCGTGCTTTTGTTACGATTTTATATATCATATAAATAGGTATTGAGATATTCATTCAAATATAATTATTGTTTATTTCTAAACACTAAGGTATGTGTAGTCTGGTCGTTAGTCACAAATTTATAGAGTAGGGACGTGTGTTCAAATGATCGCGGTAGCACCAGGTACCCACTTTCGGTTCTTAATAGTAGTCAGGATTAACCTAACGCTGAGAATTAGGGCAAGCACGCACGCATGTACCATTTGGTTTTTGCTCCATGGAACATAAAGCCGCCGACGGTAACTGACACCTGCAAGTTGTACCTAGCAACACGTTTGTAACCTAGATTAAAAGCTTAATTAATGTCACGACGAAGCTTAATCGTGCACGCATGTCGGATCTCTCGGCGGGGCTAGCCCCAGCTTGAAAATGCGGCGTTTACATCTGAATAAGCTACACATGTGCAATGCAACTCCAGCCCACATCATACGAAGCTACCGAATTCAATAAGGGAAATCCATCCATCTTTCAGGATTCAGACGGCAGCTAGCTACACATGTTCATGCAGCTGTCTCTGAATCGACCGAGTCAAGCGATGACTTTTTCTTTCTTTCTTTCCTTCTCTTCTCCTTTTACTATTCAGTACTACCAGTGTGGCGGACAGACTGGAAAAAGTCAACACGGTTGCATCTATTCAGCGTCGATCGAGAGATGAGCAACCGCGCGCGCTTGTGCTGCCGGTCAAGAACAACTTGGATTTGCTCCTCCTCTTCTTCTTCGGTGCTGGAGCTGGACTCTGCAGAGTGCAGACTCGCGTGAAAAGTCTACTAGTGTTCTTCAAGCGGACTGACGTCACCCGCGCCGGTTTCCCACGCATGCCGTGGTGGCGCGGGCAGGTGGGGTGAGTCCGTGAGTGGATGGCAGGTGGACCTGCGCCGCCTGGGGACCACCGGTCAGAAGCTGTTTTCGGGTGAAAGAATGGAAAAGGGCAAAAAATATATGGAAATGCAGTTGGTGAATTCACGGTCGCCTCCCTGGGCTGGGAGTGGGATCCGACCCCGCCCGGCCCCTCTCTCTCTCCTCTCAGCTGCGCTGTAGCCGAGGGGAGGGGAGAGAAATAACGGACGCCACCTCCTCCCCCTCTCTCGCCCGCTTCCTCCTCTCTCTTTCTCTTTCTCCCCTGCTTCCCCTTCCATTCCCGACGGACGACGCAACAACCCGCCTGCCCTGCCCTGCCTCACGCTCGCACCCGCGGCGGCGCGGAGGGCCGGAACCTAAACCCTAACCCTAGCGGCCCGCCCGCGATGGGGCAGTGCTACGGGAAGGCAGGCGGCGCGTCGTCGCGGCGGGCGGACCACGACGACCACGCCCACGCCCACGCGGTCGCGCCGCCGTCCCCGCTGCCGGCCAACGGCGCGCCGCCGCCGCCGCCGCAGCCCGCCACGCCCGGGCGCCGCAAGTCCGGATCGGCCACGCCGGTGCACGACCAGGCGGCGACGGCCGCCTGGCCCAGCCCGTACCCCGCCGGCGGGGCCAGCCCGCTCCCCGCGGGCGTGTCGCCGTCGCCCGCCAGGTCCACGCCCCGCAGGTTCTTCAAGCGGCCCTTCCCGCCGCCCTCGCCCGCCAAGCACATCAAGGCCACGCTCGCCAAGCGCCTCGGCGGGGGCAAGCCCAAGGAGGGCACCATACCGGAGGAGGGCGGAGCCGGCGTGGCCGCCGGCTCCGCCGAGGCCGAGCGCCCGTTGGACAAGACGTTCGGCTTCGCCAACAACTTCGGGGCCAAGTACGACCTCGGGAAGGAGGTCGGGAGGGGACACTTTGGCCACACCTGCTCCGCCCTGGTCAAGAAGGGCGAGTACAAGGGCCATGCCGTCGCCGTCAAGATCATCTCCAAAGCTAAGGTAATCAAAGCTTTGCTCGTTGGGGGGTGCGCTCCTCATGTCAGATTCCACCTTTTGGAATATTTTGAAATTTCAAATAGTAGCTCTATCTGTCGAGGTAACCGGCATGTGTTCGCGCCGAACCGAAACCTTGGTGATTAAGGGGCTGTTCGGTTTACTAATTTTTACTCCTTCATTTTATTTCATTTTAGTATCTAAATTAACAAACACGGAAACTAAAACTCCGTATTTGTTAATTTAGTGACTAAAATGGAATAAAATAGAGTGACTAAAAATTAGTCCCCGGAAACCAAACAACCGTTAAATGGTCCGGATTTTGCCTACTGAAGGATACTTTTGGGACTTCCTATTTCAATTTTGGAAGTTTGCTCTTAAGTTGTTTGGCATTGGCGGCTTGTTGTAGCAAGTAACATAGGAAATCCTAGGATCTTGCATGGTACTTGACCAGTTGCATTTTAGCGATATGTTGTCTAGCGCAATATCTTCCCTTTTTTGTGTGGTTTTAGGATTTTTTGACTTTTCAAACAGTAGGGTTGCGCCATGAAAGCTTAATATATTTACTGTTCCATTGTTCAATCCCGATAACATGTCTGCAGTTGCTCCGCTAGATAGTTTGGCTGGTGAGAGTAAATTATCCTAGTTTCTTGGTTGTGACACTGTGTAGGGGGTTTGACAGTTCTCAGCAGGTTCAGCTGATGCTGGAAATCATGCTAATCTTATGTTTTGAGAAAGGGATGCTTGTAGGAACTTTAGGATGCCGAATAGTACAGTGATTGAAATTATTGGCGAATTACCCAATTCTTGTCCGTTGTTAATTAATGATAAACAATACAGTGCATATCCTGATCTACTCTTTCATTCCCACCTTCTTGTTGGTGAACAAAGGTCTGCATTTTCCAGCTGGATCCAGTGGAACTTTAGGAAAACCTAACTGATTGTGCTTGTTCTGTTAACGCATTGCAATTTGCCTGAGGAGCCTAGATTTGATGAAGGTGCCCAAGCTCCATAGGGGATAGCATCACATAAATGAAACAAAATAAGAATGTCTTACATTGCATCATCCTTAGTAGTATTCTTCATGAAGGAAGAATATTGGACTTGTTGACTAGACCAAACAGCTGATAATTTAATAGCTTCTATAAATTTAAAGATTAACTGATGTAGCATTTGGTCGATTTTTATGGGGTCATGATGTTCCTAGAACACCACCACTAAATTTCGTAGTCTCATCCACATCTGCTTGGGAAAAAGGAAATCACGAATTCTTGCCAACAATTCTGTGATATAAGAAATTTACTCTGTAAATATCTGTTTCCTTGATTATTATCTCGATATATGTTGTGATGTTTTCTTGTCTTAAAGTTTTGACCATGTAAATGTATAATACTTACATTTGTTCTTTCTTTGGATGATGTAAACATTGCCTCTACTTCTGAGTTCTGACTCAAATGAAATATCATCTTTTGGTTTTCGTAGATGACGACAGCCATTTCCATTGAAGATGTTCGTAGGGAAGTCAAGATTTTGAAAGCTCTATCAGGGCACAATAATCTCGTCAAATTCTATGATGCATGTGAGGACGCCCTCAATGTCTACATTGTCATGGAGTATGTTTTTGTAACCTTTTGTATGTGAATTTATAGACTTATAATTCAGAATTAGGGGGTGTTTTGTTTGAGATTATAATTTTCCTAGTTCAAAATTTGTTGGATTATACAATCTGGGCAGATTATAATCCCAAACAAACACTCCCTTACTAGATTAGGCTTCTTTAGATACAGCATTTTATCTGTCTTCTGCTGGCACACTTTAAAAAACGGATCCTCCATGCTTGTGCATTTCCTTAGATCACTCACTGCTAACCATATCCTTTTGTGTACACAGTATAGTAGTATCTAGCATGGTGCATAAATGGTCTTCAATGAAACTAACGTAATAGTAATACCTATCAGGTGGTAATTTCTTCATTTTTTTCCTTTTGAACAGATTATGTGAAGGTGGAGAGTTGCTAGATAGAATTTTGGCTAGGTACTTTTTCCAACACAGTACATTCATCTATAGTAGCCGAGTAGCAGTACCTCTTGTTAATGCTTACCAAGGATGCAAACTTGAACTATTGAAGAGGCGGGAGATATACAGAAGAAGATGCCAAAGCTATCGTTGTACAGATTTTGAGTGTAGTGTCCTTCTGTCATCTTCAGGGAGTAGTTCATCGTGATTTGAAGCCAGAGGTATGCTTGAACCACTTCGTTTATGGCTTGCATATATGTGCAGTTCAGTACTTCAGTAGGTGTTTGACTGGGGTTAGTTCTGCCATCTTATTCAATAGCACTTGCTGTTTTTTGTATTTAATTGACAGCAATAATGCTTGTTTGAAAGCTAGGCTGCCTTTGTGACGTAGTTGCTATATTTCATTGGCACAGAATTTTCTTTTCGCAACAAGAGATGAAAGTGCTCCTATGAAGTTAATTGACTTTGGTCTGTCTGATTTTATTAGACCAGGTAATGTACTAATATTTATCTCTTTACACGGCTCACATGGTTATTTCTGCTCTTGTAATTAAAAGTCATTACTTTGTTCAAAAGTTCATTCTAGTTTTCTAATGTGAAATTAGATAAGTCGCATACATTTCTCAGTTAGTCAGTCAGCAGCTTAAAAACATTGATTGCTAATAAAACCTGGGTTTAGGTGAACTTCTTACAACAGAAATCAGGCAACACAGTGTTAGTTTCAGGATATTTTTTGCTGTATACTCAGTCTCAAGGATTTCATTACGCAAGTTTGAACCGGATGTGCATTTTATTATGGTTTTGCTTTTCCATACCTTTGTTCATACTTCATAGTGTGCCCCAGTTAGCTCTTATGCTGTACAAACAGATGTTTGTCATAGGCTGCATTTTGATGATTTGCTTATTAGTCTTGCATTTTAATTGTTTAGCTTGTGCATACATGCTAGGATCATCCTGTGTCTATATTCCAGATAAACAGTGCATATATTCGTATATGACTTTGTTTTTGCATCTTTCTTTATGTTTGGAACTTGGAAGACACTATCATTATTTACAGTTAACCATTTCTTTTGCTCATTCATTAACTCAATCTTATACTTAATTTTATATGTTCTGTGCTACATATTGCAGATGAAAGGCTCAATGATATTGTTGGAAGCGCATATTATGTCGCTCCAGAGGTTCTACACAGATCGTACAGTATGGAAGCAGACATTTGGAGTATAGGTGTCATAACATACATTCTGCTCTGTGGCAGTCGGCCATTTTGGGCAAGGACAGAATCTGGGATCTTTCGGTCCGTATTAAGGGCTGATCCCAACTTTGACGATTCACCATGGCCTTCAGTATCGGCTGAAGCTAAGGATTTTGTGAAGAGATTTCTGAACAAGGATTACCGTAAAAGAATGACTGCTGTCCAAGCACTGAGTAAGTCGTCACATTTGCATATTTTGTGTTGCCTCGTGATTGTGACATCACAATATCCCACTTCGCCTTTTTGTACTCTAAGCAGATTTTATTAACATCTATTTTAGGAACTGCTATTAAACACATCATATGACATGATAATGACAAAGATTGAATTTACTTTTCCCTTATCTGCTTGCAGCTCACCCTTGGTTACGAGATGAACAAAGGCAAATTCCATTGGACATACTTGTTTTCAGATTAGTTAAGCAATATCTTCGTGCTACTCCTCTTAAACGTTTGGCATTAAAGGTACAGTACGGACTTCATGGCCTTTTCTGTATTTATTTATAAACATTCTTTCTATTCTTTATCAGCCTTCGTTGATATAGGAATGTGCAATTGATAAATGTACACGTGCTGGATGTGGTAAAAAGGCCACATGATGGCTGTTTAACCCTCCCAACAGTAGAAGTTATAGAAAATGGGTTCATGAGTGGTGTATGTTTCTAGTTGTGCCTTTGCCATGTCTTTTAAGGTGTTTGTATTTTATTTTACTTTGTGATCCAGTACCTTTTCAATTTATTATGATGGATGTTACTTTATTGGTCATACTAGTGCTTCAAAACTATTATGGATTCCTACAGAAGTCCTAGGTCAAAATTTGACAATAGCGTAGTGGCAAATTGTGGTGTAAACGTCAACCAGCAAAGTAACCACTCATTGATGTAGTAACCCAACATCTTTCTTTGTCACAGGCACTATCTAAGGCTTTAAGGGAGGATGAACTGTTGTATCTTAGATTGCAGTTTAAGCTGCTCGAGCCCAGAGACGGGCTCGTATCGCTCGACAACTTTCGGACGGTGCGTTATTTGTTGTTTTGGCCGATTTGCCTGCCTCGTCAAAATATGGAGACATGTCAAAAAGCAGAACGCTTGCTCATGTCTTCCTGTGCGCGTGCATTATGTTGATGTTTTCTAACTTCTGAACTCGCGTGGTTTGTGACCAGGCTCTGACGAGATACGTAACTGATTGCTATGAGAGAATCAAGGGTTCTTGAGTTTTTGCACGCGGTAAGGGTTCGTCGCTGTGACCCTAAGCAAAGGATTACACAGTGATGCTCATCATATCTGTCTGTAGGGGCATCGATTTCGTATGATTGTCTTCAATTGTAATGTTGAACAATTAATGCCCTACGCCCAGTTTTGAGCCGATGTCGTGATTATACAGCGATAGCAGTTAATTGTATTTGATGGTTGGAGTTGCTGACCCCCTTCACATGCCTCTGTCTCAGTTGGACCCGCTTGCGTACAGAAAGATGGACCTGGAAGAATTCTGTGCGGCAGCAATCAGCCCGTACCAGCTGGAGGCTTTGGACAGCTGGGAAGAAATCGCTGGAACGGCTTTTCAGCACTTCGAACAGGAGGGCAACCGAGTTATATCTGTGGAGGAGTTGGCGCAGGTACGTAGCGAGCGGATGTGCGGTGTGCCTATCCCTCCTCCCTCGTCGGCTCAACCGCTTTCAGCAACGCTGATGGTGACATGTTTGATCGTGTGTAGGAAACTAAGCCTCGCCCCCGACTCACTACTCCATCGTGCAAGACTGGATCAGAAAGTCCGACGGCAAGCTTAACTTTCTTGGGTTCACCCAAATTTTTGCACGGTGTCACGATACGGGGCTCAAACACGAGACGACACTAAAATGGACGCGAACTGTGTATTCGCTTCTAATTTAAAGCCTCTCTCTCGTCGATTATATATAGATGGCCCTGATTGGTGTTTTGTGATGTCGCCCCGGCTAGCTGTTGTTGTCATAGCTTTTTGTAGAGTACGTGTGAAGATCATCGCGATGGCGAAATCGTATGCTTTGCTCAAGAAATTCAAGTGTCATTTGTTCCTCGCCGATTTTGAATCCATCATCCCTGGGACAAAGACCTTTTGTCAACGTGGCGCTAAAGTTGACATCGTCGCTACTCCCCAGTTTCTGGTTGTCCTGTAACTCCCTAAAGTACTTGTTTTGAATGGGCTTTCTTGTAAGCCTTATAGTCTGTTGCATTGCCCGGGCTGAACTGGGCCCAAACTTGTACAGAAGACTAGTGTAGAATGCCAACAGCCGAGTAGAGAGAGCACTGAGTACCCAACTAGAAGACCATTCGAGACATCGAGAGAGACGCGTGCAACTTGCTCTTGGACCGTCCGGTAGCTGGAGAGAGAGAGAGCAGAATCCATAGCAGTTAGCTTAGCAATGTCACAAGGAATATGTGAGGCTGGTCACCGATGGGGTGCCTTTGTCTTCTTGCAGGGAGAGATATATGGAGCTACACTACACTACAGTGAACGGACCAGCAGCTGTCACAGTCACACACATACACAAACACAAATGGTGGTCTCCGTCAAGCTGCAACACGATCTGCCCGTACGGAAAAGGACGCGGTCCGTATGCACGCATGTTTATCTTCCTTTTGTCCATATGCAATGCCGGCCTAAAAGTAGAGTGCAATAATGCTGCTTCTTGTTCATTCCTCCTCATAGCTTTTTGATTCGTTATTATCTCACACGGATATGCCAATGTGTGTTCCCCCTCATTAATAAACCTAGTATATATACTAGATGAGTGCCCGTGCGTTTGCAACGGAAACACACAATACCATGATAACTTATATATATAATGTGTCTTATATTGTTATAAGAAAATGTTTCATAATTCATTTGTGATCCTAGCCATATATGAATTTTGTTATTTTAATTTAACTGTTTCACTACTACATTACAACCATCAGTATCATACAGACTTCGATATATACCATGATTTGCATGGTCTCATCATTGGAGAGCACATGCCACACCTATCGGTAGAAGTTCCCTCGTACATCGTCAGTCATCAGGCACGCACAACCATACATGTTTGCTTAAATAAAAAGGCAAGTGTGTGCGTTTGCGAAGAGAATTAAAGGCAGGCCAGCACAAAAGCTACCTCGGCGATGGCAAGTGGTCATTGTTGTCGGTCCTCCTTTGCGTCACCTCTGTCGCTAAGATGACGCCACAGTCTTTGATATAGTAGTCGTCGAACGCGCGTGACATGGCGAGTACCATGACTTTTGGCTGGGCTACTAAACGAAGTGCACCCCGGGCTCATCAGCGAGGTAGTACACCTAGCCGTTGCACCTCCAGATGTGCTACTCCTCTACATACATCTTGTTCGAGGACACTCACACAACATCAACAACAACCGTCGTCCCAGCGCACAAGAATTTATGGCCGGTCAGTAGCGACTTACGTGGCCGGTTGAGCTTCAGGTGGATGATGAGCTAGATGGCGTGACGGCGCCGTCGTCGGATGCGGTGCCCAGAACAACCCGAGAGTCGCCGGCGTTGGTAACGACTATGAGGTCCCTCGTTTGAATATGGACAGCGGTGTAGCCGCTCTGGACCGCGTCCAAGCGACGGCTGCGCCGGAGCTTGCCAAACATAGCGACGCATGCGGCCAAGTAGGACTGCTTCCAGAGGTCGAACTGGCAGTTGCCAAGCTTCTTCTCATCGTCGATGAGCGACGCCAACGCTGAGCGCCTCCTGCCAGTGGTGTTTGTTCGGGGTTTCCAAGTAAGAAACATGGATTCATCTTTGGCGTTAGTTTATAAAAATGACTCACAAGTCAGATCCATGGACAAAATATTACGGAGAATAAATGTCACCACATATAAAAAGGAATTTAAGTTGAAAACTTATTCAAACAAAAGAAGTTGCATGCAAGGCTCTTCTTTAAATACTACTCTCTCCATCCAAAAATATAATTCGGGAATCTCGTTGATAATTATCTACTAATACACATTGTGTAAGGGTAGCAGGTGGGCTTTGGGAGAGATGTAGTAGATATTTTTACTGTAACAAATATTAACATAAACACACATGTGGTGTAGTGGTAGCTACGAGCACATTTACTTGAGAGGTCGCGGGTTTCGAATCCCATTAGGGGGCCACATTTGTGTTTTTTTAATTTAATTTTAGCTAGGCGTGGGATGCACGTGGGAATGGGAATGAGCTTTGCGGGGAGAGAAAATGAGAAAGACAATGCGGGGAGGGACACAATTGGGAATGGGAAACGGGTCAGGACACAGTTGGGAATGGGAATGAAAACACACAGGGCGCATGGGAATGGGAATGAAAACACACAAGAGTTCGGAATGGGAATGACAGGAACCAGGAATGGGGCAGCCTACCCCTTAGAGTCTTAATAGGTAGTATAGATTATTGTTCCCTCTCTACTCTATATGAGCAGTTCTTAGAGGACCATATTTGAATGTATTAGAGCTCACAGTTAGCTGCTAAATCATCCAAACAGTTGCAGCTAATAGTTCAACTATTTACTACTTTTAGCAAATTAGCTAGCTAATTTCACTAGTAATTTTTTAGTCAATTAACTATTAGCCCTATTTCATTCAAATAGTCCGTTAGACTATAGGGGTGCTTGGTTTCTAGGAACTACTTTTTAGTCCATCTATTTTTTTTTCTATTGTAGTTCCCAAATTAACAAATACATAAACTAAAATAGTGTTTTAGTTTTGTATATTTAGCAATTTATGAACTATGGGCGCGCAGTACGTATATATGCTTAACATTTCATATGTAGTATATTCCTATGTAGGAACATGGAAATCATGCATGGAAGAAACCTACATACACGTCACAAGAGCAAAGCACCTACTCCTACCTGCTATATTCTATGTTATTATTATATACTACTACGACAAATAAGACGAAAAAAACACTGACACGACCAAAACCGCTGAGATCACAAAAGCAGCTAGCTAGCAATCATAAGGACAACTCCGTCCTCGATCGGTCATAAAAGAGATCGAGGGTGTCACGCACACAACGTAACTCCGTCACAACGACCGTAAACAAGTCAAAGAAGATAGCAAAAAATAAATCTTTTGATGACTCACTCCGTCCACAGAAACCAGACCAGGGGACCATCAATGGCCCATAGGAAGTATTTGGTCCGCCGCCCTACATACCTGACCAGGTCTCTCTGGCACTAGAGAATGTACTAGAGTCCTGACCAGACCAGACCAGACCAGACCAGGGCCTGCATGATGCATGCAGTGCAGGATGATGCACTAGAATCCGACTCAACGGTTGCACTGCAGTACCAGGTGTCCTATGTTCTTCCCCAACGCAATGCAATGCAAGGCGATGCTACTCACTCATTGCACCTGTCATTCTCTTAGAATCTCGTTCTATGATCTCATTATTAGCTAAACATGGTCTGGGTTTTGTGTTGAGTCTTGTGACACAATCTTACAATCTCAACACAATTTGATAATATAATTTTGTATTGAGTTTTGTGCATTATATGCATCTTCTCTCAAATCAAAATCTGTGGAGAACCAAACATCCACCTAGACTGACAAACGCATATATTTTAGTCTCTAGCCTAAAAAAAGAAACTAGGATGTGTTTAGCCAACATTTTTTTCTTCTTCCGAAGACAACAGTATATTTCTGGCAGTTGAAATTTGAAAGCACCTCTAAACCTGTTTTTAACATCCTTTGGGTGAGAGAACTATACAAATACTACCCACTTACCACTGGTAAGTGGAAAAAAAATACTGTTTCGTTCACTCCTACGTGAATCCCATAGCCTCAACCAATTTCACCAAACTTTTGAGCTTTTTTTTATTTTATAGCTCAAAGCCCAACAAAACAAACTCTAAAAGAGACTAAGAGTTTGTTTAGTTCGCTGTCTAATTTACCATACTTTACCTAACTTTACTGTCTAAGGTTAATTCTTTAATTTGAACGACTAACCTTAGTCAAAGTGATCTAATTTACCATACTTTATCTAACTTTTCTGTCTAAGGTTAGTTCTTCAATTCGAACGACTAACCTTAGTCAAAGTGTGACACAGTTAGCCACGAACCAAACAGGTCTCTGTCCCTCTTTCATTATACTGTCTACGTACAAGCGTGAGAAGGGTGATTATTAGTTGAAGTATATCATAGTCTTTTTTTCAGATGTTTTAATGGTACTGATCACTTTTAATTAGTTTATGAAACCAAACAGAACAGTAAAGTTGTTTAGTCTCAGGACTAAACAAACCAAACAGAGCCTAACAGCGCTGCATTTTTACTAGTTCTACTACTAGTAGCCTCTTTTTGATTGATTGCTTTGAGGGAGAATAGAGGAGAGATGTGTCAACAGAAGGAAATGAAACAAAATATATGCTGTGCACTCTAGACTGTTTGCACGAGGTTATTGGGAATTTTTAGGGTTAGTTTAGGAAACTCAATTTCTTAAGAGATTTCTATTTTCCATCACAAAATGAACTAATTTCCTTTGAAAAAAATAGAAATTTCTTAAAAAATTAGGATTCACAGACTAGCCTTTAGAACGGTGGACGAACTAGTAGCGGCAGGAAGAACCTGATGAATTATACCAGGAAAAAAAAAGATATGTATGACAACATATGCCTAGTAGCCACTAGTAGTAGTACTGGCTAGTCTGCATTTACAAAAGAGAAAGCATTCAGAAAAAGAAGGAAAGAGGAACGCCATGAAAGTGAAAGAAACAGGGAAAGGGGAGGAGAGGAGGAGGAGGGGGACAGAGCATAAAGTCTAACGAGCACTGAAACGCGTACTCCTCCAAAAACATATCAATATCATCACCATCGACCGACCGATCGATCGATCCGTATGCATTGCATGTCCAAACGAACGAACGGACGACCAATCCGATCCACGAACCACTGGTTCCGACCGGCTACTACTCGATCGCAGGCGGGAGCCAACCATGATCCTTCGATCATCGATCGGTCGACCCCGGCCAGCCGGCCTGCGTCTAAATCCTAACCAAGAAGAAGAAAACCCTAGTAAATATTATTGTCGTTCTTCGATCCGTCGGGGACGAGCATGGTTGGATTGCTCGATCGATCGACCTCCCTTCACACCACCGCCGACCGACCGATTCAGGCGCGGAAGCAGCCGGCGATGTGGAAGTGGTTGCTGTTGTGGTGGTGTCCTCCTCCTCCTCCTCCTCCGCCGCCGCCGCCGCCGGAGACGCGGTGGTGGTGGATGATGCCCTGGACGCGGCGGAAGTGGTCGACGCCGCAGGGGATGGTGATGGCGCCCTTCTGCTCGAAGCCGTACTCCTCCTCCGCCGCCTTGAGCAGCGCCACGAAGAGCGGGTGCTTCAGGTACCCCACGGGGACCACGAACCGCTCCTCCTCCTCCTCCTCCTTATGGCCACCGCCGCCGCCGCCCCCGCGGGCCCCACCACGCGCACCGCCATACACCCCTTGGGCGGCATCGACGACCCGGACCCGCCGCCCAGCGACGGCGCCGACGAGTGCTGCTTCTTCAGCCGGTGAACACCCATGTACGTACCGGGATCGGATCGACCGAACGATCCTTCTTGCTGCGCGCAGGCTGCTCTCGATCGTCGACTTGCGTCCGCCGACCAGCCGTTCGCTCGTCGCACCGGCCGGGAGGCAACGACGAGCGGCGGGGTACGGTGGGTGGTTATGGCGTCTTGCTGGCCTGTGCTGGGGAGGGGAGCGAGGAGGCGAGGCGAGGCGAGGCGCCCGTGTATATGAGGCAAGGCAGCAGCGTCGCCTGTGGGCTGTGCATTTTGTTTTCTTGTGCCTGCGACGGGATTGTTTTCTTTTTTTTAAAAAAAAATATCCCCAGTAATTCAGTTTTTGCTGCTGTATATATCTAAACATAAAATAATTCGGTGTGGATATGATAACGGTGATTGCGGAAATATCGCTTTACAGATAAGTTGGTCATGAGGAAAATCTCTTCACTTTAATATATTTCTATGGTTTTGGATTTTCTAATTCCTACTATACATGTTTTTCTATTACTAGTTCAGTGCACGTGTGTTGCAACGGAAACATATAATAACTTATATACAAAATGTGTGTTATACTGTTATAACAAAATGTTTTATAATTTATTTGTGATCCTGGCCATACATAAATTTTGTTATTTTAATATAGTTGTTTCACCACTACATTGCAACCATCATTACAATGCAGACTTCTATATATGCCATGATTTGCATGGTCTCGTCGTTGGAGAGCACGTCTCACACATGCCGGAAGAAGTTCTCTCGTATATCGTCAGTCATCAGACACGCACCACCATACACGCTTGCTTAAACAAAAGGCAAGGGTGTGCGTTTGGGAACAAAATTAAAGGCAGGTCGACCAAAAGTTACCCCGACGGTGGCGAGGACGACGAACTGATCATTGTTGTCGGTCCTCCTCTGCGTCACCTCCGACGCCGAGATGACGCCACAGTCCTTGATATAATAGTCGTCGAACGCACGCGACATGGCGAGTCCCGACGACTCTTGGCTGAGCTGCCAGACGAAGTGCACCATGGGCTTATCAGCGAGGTAGTACACCTAGCTGTTGCACCCCTGAATGTGCTACTCCTCTGCATACATCTTGTTCGAGGACACTCACACAACGTCAGCAACGGTCGTCGTTCCTGCACACAATAATTCATGACTGATCAGTAGCGACTTACATGGCAGGTTGGGCTTCAGGTGGACGATGAGCTGGACGTCGTGATGACGCCGTCATCAGATGAGGTTCCCAGAACAACCCGGGAGTCACCGACATTGGTGACGACCATGAGGTCCTCCTGCTTGACGATGGACAGCGCGGTGTAGCTGCTCTGGACCGCGTCCAAGCGGTGGCTACGCTGGAGCTTGTCGTCCACATTGGCGTATGTGGCCACGTAGGACTGCTTCCGAAGGTTGAACTATCAGTCGCCAAGCTTCTTCTCGTCGTCGATGAGCGACGCCAATGCGAGCCCCTCCTGCTAGTGGTGTTTGTTCGGGGGTTTCCAAGTAAGAAACATGGATTCATCATTGGCGCTGGTTTATGAAAATGACTTATGAAAGTCGCCTAGGGGGGGGGGGTGAATAGGGCAAAACTGAAATTTACAAAGTTAATCACAACTACAAGCCGGGTTAGCGTTAGAAATATAAGCGAGTCCGAGAGAGAGGGTGAAAAATAAATCGCAAGCAAATAAAGAGTGAGACACAAGGATTTGTTTTTACCGAGGTTCGGTTCTTGCAAACCTACTCCCCGTTGAGGTGGTCACAAAGACCGGGTCTCTTTCGACCCTTTCCCTCTCTCAAACGGTCACTTAGACCGAGTGAGTTTCTCTTCTCAATCACACGGGACACTAAGTCCCCGCAAGGACCACCACACAATTGGTGTCTCTTGCCTGGGTTACAATTGAGTTGGTCACAAGAAAGAATGAGAAAGAAAAGAAGCAATCCAAGCGCAAGAGTTCAAATGAACACAAATGTCACTCTCTCTAGTCACTATTTGATTTGGAGTGATTCCGGACTTGGGAGAGGATTTGATCTCTTTGGTTGTGTCTAGAATTGAATGCTATAGCTCTTGTAAGGTGTTGGAGAGTGGAAAACTTGGATGCAATGAATGGTGGGGTGGTTGGGGTATTTATAGCCCCAACCACCAAACTAGCCGTTTGGTGGAGGCTGTTGTCGCATGGCGCACCGGACAGTCCGCTGCGCCACCGGACACTGTCCGGTGCGCTAGCCACGTCACCCGGCCGTTAGGGTTCGACCGTTGGAGCTTTGACAGGTGGGGTCTTCTGGCTGTCCGGTGGTGCACCGGACAAGTACTGTAGACTGTCCGGTGCACCTTCTGACGCTGCTCTGACTCTGGCGCGCACTATAGTGCATTGAATGCGGTTGCAGTCGACCGTTGGCGCTGAAGTAGTCGTTTCTCCGCTGGCACACTGGACAGTCCGGTGCGCCACCGGACACTGTCTGGTGCCTCACCGGACAGTCTGGTGAATTATAGTGGAGCGCCCTCTGATTTTCCCTGGTACACCGGACACTGTCCGGTGGCACACCGGACAGTTCGGTGCGCCAGACCAGGGCACACTTCGGTTGTCTTTGGCTCTCTTTGTTTGAACCCTTTCTTGGTCATTTTATTGGTCTATTGTGAACCTTTGGCACCTGTAAAACTTATAATCTAGAGCAAACTAGTTAGTCCAATTATTTGTGTTGGGCAATTCAACCACCAAAATCAATTAGGAAAAGGTGTAAGCCTATTTCCCTTTCAATCTCCCCCTTTCTGGTGATTGATGCCAACACAAACCAAAGCAAATATGGAAGTGCAGAATTGAACTAGTTTGTATAATGTAAGTGCAAAGGTTGCTTGGAATGAAACCAATAAGTATTACTTACTAGATGCGCATGGATGACTTTTCTTCTTATTAACATTTTGGACCACGCTTGCACCACATGTTTTGTTTTGCAAAATGTTTTGGAAATTCTTTTCAAAGTTCTTTTGCAAATAGTCAAAGGTAAATGAATAAGATTTTGAGAAGCATTTTCAAGTTTTGAAATTTTCTCCCCCTGTTTCAAATGTTTTTCCTTTGACTAAACAAAACTCCCCCTTAATGAAATCCTCCTCTTAGTGTTCAAGAGGGTTTTAGATATTAATTTTGAAGAGGGTATACCAATTTGAAATTATATCAAAATAAGATACCAATTGAAAAACTTCTTTTAATACCAAGTAAAAGACTATATTTTTGAAATTGGTGGTGGTGCGGTCCTTTTGCTTTGGGCTAATACTCTCTCCCCCTTTGGCATGAATCGCCAAAAACGGATGCTTGAGTGAAATATAAGCCCTTGGAAACTACTCTTTCCCTTTGGATGGAAGTAAAGGAGTGAAGATTATACCAAAGTTGGATAGTTAGTGCGGAGCGACGACGAAGGATGAATGATTCGATGGAGCGGAGTGGAAGCCTTGTCTTCGCCGAAGACTCCTTTTCCCTTTCAATCTATGACTTAGCATGAAATGGACTTGAAAGAACACATTAGTCATAGCACATGAAAGAGATGATCAAAGGTATATATGTGAGCTATGTATGCAAAATATCATTCAAAATTCCTAGAATCAAGAATATTTAGCTAATGCCTAAGTTTGGTAAAGGTTTGTTCATCCAATGGCTTAGTAAAGATATCGGCTAATTGTTCTTTGGTGCTAACATATGCAATCTCGATATCCCCCTTTTGTTGGTGATCCCTTAGAAAATGATACCGAATGGCTATGTGTTTAGTGCGGCTATGCTCAACGGGATTATCTGCCATGCGGATTGCACTCTCATTATCACACAGAAGAGGAACTTTGGTTAATTTGTAACCATAGTCCCTAAGGGTTTTGCCTCATCCAAAGCAATTGCGCGCAACAATGGCCTGCGGCAATATACTCGGCTTCGGCGGTTGAAAGAGCCATAGAATTTTGCTTCTTTGAAGCCCAAGACACCAGAGATCTTCCCAAGAACTGGTAAGTCCCCGATGTGCTCTTTCTATTAATTTTACACCCTGCCCAATCGGCATCGGAATAACCAACTAAATCAAATGTGGATCCCCTAGGGTACCAAAGGCCAAACTTAGGAGTATAAACTAAATATCTCAAGATTCGTTTTACGGCCCCAAGGTGAGCTTCCTTAGGATCGGCTTGGAATCTTGCACACATGCATACGGAAAGCATAATATCCGGTCGCGAAGCACATAAATAGAGTAAGGAACCTATCATCGACCGGTATACCTTTTGATCAACGGATTTACCTCTCGTGTCGAGGTCGAGATGCCCATTAGTTCCCATGGGTGTCTTGATGGGCTTGGCGTCCTTCATCCCAAACTTGGTTAGAATGTCTTGAATGTACTTTGTTTGGCTAATGAAGGTGCCCTCTTGGAGTTGCTTCACTTGAAATCCTAAGAAATACTTCAACTCCCCCATCATAGACATCTCGAATTTTTGTGTCATGATCCTACTAAACTCTTCACATGTAGATTCGTTAGTAGACCCAAATATGATATCATCAACATAAATTTGGCATACAAACAAATCATTTGCAAGTGTTTTAGTAAAGAGTGTAGGATCGGCTTTTCTGACTTTGAATCCATTAGCAATAAGAAAATCTCTTAGGCATTCATACCATGCTCTTGGGGCTTGCTTGAGCCCATAAAGCGCCTTAGAGAGTCTATAAACATGGTTAGGATACTCACTGTCTTCAAAGCCGGGAGGTTGCTCAACATAGGCCTCTTCCTTGATTGGTCCATTGAGGAAGGCACTTTTCACATTCATTTGATAAAGCTTGAAGCCATGGTAAGTAGCATAGGCAAGTAAAATGCGAATTGACTCAAGCCTAGCTACGGGTGCATAGGTTTCACCGAAATCCAAACCTTCGACTTGTGAATATCCCTTGGCCACAAGTCGGGCTTTGTTCCTTGTCACCACACCATGCTCATCTTGTTTGTTGCAAAAGACCCACTTGGTTCCTACAACATTTTGGTTAGGACGTGGAACTAAATGCCATACCTCATTCCTCGTGAAGTTGTTGAGCTCCTCTTGCATCGCCATCACCCAATCTGAATCTTGAAGTGCTTCCTCTACCCTGTGTGGCTCAATAGAGGAAACAAAAGAGTAATGCTCACAGAAATGTGCAACACGAGATCTAGTGGTTACCCCCTTATGAATGTCGCCGAGGATGGTGTTCACGGGGTGATCTCGTTGGATTGCTTGGTGGACTCTTGGGTGTGGCGGTCTTGGAACTTGCTCATCCTCCTTGTCTTGATTATTTGCATCTCCCCCTTGATCAGTGCCGTCGTCTTGAGGTGGCTCATCTTCTTGATCTTCTTCTTCATCATCTTGAGCCTCATCCTCATCTTGAGTTGGTGGAGATGCTTGCATGGAGGAGGAAGGTTGATCTTGTGCTTGAATGGGCTCTTCGGATTCCTTAGGACACACATCCCCAATGGACATGTTCCTTAGCGCGACGCATGGAGCCTCTTCATCATCTAATTCATCAAGATCAACTTGCTCTACTTGAGAGCCGTTAGTCTCATTAAACACAATGTCACAAGAAACTTCAACTAGTCCAGTGGACTTGTTAAAGACTCTATATGCCCTTGTGTTTGAATCATATCCTAGTAAAAAGCCTTCTACAGCCTTAGGAGCAAATTTGGACTTTCTACCTCTTTTAACAAGTATAAAACATTTGCTACCAAAGACTCTAAAATATGAAACATTTGGCTTTTTACCAGTGAGGAGTTCGTAGGATGTCTTCTTGAGGATTCGGTGTAGATACAGCCGGTTGATGGCGTAGCAAGCGGTGTTGACCGCCTCGGCCCAAAACTGATCCGAAGTCTTGTATTCATCAAGCATGGTCCTTGCCATGTCCAATAGAGTTCTATTCTTCCTCTCCACTACACCATTTTGTTGTGGTGTGTAGGGAGAAGAGAACTCATGCTTGATGCCCTCCTCCTCAAGGAAGCCTTCGATTTGCGAATTCTTGAACTCCGTCCCATTGTCGCTTCTAATTTTCTTGATCCTCAAGCCGAACTCATTTTGAGCCCGTCTTAAGAATCCCTTTAAGGTCTCTTGGGTTTGAGATTTTTCCTGTAAAAAGAATACCCAAGTGAAGCGAGAATAGTCATCCACAATAACAAGACAATACTTACTCCCGCTGATGCTTATGTAAGCGATCGGGCCAAATAGGTCCATGTGGAGCAGCTCGAGTGGCCTGTCAGTCGTCAAGATGTTCTTATGTGGATGATGAACACCAACTTGCTTCCCTGCTTGGCATGCGCTATAGATCCTGTCTTTCTCAAAATGCACATTTGTTAGTCCCAAAATGTGCTCTCCCTTTAGAAGCTTGTGAAGATTCTTCATCCCAACATGGGCTAGTCGGCGATGCCAGAGCCAACCCATGTTAGTCTTAGCAATTAAGCAAGTGTCGAGTTCAGCTCTATTGAAATCAACTAAGTATAGCTGACCCTCTAACACTCCCTTAAAAGCTACTGAATCATCACTTCTTCTAAAGACAGTAACACCTGTATCCGTGAAAAGACAATTGTAACTCATTTTACATAATTGAGATACAGAGAGCAAGTTGTAATCTAATGAATCTACAAGAAAAACATTGGAAATGGTATGGTCAGGTGATATAGCAATTTTACCCAATCCTTTGACCAAACCTTGGTTTCCATCCCCGAATGTGATAGCTCGTTGGGGATCTTGGTTTTTCTCGTAGGAGGAGAACATCTTCTTCTCCCCTGTCATGTGGTTTGTGCACCCGCTATCGATGATCCAGCTTGAGCCCCCGGATGCATAAACCTACAAAACAAATTTAGTTCTTGATTTTAGGTACCCAAACAGTTTTGGGTCCTTTGACATTAGATACAAGAACTTTGGGTACCCAAACACAAGTCTTTGATCCCTTATGTTTGTCCCCAACGTACTTGGCAACTACTTTACCGGATTTGTTAGTCAAAACATAAGATGCATCAAAAGTTTTAAATGAAATGCTAGGTTCATTTGATGCACTAGGAGTTTTCTTCTTAGGCAATTTAGCACGAGTTGATTGCCTAGAACTAGATGTCTCACCCTTATACATAAAAGCATGATTAGGGCCAGAGTGAGACTTCCTAGAATGAATTCTCCTAATCTTATGCTCGGGATAACCAGCAGGGTACAAAATGTAACCCTCGTTATCCTGAGGCATGGGAGCCTTGCCCTTAACAAAGTTAGATAATTTTTTAGGAGGGGCATTAAGTTTGACATTATCTCCCCTTTGGAAGCCAATGCCATCCTTGATGCCAGGGCGTCTCCCACTATAAAGCATACTACGAGCAAATTTAAATTTTTCATTATCTAGCTCATGCTCGGCAATTTTAGCATCTAATTTTGCTATATGATCATTTTGTTGTTTAATTAAAATCATGTGATCATGAATAGCATTAATGTCAACATCTCTACATCTAGTGCAAATAGAAACATGCTCAATGGTGGATGTAGAGGGTTTGCAAGTTTTTAGTTCAACAATCTTAGCATGTAAAATGTCATTTTCACTTCTAAGATCGGAAATGGAAGCATTGCAAACATCTAAGTCTTTAGCCTTAGCAATCAATTTTTCATTTTCAATTCTAAGGCTAGCGAGAGAGGCATTTAATTTTTCAATCTTAGCAATAGAAATAGCATGATCATTTCTAAGATTGGCATATGAATCATCACAAACATTTGAATCAACCTTAGCAATTAATCTAGCATTTTCATTTCTAAGGTTGGCAATAACATCATGGCAAGTGCTTAGCTCACTAGTTAATTTTTCACATTTTTCCATCTCTAGAGCATAAGCATTCTTAACCTTAACATGCTTCTTATTTTCCTTAATTAGGAAGTCCTCTTGGCTATCCAAGAGATCATCCTTATCATGAATAGTGCTAATCAATTCATTTAACTTCTCATTTTGTTGCATGTTAAGGTTGGCAAAAAGAGTAAATAAATCATCCTCATTATCACTAGAATTAGCCTCATCACTAGAGGTGGCATATTTAGTGGAGGATTTAGATTTAACCTTTTTCCTTTTGTCGTCCTTTGCCATGAGGCACTTGTGGCCGACGTTGGGGAAGAGAAGTCCCTTGTTGATGGCGATGTTGGCGACGTCCTCGTCGGAGGAGGAGTCGGTGGAGCTCTCGTCGGAGTCCCACTCCCGGCAAACATGGGCATCGCCGCCCTTCTTCTTGTGGTATCTTTTCTTCTCCTTTCTTCTCCCCTTCTTGTCGTCGCCCCTGTCACTAGAAATAGGACATTTTGCTATAAAGTGACCGGGCTTACCACACTTGTAGCAAACCTTCTTGGAGCGGGGCTTGTAGTCCTTCCCCCTCCTTTGCTTGAGGATTTGTCGAAATCTTTTGATGATTAAAGCCATCTCCTCATTGTCGAGCTTTGAGGCGTCGATGGGGAGCCTACTTGGTGTAGACTCTTCCTTCTTCTCCTCCGTTGCCTTGAATGCGACGGGTTGTGCCTCGGGCGTGGAGGAGGTGCCTTGCTCGATGATTTTCTTTGAGCCTTTGATCATTAGCTCAAAGCTCACAAACTTCCCTATAACCTCCTCGGGAGACATTAGCGTGTATCTTGGATCACCTCGAATTAATTGAACTTGTGTAGGGTTAAGAAAAACGAGGGATCTAAGAATAACCTTGACCATCTCATGGTCATCCCATTTGGTGCTCCCGAGGTTGCGCACTTGGTTCACCAAGGTCTTCAAGCGGTTGTACATGGCTTGCGGATCCTCTCCTTGGTGAAGCATGAAGCGACCGAGCTCCCCCTCGATCGTCTCCCGCTTGGTGATCTTGGTCACCTCGTCTCCTTCGTGTGCGGTCTTGAGCACGTCCCAAATTTCCTTTGCGCTTTTTAACCCTTGCACCTTATTATACTCTTCTCGACTTAGAGAGGCGAGGAGTATAGTAGTGGCTTGGGAGTTGAAGTGATGAATTTGGGCCACTTCATCCGAATCATAGTCTTCATCCCCTACGGATGGTACCTGTACACCAAACTCAACAACGTTCCAAATGCTTGTGTGGAGTGAGGTTAGATGATGCCTCATTTTGTCACTCCACACATTATAATCTTCACTGTAAAAAACCGGTGGTTTGCCTAATGGAACGGAAAGTAAAGGAGTACGTTTAGAAATACGAGGGTAGTGTAGGGGAATCTTACTAAACTTCTTGCGCTCATGGCGCTTAAAAGTTATGGACGGCGCGTCGGAGCCGGAGGTGGATGGCAATGAAGAATCGGTCTCGTAGTAGACCACTTTCCTCATCTTCTTTTTCTTGTCGCCACTCCGATGCGACTTTTGTGAGGAGGATTCCTTCTCCTTCCCTTTGTTGCGGGACTCTCCCGATGGAGCCTTCCCATGACTTGTAGCGGGCTTGTCGCCGGTCACCATCTCCTTCTTGGCGTGATCTCCCGACATCACATCGAGCGGTTAGGCTCTAATGAAGCACCAGGCTCTGATATCAATTGAAAGTCGCCTAGAGGGGGGTGAATAGGGCGAAACTGAAATTTACAAAGTTAATCACAACTACAAGCTGGGTTAGCGTTAGAAATATAAGCGAGTCTGAGAGAGAGGGTGAAAAATAAATCGCAAGCAAATAAAGAGTGAGACACAAGGATTTGTTTTACCGAGGTTCGGTTCTTGCAAACCTACTCCCCGTTGAGGTGGTCACAAAGATCGGGTCTCTTTCAACCCTTTCCCTCTCTCAAACGGTCACTTAGACCGAGTGAGTTTCTCTTCTCAATCACACGGGACACTAAGTCCCCGCAAGGACCACCACACAATTGGTGTCTCTTGCCTTGGTTACAATTGAGTTGGTCACAAGAAAGAATGAGAAAGAAAAGAAGCAATTCAAGCGCAAGAGCTCAAATGAACACAAATGTCACTCTCTCTAGTCACTATTTGATTTGGAGTGATTCCGGACTTGGGAGAGGATTTGATCTCTTTGGTTGTGTCTAGAATTGAATGCTATAGCTCTTGTAAGGTGTTGGAGAGTGGAAAACTTGGATGCAATGAATGGTGGGGTGGTTGGGGTATTTATAGCCCCGACCACCAAACTAGCCGTTTGGTGGAGGCTGCTGTCGCATGGCGCACCGGACAGTCCGGTGCGCCACCGGACACTGTCCGGTGCGCCAGCCACGTCACCCGGCCGTTAGGGTTCGACCGTTGGAGCTCTGACAGGTGGGGTCTTCTGGCTGTCCGGTGGTACACAGGACAAGTACTATAGACTGTCTGGTGAGCCTTCTGACGCTGCTCTGACTCTGGCGCGCACTGTAGTGCATTGAATGCGGTTGCAGTCGACCGTTGGCGCTGAAGTAGTCGTTGCTCCGCTGGCACACCGGACAGTCCGGTGCGCCACTGGACACTGTCCGGTGCCTCACCGGACAGTCCGGTGAATTATAGCGGAGCGCCCTCTGATTTTCCCGAAGGTGACGAGTTTGGAGCTGAGTTCCCTGGTACACCGGACACTGTCCGGTGGTGCACCGGACACTGTCCGGTGGCACACCGGACAATCCGGTGCGCCAGACCAGGGCACACTTCGGTTGTCTTTGGCTCTCTTTGTTTGAACCCTTTCTTGGTCATTTTATTGGTCTATTGTGAACCTTTGGCACCTGTAAAACTTATAATCTAGAGCAAACTAGTTAGTCCAATTATTTGTGTTGGGCAATTCAACCACCAAAATCAATTAGGAAAAGGTGTAAGCCTATTTCCCTTTCAACTTATAAGTTAGATCCATGAAAAAATATTACGAAGAAAAAATGTCATGCATGTAAAAAAGGAATTTAAGTTGCAAACATTATTTAAACAAATAGAAATTGCATGCAAGTTTCTTTTTTAAATACTACTCCCTCAATCCAAAAAATATAATTCAAGAATCTCAGTGATACTTATCTACTACTGCGCATTGTGCAGGGGTAGCAGGTGGGCTTAGGGAGAGATGTAGTAGATGTTTTTCATATCGTAGATGTAGACAGAAACACATATGTGGTGTAGCGGTAGCTACTGCTCATATTGGCCTAAGGGGGCGCGAGTTTGAATTCCCTTGTAGCGATGTGTTTTTTAATTTTAGCTAGGCGTGGGCTATGCAGGGGAATGGGAATAGGAATGGGTGTGGGATGTGCAGGGAGTGGGAATGTGAAAGACAGAAAAAGGAATACCTTGCGACCTTAATAAGTAGTAGAGAATCACATCTTGAGCGTTACTAACTATACAACCATATCACAGTAGTACACTATCTTTTCTAGATTTATTATAATCTACTCTCTTCATCATATAACATAGCTAGCACATTCAAACTAGAGATGGCAATGGGTACCCGCTACCTGAGACCCAGTGGGTTTTTGCTCTATTAGGGTATGGGTTTGGACAAATTTCTCTACCCATGGATTTGTTAATGGGTTCAAATAGAAACCCAACGGGTACGTGGGTATGAGTTTGTTCTTGCACTACCCGTACCCCCTTACCCACGGGTTTTTAAAACCCGCCTTAAAATCAACATATCTTACAAATATATCTCATAACATTATTAATTGAATATGTTCTAAGTGAAATAAACTCCATGTAACAAAGTTTAAGCTAAAATTAGTTGTCACTTATTTCTTTTATTGTAACTTATCAATATATTGACTATCATTTACATGATAAATTATTTTTTATGTTGATGTTAGTGGGTATGGGAAACCCGTTGGGTACCCGAAACTCGTATGGGCATGAGTTTGGGCAAAATTTTATAACCGTCATGGGTATGAGTTTTTTAACGGGCATGTTTTTTCTTCATGGGTATGAGTTTGGGAAAGTGATACCCAGCGGGTTTTTACCCATCGCCATCTCTAATTCAAACATTAAAAGTTTATCCTAAAACGATACAAGTGATCAGATTCAAAAAGAGTTTTGTATTACGTAATTGTATAAATTTGATAGATGTTAGAGCATCTCTAATAGACTAGCTAAATAGCTTTTCATGCTAAATTTTAGCTACTTAATAGCAAAATATCTCTCTAACAGACTAGCTGAAAAGGAAATGGCATTAAAACCTATTTCTTATATTTTGGTAATTGATGACCATCACAACCATTCGAACTAACCAGTTTGCCTAGTCTCTGATTCACAGGTTCATAAGATCAACAGTTCAGTTTCTAAGTCAGAATCAGCTCAGTTCCAATCAAATAAGGGTAATACATGGAATAGATGAACTACCAATAGTTCTACTCTTTGGACAAATTCTAAATACCCCGAGGAACCTTTTCAACACGTCTAGAAAGGTTGGAAAGCTCGAAATCAACATATCACTATTGTGGAGTTAGTACTGGACAAAAGAAGATATATGAGTGAAAGAATCAAAATGCAAAGAAGATTGGACTAAGGAAATGAGGATGCAATACCTCAATAGAAGACATAATAAGAAGCAAAAAGTTCCAAGACTCAAGAGCATAAGAAGTCCAAAAGAGTTAGCAAAGAAATCCAACAATAGGGCAAGATAGGCAGCCTGTGGCGCACAGGACTGTCCGGTGCCCAGGCTGGCACGCCCCATGAACTGGCCACTCTCGGAAAAAACGAAGAGCTCCGTGGCTAAAATTCACCGGACTGTCTAGTGAACCCAGGGCCAACGGTCATCTTCACCAACGGTCGACTGCTACGCGGTCAGAAAGGACAGAAGGGCAGAAGCGGTCAGAGAAAGTCAGTCGCACCGGACTGTCCGGTGTGCCACAGGACTGTCCGGTGCGTCACAGGGCAGATGAATCCAACGGGCGACTGACGTGGCACGCACCAGACAATGAACAGTGCAGTGTCCGGTGCGCACCGGACTGTCCGGTGTGCCCATCGACAGAAAGTTGTTGCTTTCTGTCCAACGGCCATATGGGGGGTTGGAGCCTATAAATACCACCCCAATCGACCATTTCAAGGTGTGGGAGCCCAAGCAATATATCAAGGCATATAGTAGACATATCCAAGCCCTCCCAACCACCTCCATTCATTGATCTATCTCATACACAAGAGTTAGGCCACATCAAAACCTCACAAGTGCCACAAAAGAGAGATCAAGCAAAAGAGAGCTACTCGTGTGTGTTTAGCAATAGTGCCTTATGAGAATCATTGAGAGAAAGTGTGTGCTACATCTTGTGATCATTTGAGCATGGTGTTTTGACTCCCATTCATCCTCCTCCAAACTTTTTTGGAGACTTGTAAAGCTAGCAAGAGACACCTAAGAGTGTGATAGTCCTTGCGGGGTCTTAGTGATCCTTAAGATTAAGAAGAAACACTCGCCAGTCTTGGTGATCGGTGGAGAGAGGGAAAGGGTTGAAAAAGACCCGTCCTTAGTGGACTCCTCAATGGGGATTAGGTTCTTAGTGAACTGAACCTCGGTAAAAATAATCACTTGTGTCACTTGTGTTTATTGCTTGTGATTTGTTTGTCTTCTCCCTCTTTAAGTTCTCTTGCACTATTCTTTGTTGATATTACTTTGTGTTGCCTCAAGTTAAATTCTCATATATAGAAGCAATGCCTTGCAAGAAAGAACTTATGTTATTTCTCTTCTCATCTAAGCTATCTTGCATTATTCTCCATAAACTTTTTTTGTTGTGTTGCTTTGTAGTAATTCCACATTCTTTGAAAGCAATACTCTTTGCAAGCAAAAGGACTTAGTTTTATACTCCGATAATTACTCATCTTGTTCTAACCACTAATCAAGGGATCAAGTTCGGGTTTAAATTTATAATTTTCTGGTTTCACCTATTCACCCCCTCTAGCGACTTTCAATTGGTATCGAAGATAGGCACTTCATATTGAGTCTAACAACTCAAAATGATGGCTCGAAGAAGATCCCAAAAGAACAAGAAGACGCCACCGAAGGAGAACAATGAGGTAACTCTTGAGATATTACTTTCTGATTGTTCTAATTATGCTTCATGGTCTACTAGTGTGATAAATGCTTTAAGAACCATAGACTCACAATTAGAACAAATCTTAGACAAGAGTATTATACCTTCTAGTTATGATAAGAAAAATGCTTGTGAGGAAGATCGAAGATGTTTACGCTTAAATCATCTTGCTTTTGACATCTTAGGCAATTCTCTTAGCAAAGAAGATTACCATGCCTTCATAATTAGATATAATGAACCTATTCATGATGAGCATGATATTTGGACTAGAATTAAAAATAAACTTGATGAGTCCAAACATGTTAGTTCATATGATGCTTCTACTTCCTTTAGTCCTTGTAAAACTAACCCTTTGAAGGAAGAAGAATAAAATGAACGTTGGAGACCAAACGAGGAATCCACCTCTCCAAAAGGGTTGTCTTCCCATTTCGATTCCCACATGTGTTGTGTGGCTAATGAAAATGGTAGCGGAAGCACAAATGAGGATGAGGAGGATGAAAGAAGCTTCATGAAACTCTGCGCTCATCTAAGCCTAGAAGATAAGGCGATCATGCTAAAACTTTTAAAAAGAGCAAGAGAGCAAAGCGAAGCTCTTCACAAGCTAGAAGATGTCCTCATCACAAAAATCCAAAGCTTGGAAGAGTTGACTAAAGAACATGAGGAGCTAAAGTGCTTTCATGTTGATTTGGTCCAAAGGTATAAAACTATTTCAATTGAGCAAGATAACTCTTTATTCTGTGTCGCTCAATTAGTAAATAGGAATACCTTGCTTAAGGACCAAGTAGAAAGGCTAAAAATTGAAAATCTAGCTTTTCAAGAAAAACATGATATGCTTCTATGTTCTCATGAAAATCTTATGGATGATCATATCATATTAAATATTGCTCATGAAGTTGTTATAGAAAACTTAAAATCTCAACAACCTCACTCATGCACATGTATTCAAATTGAAACTATATTGCCATGTGCTAATGCTTGTTGCTCGTCAGCAAGCAAATCCTCCTTTGATCTAGAATTTTCAGGAATAAAAGATGATACATGTCAAGAGCTTAAGGAAGAAAATGAGAGACTAAGGACGAGTTTGACACAACTAAAAGGGAAGTGCACTGATCAACCTTCTCAAGATAACCATGATTATATGGTGAAGAAGCTTGAGATGGGAACAACCGTGGCTTGCACAAAATCCCTTGAAGAAAATGTCAAGAACTTGAGGAATGTCAAGAGGAAGAAACAAAAGAATAAAATCAATACATCTGCCAAAAGCCTCAACCATGCCTCCATGCAAGGTAACATCCAAGGTAATGATCAAACCACACTTCACACTAGTAAGAAGTGTAGTGAATGCTTTGAAAATGGGCACTTGATTAGGTCATGTCCCTATATTAAAGAAAATGGCTTGATTATTAACAAGGATGATAAAAATTGGTTTAGATGCTCTGAGAAGGGACATTTAGTTAAGTCATGTCCCTATGTAAAACAAAAAGGCGTAGTTTTAGAAAAGAAAATGTTTACTAACCATGTAGCAAGCAAGAAACGAGGAAAGAAGAAATCTTCAAAACATGAAGGTCGCCTTTGCTACATATGCCAAAAGAAGGGACATCTATATAAGGATTGTCCTATTGGTAACTATTCCACTCCTAGCTTGTTAATTGATTCATATGTAACTAGGCAACCCAAAATTGCAACTTGTGCTAGAAAGGTAATGAGTTTACCAAGCGCTAGCACAAGGGACATTTGGGTTTCTAGATCTTTGTTGACTAACCTTGATGGACCCATCAAGAGATGGGGACCAAAATGTGCTTGACAAACTTTGCAGGGGAAAGAAGATGATATGAAGCTTTGGAGGTGCTTGAGCGGGTTAATTCAATTCTTATTGACTCAAGTGTTGGAACTTGCGCTCCTAGGCAAGTTGATCCAACGGGAGAGTGAAAAAGACGCAAGTACGGTTTTACTCGAGATGACAATTGCTCTGTTAATCTAGCCTCTCAAAGGCACTGTACGGGGGTATTTATAGGTACCCGGGTGCCCAACGTCCTGATGCAAGGATGTTTATGCCCTCGGGCACCTGGATTATCCCCAGAATATTCCCATAATAGAGGGTTACAGATTGCCATTACAGAAAAGCCATTACAAATCGGGCCCGTAACACGCTTCTCCATGCGAGGCCTGTTACAATGGGCCGCATCCCACTTGGGCCTCTCGGTTGGGTGAGGACGTGGGATGGGGGGACTTCGTCGTGTGCCTTCGTCTTACAGTGAGGAGGACGAAGGGTGGGCTGCGCCAGTCATCTAGCTTCCGTTGGTGCAGCGAGGTGACGAAGGCCTAGAGCGAAAGGTAGCGTCTTCGCCTTCGCCCCAACATCAAGCTATCAATTTTTACAATGTTATATATCTCTAAGATTGACCCAAAGTTATTTTGAATTACTATATCTAAAACTCATATCATCTCGAGCAAGATATTGATTTTGTAGGGAATAAAGGATTATCTTGTGTGGAAAATCAAATCCTACAATATGGAGGAAAGCCAAAGGATGGTAACACTTATGTCTTTAAGTGCAAGTATCTTTAATTATCATTTCTCTTGTGTCTTGTGTAGTCACATAGAAAGCACTTAAGAATGTTGTTAAATTGCGTCACCATCCTTTGAAGAAAGTTCCTCTCATATGGTAGATTGCATTTTCATCATTTCCATATTATGGCAATCTACATACTTTAACTTGTTATAAGTACCTCATGGCATGTTTTTACATTAAACATCCTTTATTGCCATGTTCTAGACATAGAGAAATATTCCAAGTTCTTAAAGGAATAAGGTGTCATATAAGGAATTCAAATCCTTAGGACATTTATAAAGGGAATCTCTCTTTATGACTTGAATCCTGAGACTAATGCTTTTGTCTAAGTGACTTAAGTAAGTCTCACATGTAGAGAATGAGTTTCTCTATGGAAATGCATAATCTAATCTAACATAAAATGAAAATCAATCCAATGATTTATAATGTATTTCTTCTTGCTTAAATTGGATATGATTCTTCTATATTAATCGCTCTCCATGTTATGAATTAGATTTGTTCCCATGATCTTCAGAGATTAACTATGCTTGTCTTACGAGTTAAAACTGAGCATAACATCATCTATGGGATAATCTAGTTCATGTTATGAAGTTTCCATATTTTTAGTAATCTACTTGTCATTCCTTCTCAAAAATGTTACAAAAAAGGGAAACAAGTGCTTGTGTTACTAATGACATCTCTCTTGAGCATATTTATGAAAATCTACAAGAGAATGAGTGCATGTTCATTTTATCAAAAGACACAAGCCTCAAGGTTGCTTTTCACCTAAAGGAAGAAAGGTAAAAGCAAAGGTATAGGAACTCATCTCCTTAATCAATAATAGTTCCCATTAATTGGCATTTCTTCTAAGCTATCATAATCCACCTATGTGAAGATTAGAGTCCTTATTGGACTTAATCAGCTAAAAGTGCTTACAATCTTGCTTTCATATGTGCACTAGTCGATTAGAATCTAATTCATGCCTTTGCAATATCTGTACTCATATTGATATGCTTCCAAGTTATGTCAATCAATTCTGTGTGAAGAAACATCAATATGAAGAAGTAAATTTCCCTTGATTTGACTATAAAAGTTAAAAGGTGCATATTCCTCTTTTCTGTCGCTATGCACTAATATTAAGGATTTTACTTCATGTCTGTGTGACTTGTGGATGATGATTTGTCTGTATCTTTTATCGAAAGAAATCATCATTTGTCATTTACTCCTTTGTGCTGCTAATATCTTTTTTTAAGTATTTTCAATGAGTTTGAAAGGAAAAAGAGACAACTATAAAGGGAGGACACTCGAATGAAAAGGAAGACGTCAAGAACAACGACACATACTTAGACAGTAAGATCTTCAAATTAATCAATGGTGTGGTTGTAAGTATTCTAAACCTCTTTCATTTTGAGAATACCAGGCAAAAGCTGATTATAGCAAATTTTATATGCCTTAATCAAGATGTACAATGCTTTCCCTATTTGTCTTTAAAAGAGAATGTATCTAACCAAGTCATTCAAATACTTGATGCACATCTTTAGGGGGAGCCCATTTCTATATCTTAATTATGTTGAAACTAACACTCAAGTATGTGCATATGATTTGTGCAACCATCATTACTATACTTGTGATCTACTTGATATGTGACAATAATGATTTGTTTAGAGAAAGGGGTCACTAGTTGTAGAATTCTCTCTTGTGCAAAATAATTCCATACATTGTCTTGAGCATAGGACTTAAGTAACCAATACCAAGGACAAGGCACAATGAAGAGAGTGTCTCTATGTGAAGGTGCAAAAGGGTAAAACTACTTGCTATCATTTATACATGTACCTAGATCCTTGTCTTATACATATACTGTATGTCCTTAAGATACAAAAGGAAGAAAAAGAATGTCTATGCATAACCCTGCTTCATACCTAGTTTAACCTCCCAAAAAATTTCATTCCTGCTTTGATGCATTTCTGTTAAATCTGGGTGAAGTATTATTCTTGTCAAAGAGCTTAAAGCTTACCTTGTAACGAGGATAAGCTACCTTTATTACAAAGGTGGAGGTTCCTTAAGCTTATTTGAATCCTTATGGGTAAATGCTTTAAATGTTTATAACATGCTTTCTTAAGTGCACAATCTGTCATGAGCCTCATGTTTATATTATGACACATTGCACTTCACAATTTCTATGATATAGATATGTTCTCATTAACCTCATTATGTGCATTTGGCATTTAAGGCCAAAATATGTATTCCTCTCGAGGCACATACTTAGGGGGAGCAATCTATATTATAGAACTATGATAAAGCTTAATTGACATATCTTTTGATCTTATATATCTCTTTCAGTTGGTACTTGCTCTTAATTCATATTTTTGCTTATACCAAGGTTCGTAGAACTTGCATTCTCAGACCTCACATGTTCTAAAGTGCATTAATCTACAAATATTCATCACTTGTATGCACAAGTTCAGGGGAGCAATTCTCTATACATTAAATCTTTGAGACTAACCATTCTTCCAGTATATGTTGTGCTTAGTCTCAAATTGAAAGGGAAATGGAGTTTTGAGCAAAGGGAGCGCTTGCACTTCATATTCGTTCGGTAACAAACACCCTTGCTAAAACTCATACACTTCAATTCCAAATCTGTCACACCCGGCTTTAAGGAACAAAGCCAGGTGCATCTCATACATGCGCCGAGAAGACAACATATATAATAACAGAGTGTATAGAGATAAATGTCACAATAACATCAGAGTATTTATTACATAGCGGAAGACTTATTACAAAATAAAAGATAAAAGTAAAATGAACTAAGGATTATCGGCGCCAATGTCAACTAAGAAACGCCACCTAGATCAGATCATACTCCTCGCCTTGTGGCTCCTCCTGAACCACCTGTTCTTCTCCTGTGGGGGGGGGGGTGTGAGACAGCAAGGGTGAGCTCACACATGATCATAGCTCAACAAGTTGTGGGGAACCAGTGGACATAAACTCACAAAGGTGTGAGTTCATGTGATGTGTAAGGCTAATCAATGATAGGGGTTAAAAGCTGAGCATTGCTTTTAAGTAGTTGGTCAAAATTTTATTAGCAGTTACTAAGTGTAAGTAAATACCAAACCTTAAGTAAAGTAATTGAACAAAATTAATAATAAACCCATGCAATGCAAATGACAAAATTGAATTTAAGTTCCATAATTTAAACATCAGAGAGTCCTGAGCTGCTCATGACCGTGAGCTCGGCTAGTATACCAGTTTTACACTCTGCAGAGGTTGTACCCTTTACCCACAAGTCATATTACCCATCTACCAAGGGGTCACGATTCCCATACACCTCTACCTAGGAAGCGTGGCAGGGCAACACTACGAGGCCTTTACAAAGTTCCACTAGCTTCCGAAAACCCACTACAGTTTATGGGAAGAGCACTTGCAAGAATCCCCCGTCTGACCGCCATCGCAGCAAAATCAACCCGAGAACCTCCTTGCATGCAACTCCCCTACTACCCTTGCCCCTTTCGGGTAAGGTAGTCTTCCACTAGCTTTCCTAATTAGTCAGCCAAGGGCGTCCCATTAAACCCTTGTGGTGGCACGTGTTTCTCAAGTTAAGCTCTATGTTCCAATTAACATTAATGAACTTGACATGAACATAAATAGAATAACAAGAATAATTGGAACATAGATATAATAAATGATTATCCCAAAACCATGTAAAGTAATAGCAAACTACCCAAGTGATTCAGGGGTAAACAAGGTAATGAGATAAACAATCTAGAATGACCTATCGGGTCCCATCAAAATTAACCTATTGAGAGCACCTAGAGGGGGGGGGGGTGAATAGGTGATCCTGTAAAACTTGAAACTTAAGCCACAAAAACTTGGTTAAGCGTTAGCACAATAATTGCCAAGTGGCTAGAGAGGAGTCTCAACAAAACACAATAACCACAAGAGATCAATCACAGAGATGGCACGGTGGTTATCCCGTGGTTCGGCCAAGACCAACGCTTGCCTACTCCACGTTGTGGTGTCCCAACGGACGAGGGTTGCAATCAACCCCTCTCAAGCGGTCCAAAGACCCACTTGAATACCATGGTGTTTTGCTTTGCTTTTCTTAATCTCGTTCGCGAGGAATATCCACAACTTGGAGCCTCTCGCCCTTACAGTTGAAGTTCACAAAGAAGTACGGAGTAAGGGAGGGATGAGCAACGCACACAAGACACAAAATCAGAATGTCAACACGCACACAAGTCGCAACAAGAGCTTGCAACACAACCCGACGAGTTCACAACTCAACAAGAGCTCTAGATGCTATCACGAAGAAACAAATGCGTGGAATCGAAGTCTTGGTGCTTAGGAATGCTTTGAGTATGCTTGTTGTTCTCCTCCATGCGCCTAGGGGTCCCTTTTATAGCCCCAAGGCAGCTAGGAGCCGTTGAGAACATTCCTAGAAGGCAGATCTTGCCTTCTGTCGACTGGCGCACCGGACAGTCCGGTGCACCACCGGACACTGTCCGGTGCAGATATCCTTCCTTATTTGGCGAAGCCGACCGTTGGAGTCTGAGAGCCGTTGGCGCACCGGACACTGTCCGGTGCACACCGGACACTGTCCGGTGCACACCGGACAGTCCGGTGCACACCGGACAGTCCGGTGCACCAATGTGACCGTTGGCTCGGCCACGCGTCATGCGCGGAATCCTCGGCCGACCATTGCCCCGGCTGACTGTTGGCTCACCGGACAGTCCGGTGCACCACCGGACAGTCCGGTGAATTTTAGCCGTACGCCGTTAATCAACTCCCGAGAGCGACGAGTTCGCCTGTGAACGGCTCACCGGACAGTCCGGTGCACCACCGGACAGTCCAGTGATTTATAGCCGTACACCGCCGTCGAAGTCCTGAGAGTAGCAAGTTCACCAGAGTCAGCCTGGCACACCGGACACTGTCCGGTGCACCGCCGGACACTGTCCGGTGCACCACCGGACAGTCCGATGCACCAGACCGAGCTGACTTTGGCTGAACAGAGCCATCTCATTTCCAATTCAATCTTTCCTATTTCCAGCACTTAGACACAATACATTAGTCCATAAAACAATGTACTAAGTCTAGAAACATACCTTTTGACTTGATTTGCACTTTGTCCACCACATTGCATAGATCAACACAAAAGCACTTGCGTTGGCACTCAATCACCAAAATACTTAGAAATGGCCCAAGGGCACATTTCCCTTTCAATCTCCCCCTTTTTGGTGATTTATGCCAACACAACATAAAGCAACTAGAACAAGTGCAATATCAATGCAAATGAGAACTCAAAATTGTTTTGATTCATATTTGGCATATATGGATCACTCTTTGCCACCACTTGGTTTGTTTTTGCAAATCAAACTCAAATTCCTATCTCTAAGTCAAATTCACTTGTAGAGACATAAAGAGAGGTATTCCAAAGGAAATTGATCAAGGATTTCAGAAACTCCCCCTTTTTCCCATAATCAACACTTCTCCCCACAAGAGGCCAATTTTTGACAAAAGAGACAATAAAAGAGTTTTGACAAACCAAAAGCTCTAATCTACTATTTTCAAAATTTCTCAAGTGGTAGCTGAATCCATCTATTGCTTTGGCCTTTATTTTCTCCCCCTTTGGCATCAAGCACCAAAACAGGATCAATCTTGGCCCCTGAATCCCATTGCCTCACCAAAATCTTCAAATAAGAATACAAAGGCAATAAGAGTATATGAGATGAACTTGGAATAAGTTACCCTCTCATCAGAGTGCAGTGGAAGTCTTTCATGGTCCAAGTCCACCTTTTCCCTTTCAAACCTCCTTTGAGACTAAAACGAGCAAACTCAAGCACACGGTTAGTCTCAAAGGGTCAAGTTGTAGCACAGCTCCCCCTAAATATGTGCATCACTTGCAAAAAGGACTTGTGAGGTCCAGGGAGTGTTTGTACAACTTGAGCACCACAAGTAAGCAACAAAATGCAGAAGGAACATGATCAAAGGCATCAACACATGTATGCTATAAATCAATCCAAGTTCCGCGAATCTAGGACATTTAGCTCACTACGCAGCCTGCAAAAGGTCTTTTCATCTAAAGGCTTAGTGAAGATATCAGCTAGCTGGTTCTCGGTGCTAACATAAAACACTTCGATATCTCCCTTTTGCTGGTGGTCTCTCAAAAAGTGATGCCGGATGTCAATGTGCTTTGTGCGGCTGTGCTCAACAGGATTTTCCGCTATTCGGATAGCACTCTCATTATCTCATAGGAGTGGGACTTTGCTTAGATTGTAGCCAAAGTCCCGGAGGGTTTGCCTCATCCAAAGTAGTTGCGCGCAACACTGTCCTGCGGCAACGTACTCGGCCTCAGCGGTGGATAAGGCAACGGAAGTTTGTTTCTTAGAATTCCATGACAGCAGGGACCTTCCTAAGAATTGGCACGTCCCCGATGTACTCTTCCTATCGACCTTACATCCAGCATAGTCGGAATCTGAATATCCAATCAAGTCAAAGTTAGACCCCTTTGGATACCAGATCCCGAAGCAAGGCGTAGCGACTAAATATCTAAGAATTCGCTTCACGGCCACTAAGTGACACTCCCTTGGATCGGATTGAAATCTAGCACACATGCATACGCTAAGCATAATATCCGGTCTACTAGCACATAAATAAAGCAAAGACCCTATCATTGACCGGTATGCCTTTTGATCAACGGACTTACCTCCTTTGTTGAGGTCGGTGTGTCCGTTAGTTCCCATTGGCGTCTTTGCGGGCTTGGCGTCCATCATCCCAAACCGCTTTAGCAAGTCTTGCGTGTACTTCGTTTGAGAGATGAAGGTGCCATCTTTGAGTTGCTTCACTTGGAACCCAAGGAAGTAGTTCAACTCGCCCATCATCGACATCTCGAATTTCTGCGTCATCACCCTGCTAAACTCTTCACAAGACTTTTGGTTAGTAGAACCAAATATTATGTCATCGACATAAATTTGGCACACAAAAAGATTGCCATCGCAAGTCTTAGTGAAAAGAGTTGGATCGGCTTTCCCAACCTTGAAAGCATTAGCGATTAGAAAGTATCTAAGGCATTCATACCATGCTCTTGGGGCTTGCTTAAGTCCATAGAGCGCCTTAGAGAGCTTACACACGTGGTCGGGGTACCGTTCATCCTCGAAGCCAGGGGGTTGCTCCATGTACACCTCCTCCTTGATCGACCCGTTAAGGAAAGCGCTCTTCACATCCATTTGGTATAACCTGAAAGAATGGTGAGCGGCATATGCTAGCAAAATACGAATTGATTCTAGCCTAGCCACAGGAGCGAAAGTCTCCTCAAAGTCCAAACCTGTGACTTGGGCATAACCTTTTGCCACAAGTCGAGCCTTGTTCCTAGTCACCACCCCGTGCTCGTCCTGTTTGTTGTGGAACACCCACTTGGTTCCCACAACATTTTGCTTAGGATGAGGCACCAGTGTCTAAACTTCATTACGCTTGAAGTTGTTGAGCTCCTCCTGCATGGCCATCACCCAGTCCGGATCTAGCAAGGCCTCTTCTACCCTGAAAGGCTCAATAGAAGAGACAAAAGAGTAATGCTCACAAAAATTCACCAATCTAGAGCGAGTAGTTACTCCCTTGCTAATATCACCCAAAATTTGGTCGACGGGATGATTCCTTTGAATCGTCGCTCGAACTTGGGTTGGAGGTGCCTGAGGTGCTTCTTCCTCTTCAAATTGAACATCCTGTGCTCCCCCTTGATCATGCGCCTCCACTTGAGGTACCTGTTCATCATCTTGGGTTGGGGGATGCACCATTGTTGAGGAAGAAGGTTGATCTTGCTCCAAATGTTCCTATGGTCGCACATCGCCAATCGCCATGGTGCGCATAGCAGCCGTTGGAACGTCTTCTTCATCTACATCATCAAGATCAACAACTTGCTCTCTTGGAGAGCCATTAGTCTCATCAAATACAACGTCGCTAGAGACTTCAACCAAACCCGATGATTTGTTGAAGACCCTATACGCCTTTGTATTTGAGTCATAACCTAATAAAAACCCTTCTACAGCTTTGGGAGCAAATTTAGAAGTTCTACCTTTCTTCACAAGAATATAACACTTGCTCCCAAATACACGAAAATAAGACACATTGGGTTTGTTACCGGTTAGCAGCTCATACGAAGTCTTCTTGAGGAGGCGGTGAAGGTAGACCCGGTTGATGGCGTGGCAAGCCGTGTTCACGGCTTCCGACCAAAAGCGCTCAGGGGTCTTGAACTCTCCAAGCATCGTCCTCACCATATCGATGAGCGTCCTGTTCTTCCTCTCTACCACACCATTTTGCTGTGGTGTGTAGGGAGCGGAGAACTCGTGCTTGATCCCTTCCTCCTCAAGGAACTCCTCCACTTGAAGGTTCTTGAACTCGGACCCGTTGTCGCTCCTTATCTTCTTCACCTTGAGCTCAAACTCATTTTGAGCTCTCCTGAGGAAGCGCTTGAGGGTCCCTTGGGTTTCAGATTTATCCTGCAAAAAGAATACCCAAGTGAAGCGGGAAAAATCATCAACTATAACAAGACCATACTTACTTCCTCCTATACTTAGATAGGCGACGGGTCCGAAGAGGTCCATATGAAGCATCTCCAAAGGTCTTGATGTGGTCATCACATTTTTGGTGTGATGAGAGCCTCCCACCTGTTTGCCTGCTTGACACGCTGCACAAGGTCTATCTTTTTCGAAATAAACATTAGTTAGACCTATCACGTGTTCTCCCTTTAGAAGCTTGTGGAGGTTCTTCATCCCCACATGTGCTAAGCGGCGATGCCACAACCAGCCCATGCAAGTCTTAGCAATTAAGCATGCATCTAGACCGGCCTCTTCTTTTGCAAAATCAACCAAATAAAGTTTGCCGTCTAGTACACCCTTAAAAGCTAGTGAACCATCACACCTTCTAAAGACAGACACATCTACATTTGTGAATAGACAATTATATCCCATATTGCATAATTGACTAACAGATAACAAATTATATCTAAGAGACTCAACTAAAACACATTAGATATAGAGTGCTCGGATGAAATAGCAATTTTACCTAACCCTTTTACCTTGCCTTGGTTCCCATCACCGAATATTATTGAATCTTGGGAATCCTTGTTTTTGACGTAGGAGGTGAACATCTTCTTCTCCCCCGTCATATGGTTTTTGCATCCGCTGTCGATAATCCAGCTGGAACCCCCGGATGCATAAACCTGCAAGGCAAATTTAGGCTTGGGTCTTAGGTACCCAACTCTTGTTGGGTCCTACAAGGTTAGTCACAATTGTCTTAGGGACCCAAATGCAAGTCTTGTCTCCCTTGCATTTGGCCCCTAACTTCCTAGCAATCACCTTCTTATTTTTTCTACAAATGGCAAATGAAGCATTGCAAGCATGATATATTGTAGAAGGTTCATTAACTTTCCTAGGAACATTAACAACATTTCTCCTAGGCATATTATGAACAACATTTCTCCTAACAACATTTCTATCATGCATAACATGGGAACTAGAAGCAGTCATAGCATGAAAATCAAGAGCATCATAACTTCTAAAGGCATTCTTAGAATGTTTCCTATCATGATACATGAAAGCATGGTTCTTTTGCACACTACTAGCCATAGGGGCCTTCCCTTTCTCCTTGGCAGAGATGGGAGCCTTATGGCTTGTTAAGTTCTTGGCTTCCCTCTTGAAGCCAAGACCATCCTTAATTGAGGGGTGTCTACCAATCGTGTAGGCATCCCTTGCAAATTTTAGTTTGTCAAATTCACTTTTGCTAGTCTTAAGTTGGGCATTAAGACTAGCCAATTCATCATTTAATTTGGAAATTGAAACTAGGTGTTCACTACAAGCATCAATGTCAAAATCTTTACACCTATTGCAGATCCTAACATGTTCTACACAAGAGTTAGATTTACTTGCTACTTCTAGTTTAGCATTTAAATCATCATTTACACTTTTTAAAGTAGAAATGGTTTCATGACAAGTAGATAGTTCATAGGAAAGCATTTCACTTCTTTTAACTTCTAAAGCATGAGATTTTTGTGCCTCTACAAATTTATCGTGTTCTTCATACAACAAATCCTCTTGCTTTTCTAGTAACCTATTCTTGTCATTCAAGGCATCAATTAACTCATTAATTTTGCCAATTTTAATTCTATCTAAACCTTTAAATAAACTAGAATAGTCTATTTCATCGTCATCACTAGAATCATCATCACTAGAAGAATCATAAGTAGTACTGTCTCGAGTACATACCTTCTTCTCCTTCACCATGAGGCATGTGTGACGCTCGTTGGGGAAGAGGGATGACTTGTTGAAGGCGGTGGCTATGAGTTCTTCATTGTCGGAGTCGGAGGAGGAGCAATCCGAATCCCACTCCTTTCTGATATGTGCCTCGCCCTTGGCCTTCTTGTAATGCTTTTTCTTTTCCCTTTTGTTCCCTTTTTCCTGGTCACTTTCATTATCGGGACAGTTAGCAATGAAATGACCAATCTTACCACATTTGAAGCATGAGCGCTTCCCCTTTGTCTTGGTCTTGCTTGGCTGTCCCTTGCGACCCTTTAGCGCCGTCTTGAAGCGCTTGATGATGAGGGCCATCTCTTCATCATTGAGCCCGGCCGCCACAACTTGTGCCACCTTGCTAGGTAGCGTCTCCTTGCTCCTCATTGCCTTGAGAGCAATGGGTTGAGGCTCATGGATTGGACCGTTCAACGTGTCGTCCACGTATCTCGCCTCCTTGATCATCATTCGCCCGCTTACGAACTTCCCAAGGACTTCTTCGGGCGACATCTTGGTGTACCTAGGATTTTCGCGAATATTGTTCACCAAATGTGGATCAAGTACAGTAAAGGACCTTAGCATCAGGCGGACGACGTCGTGGTCCGTCCATCGCGTGCTTCCGTAGCTCCTTATTTTGTCGATGAGGGTCTTGAGCCAGTTGTATGTTTAGGTTGGCTCCTCGCCCCTTATCATCGCGAATCGTCCAAGCTCGCCCTCCACCAACTCCATCTTGGTGAGCAAGGTGACGTCGTTCCCCTCATGAGAGATCTTGAGGGTGTCCCAGATCTGCTTGGCATTGTCCAAGCCGCTCACTTTATGGTACTCGTCCCTGCACAAGGAGGCTAACAACACAGTAGTAGCTTGTGCATTTTTATGAATCTGTTCATTAATAAATATAGGACTATCCGAGCTATCAAACTTCATTCCATTCTCAACAATATCCCATATGCTTGGATGGAGAGAAAACAAGTGACTACGCATTTTGTGGCTCCAAAATCCGTAGTCCTCCCCATCAAAGTGTGGAGGCTTGCCGAGAGGAATGGAAAGTAAATGTGAATTTGAGCTAAGCGGAATACGCGAATAATCGAAAGAAAAGTTTGAGCTAACCGTCTTTCGTTTCTCGTAGTCGTAGTCGTCCTTTTGGGAAGAAGTAGATTCGTCGCTGTCGTCGTAGTAGACGATCTCCTTGATGCGCCTTGTCTTCTTCTTCCCATCTTTCCGTTTATGGCCCGAGCCCGAGTCGGTAGGCTTGTCATCCTTCGGCTCGTTGACGAAGGACTCCTTCTCCTTATCGTTGATCAAGATTCCCTTCCCCTTAGGATCCATCTCTTCGGGCGATTAGTCCCTTCGTGAAGAGAACGGCTCCGATACCAATTGAGAGCACCTAAAGGGGGGTGAATAGGTGATCCTGTAAAACTTGAAACTTAAGCCACAAAAACTTGGTTAAGCGTTAGCACAATAATTGCCAAGTGGCTAGAGAGGAGTCTCAACAAAACACAATAACCACAAGAGATCAATCACAGAGATGGCATGGTGGTTATCCCGTGGTTCGGCCAAGACCAACGCTTGCCTACTCCACGTTGTGGCATCCCAACGGACGAGGGTTGCAATCAACCCCTCTCAAGCGGTCCAAAGACCCACTTGAATACCACGGTGTTTTGCTTTGCTTTTCTTAATCCCGTTCGCGAGGAATATCCACAACTTGGAGCCTCTCGCCCTTACACTTGAAGTTCACAAAGAAGCACGGAGTAAGGGAGGGATGAGCAACGCACACAAGACACAAAATCAGAATGTCAACACGCACACAAGTCGCAACAAGAGCTCGCAACACAACCCGACGAGTTCACAACTCAACAAGAGCTCTAGATGCTATCACGAAGAAACAAATGCGTGGAATCGAAGTCTTGGTGCTTAGGAATGCTTTGAGTATGCTTGTTGTTCTCCTCCATGCGCCTAGGGGTCCCTTTTATAGCCCCCAAGGCAGCTAGGAGCCGTTGAGAACATTCCTGTAAGGCAGATATTGCCTTCTGTCGACTGGCGCACCGGACAGTCCGGTGCACCACCGGACACTGTCCGGTGCAGATATCCTTCCTTATTTGGCGAAGCCGACCGTTGGAGTCTGAGAGCCGTTGGCACACCGGACACAGTCCGGTGCACACCGGACAGTCCGGTGCACCAATGTGACCGTTGGCTCGGCCACGCGTCACACGCGGAATCCTCGGCCGACCGTTGCCCCGGCTGACCGTTGGCTCACCGGACAGTCCGGTGCACCACCGGACAGTCCGGTGAATTTTTGCCGTACGCCGTTAATCAACTCCCGAGAGCGACGAGTTTGTTTGTGAACGGCTCACCGGACAGTCCGGTGCACCACCGGACAGTCCGGTGATTTATAGCCGTACACCACTGTCGAAGTCCCGAGAGTAGCAAGTTCACCAGAGTTAGCCTGGCACACCGGACACTGTCCGGTGCACCGCCGGACACTGTCTGGTGCACCCAGACCGAGCTGACTTTGGCTGAACAGAGCCATCTCATTTCCAATTCAATCTTTCCTGTTTCCAGCACTTAGACACAATACATTAGTCCATAAAACAATGTACTAAGTCTAGAAACATACCTTTTGACTTGATTTGCACTTTGTCCACCACATTGCATAGATCAACACAAAAGCACTTGCGTTGGCACTCAATCACCAAAATACTTAGAAATGGCCCAAGGGCACATTTCCCTTTCACCTATGCATGAGTAAGTGATATTAAAGAACATTATTGGGTAAAAAGTGGTCAAGGGCACAACTTGCCTTCAATGAGCTCCTGCTCAGCTACCTCAACCTGCTGCTCACCATGATCCTCAGCAACGGGCTCTTCTACTCGCCACAATACAACAAACACAGTGCATATAGAGAAATTAACTTTACACCAAGCATGTAAACAAAATACACAGAAATATTCTATACATTAAAATAAAATCCTAGGAACAGAAAACATAATTTTTCGAGTTATAGATTTTAAGTTATGGATTTTCAAAGGTTTTATGTGTTTAAAATAGGATTAAGTGAGAACTAACTTTTCTTACTGTTTTCATGATAAAGCAGGGGCTCTAAGTGATAGAGAATTAAACTACAAAAATTTAGAAAGTGGAATGGAGTAATTTGGAGTTCATATGCATTTTCTATGAATTATTGGAGTTCTAGCAATTGTTTTCCTATTAAAAATCTATTTTCTCTTTCATTTATTCAATTTAAACGATCTCTGGACTAGGCCTCAATAAATGGAAAACGCAGGGGTCTCGGTGCAGTTCTTCCTAAGACTCAGATCTCAGCCGCCAGGACGGCGGGTTTATTCTAAGAAATTTCAGGGGCTCATTTGTAAGATACGCGGCCGAAGCGGTATCACGAGAATCTGGCCGTCCGTTCAGCAAGGGACGCGCCAGATTAGATCTAGGTTAAAATGAAGCGGTATGCAGCGCGCGCCTTTGGATGAAAGGTCTACGGCCCAGATTTTAATGTGACAGGATTCGATCGCATCCGACCGATCAGAGATCTACGGCTAGGGTTCCCTCGGTCGAAGGGTTATTTACAGCACAGATCACGGCCGCACCCTGGCTATCCAACGGCCGAGACCTGCCCTTCCTCCCCGGGATCGAGCCGAGCAACAACGGCGAGCTCGGCGGTGGCGCACCCACCGGCGAACATCGGTTTGCGGCACCAGGGCTCCTATAGCTAAATGGTGTGCATCTACACGATCCCCAGAGAATGGTGAATGCGATGGGGTAGCTTATACCACCAATTATGCCGCGGAGATACCTGTCCACGGTAGAAGGCGGTCGACGGTGATGCCTCCCCGCTCCGACGAGCAATTCCACTCCCACCGGTGACACAACGTCCAATTGCTTGCCCGAGTCCAAACCACGGCTGCAGACGAACCTCCACGCGCACCTTCTTGAATCCGCAGCGCTACCAGAGACCGCGGCACCCGTGGCTCTCTCTCTCCCTTCTCACTGCGATGGCGGCGCTAGGTTTTCCTGGAGGGGCCATGGAGGGCTCCGGTTTTATACCCATGGGGAGAATGGAGTCCGTGCAGGCGAGGATCACGTGGCCGAGGAACCAGGGCGGTCATGGCCGAGGATCTCGCGTCGAGCGCCGGCCACCCGCGCGACGCGGACGATTCTGTTGAGGAAGGTGCATCTGACCGCATGGGCCCGCACGGTAGTGAACTGCAGAGCGCGAGCGCGAGCGAGAGACCGCCAGGCGGGTCCCGTGCGACAGCGCGCGTAGCAAAGGGGGCAGAATTGGGCTGGCCGCGTGGATTAGGTTTGGGCCGACGCGGTGGATTAGGCCCACACTGCGTTTTCTATTTCCTTTCCCCTTTTTCTTTCCTATTTTCTTTTCTTCTCACCTCTCTTTTCTTTTAAATTTGAATTTGAACTTTGAACCCATGTGTGTGAGGTTCTAATTCAGGCTAAATGTCTAAAACAATATGAACTAAATTTTAGTTCATTTATTTTTATTTTATCCTATTTGTTTAGTGTTTTCTCCTCTCTTTTTCCAATTCTAGGATTTTCTTTAGGATTTAAATTCTATTTTTTTTTTGAAATTTAATATATTTCTTCTTCAGATTATTTTATGTTGTCACAAAATGCACACAAATAGAAAACTCAGCACGATGCAATGATTTTAATGGCATATATTTATTTATTTTTAATTAATTATTTGTTTCTAGATATGGTGTTCACATGAAATGATAAACATGAGTAACACATATAGATATCGAGCCATAAACTTTCTCATTTTAGACTCTGCTTACAAGGTGGGTGTTACAAATCCTACCCCCCTTAAAAATAATCTCGTCCTCGAGATTTAAGAGGAACGAGGGAAAAGATGGGGAAAATCTATGTGAAGCTCTTCTTCTCTTTCCCACGTTGCTTCATCTTCTCCATGGTGACTCCATTGCACTTTACACATCTTTATCACCTTATTCCTTGTAACTCGAGTCAATGTATCAAGAATCTTGATCGGGTACTCCGTGTAAGTCAAATCACCCTGAACACTGAGCTCTTCCATTGGTAACTGTTCCTCAGGGACACGGAGACACTTCTTGAGCTGAGACACGTGGAACACATTATGCACATCCGATAGACTATCAGGTAACTCGAGTTGGTATGCCATCTCCCCAACTCGCCTAAAGATCAAGAATGGTCCAATATAGCGAGGGGACAATTTGCCCTTAACTTTGAATCTCCTCATTCCACGAAGTGGTGACACCTTGAGATACACATAATCTCCTTCTTCAAATTCCAGTGGTCTTCTTCTATTATCTGTGTAGCTCTTTTGCCTGGTTTGAGCCACCCTCAAATTCTCTCGAATTATACGGACTTACTCTTCTGCTTCTTGAATCAGTTCAGGCCCAAAGAACTATCTTTCTCCAGTCTGATCCCAATACAAAGGAGTCCTGCACTTCCTCCCATGTAAAGCTTCAAAAGGTGACATCTTCAGACTGGCCTGATAACTATTGTTATATGAGAATTCAGCATACGGTAGACTTTTATCCCAACTTCCTCCATGCTGAAGGGCACATGCTCTCAACATATCTTCCAATACTTGATTAGTCCTTTCAGTCTGTCCATCAGTCTGAGGGTGATAAGCTGTACTAAAATTCAACTTTGTACTCATATTCTCATGAAAGCTTCTCCAGAATCTTGAGGTAAACTGTGAACCTCGATCAGACAAGATCTTCTTTGGTACTCCATGTAAACACACAATCTGAGCCATATATAACTCTGCTAGTTGAGAACCTTTATAAGTAGTCTTGACAGGAATGAAGTGAGCCACTTTAGTCAATCTATCCACAATCACCCATATAGCATCATATCCTTTCTGGGTGCGAGGCAATCCAGTAATGAAATCCATACCAATCTCTTCCCACTTCCACTCGGGTATCTTCAGTGGGTGCAATAGTCCAGCTGGCCTCTGGTGTTCAGCCTTAACTCTTTGACATACATCACACATAGCCACATGTGCAGCCACATCTCTCTTCAAACCATACCACCAATACTTCCGCTTCAAATCCTGATACATCTTAGTACTTCCAGGATGAATAGAATAATCCGAATCATGGGCCTCCTTTAAAATAGTCTCTCGAAGGCTTTCAATATCAGGAACACACATCCTGTCCTTGAACCATACAGTGCCTTGCCCATCTTTCGTAAATTCCGGAACTCGACCCTCAGTAATCAGATCCTTAATCTCTTGTATTTTGGCATCACCAATTTTACCTTTGCGGATCTCTTGCTCCAAAGTAGGTTCCACATCAATAGTAACTCCTTCTGTGTGAGTAACTATCCCCAGGTTAAGTCTCCTGAAATCCTCAACAATCTCGTCGGGTAACTGGGCAACAATAGCTGAATGAACATGCTCCTTTCGACTCAAGGCATCTGCAACCAAATTTGCCTTGCCCGGGTGATAGTGAATCTCCAAATCATAATCCTTAATAAGCTCCAACCAACGGCGTTGCCTAAGGTTGAGATCCTTCTGAGTGAATATATACTTCAGACTCTTATGATCCGTGTATACTTGGCACTTGGTTCCCATAATGTAATGTCTCCAAATCTTAAGTGCATGCACAACGGCTGCCAGTTCCAAGTCATGAGTGGGCTAGTTCAATTCATGTTTCCGTAACTGACGAGAAGTATAGGCGATCACATGTCCTTCTTGCATGAGCACACATCCTAAGCCTTGGCCACATGCATCACAATAAATATCAAATCCTTTCTGTAGGTCTGGCATAACCAATACTGGTGGCGATATCAACCTTAGATGTTCCTTGTGGTCACTATCACTCTTAGAATAGATAAGAATATCGTCGATGAACACCACAACGAATCTGTCCAAGTACTCCATAAACACCTTGTTCATCAAGTTCATAAAATAAGCTGGTGCATTAGTTAATCCAAACGACATCACAGTGAACTCATATAATCCATATCGAGTCGAGAAAGCCGTCTTGGGAATATCTGATGGTCTAATCCTCATCTGATGGTAACCCGATCGGAGATCAATCTTCGAGAATACTCTAGCACCTCTCATCTGATCAAATAAATCCTCAATACGGGGCAACGGATACTTGTTCTTCACAGTAACATCATTAAGGGATCTATAATCCACACACATCCGCTGTGATCCATCCTTCTTCTGTACAAACAAAACCGGCGCTCCCCAAGGTGAGGAACTCGGACGAATGTACCCAGCCTCTTGTAACTCAGTTAACTACTTCTTCAGTTCCTTCAACTCCTCTACGGACATCCTATATGGCCGTTTATAAATAGGGGCGGTTCTAGGTAGGAGATCAATAACAAACTCAACTTCTCTATCAGGTGGCATCCCTGGTAACTCCTTTGGAAAGACATCCGGAAAATCTCTAACCACACGGATGTTGTCACCAACAAACTCCTCAGGTATAAAGAACATTGCACGTTTGGATGAGGTGGTTACTGCAATATTAACTTGAAATCTTTCTCCTTTAGTGGTAGTGAGTTCTACGGTACCTCTACTGCATGCTATAATGGCCTTTGCCTTTCTCAACCACGACACACCATGGATCAGATCTATACTGCTTGCCTCTAATATTATAGCAGTAGCTCCAAATTCTCTACCCATAATGGTTAATGTCAATCTACATGTCATTTGATTCGCCTCAACAGGCCCTTTAGGTGTAATTACTATCATTGGTTTTCTCATATTTAGCAGTGGTATTTCATTTATGTTGGCGTATCTAGCAGACATAAATGAATGTGTAGCACCAGAATCAAATAAGATGGTTGCAGGAATAGCATTAACATAAAACATACCAAGCACGATGTCAGCACCATCCGGAGCAGCATCAACGCTGACTTGATTAACCTTGGCAATAGAATATCCCTTGCCAGATCCTGGAGTTTGCTGCCTGTTCTGAACTGGAGTAGTAGCAATCCTCTGTGGGCAGACATTTGCATAATGACCAGTCTTCCCACACTTGAAACAAGTAGTGCCTGGACTCTGTCCTGAAAACTTCGTCGGGGTGCCAGTAGGGGTAGCCTGTCGAGGAGGTGGAGTCCTTAGTGGTGATTGCTGAACTGGGCGCTGGCCTCCGCCAGTGCGAACTGGTGTACCCTGAGGTGAACTGTAGCGAGGGCGAACACTGTTGCTTCCTTGTCCTTGAGATATAGCCTTTCTCTTCAAATCTCCCAGCTGAACACGCTTGTGTTCAATAGCCAGGGCCTTATCAAGTAGCCTCTGAAATGATGGAAATGTATGTGCCACTAGAGCATACTGCAGGGGTCCATTAAGTCCTTCAATGAAATGCTATTGCTTCCTCTCATCTTCAGCAACTTCATCAGGAGCATATCTGGACAACTAGATGAACTTGTCGCGATACTCACTGACTGACATGCTTCCTTGCTTCAGCGACAGAAATTCCTTCTTCTTAATCTTCATCAATCCAGCTGGTATATGATAATTCCATAACTATGTACTGAACTCTGCCCAGGTGATAGTATCAGCAGCATCGTGGACAGCAGTATATGAATCCCACCAGTCAGCAGCAGGGCCTGTCAGACGTCCAGAAGCATATAAAACCTTCTCCCGGTCAGTGCATTGAGCAATATTCAGCATCTTTTCCACAGATTTCAGCCAATCATCCACGTTCAATGGATCAGGTGAGCTTGCAAATGTAGGTGGCTTATGGCTCATGAACTCCCTATGCTTATCACGGGGTGGAACTGGTGGTGGTGGTGGAGGCAGTGGTACTTGTTGCTGTTGCTGTTGTTGTTGTTGCATTTGCTGTTGCAGCTGCTGTTGTTGCGCCCTCCTTTCCTGGCGTATCTCCTCTCGCTCCTGGTGCAACTCCTGTTGTATCTCTTCTCTTTCTTGACGCATCTCCTGGCGTTCTTGCTGTATCTGTGCACACATATCTGCAGTGGTGTCCGCCATTTGCTGCATCATCCTCATCTGTGCAGCAACCAGTGGGTCAACTCCGCCTGGTGGAGGATTAGGAGGATTCATCTCTGCTGGATGTGGCTGGGGTTGTCTATATATCCACCGAGTGTGTCGATTAGGAGGCAAATCAATTCCACCACCCCTCCTGGTATTGACCATCTGAGTTAGATACATATGGTAAGAGAGAGCAGTAGACAAGGCAGTAATTACGAATCATGTTACTTTGGGGGATTTTATTAGCTAAGCAGATTAATATTTTACCTACCATAGCTAAGTCATTACCTTATGGTGGTACATACTAAGATGTCCATATATAATATATCAATCAATCAAAGAAGCAAATCAGACATTTAACACCAGAACAATCAAACAACATTTTTAAATAAAGAAAATAGTTTTAAATTTTGTCTTAGGTTCCCTAACTCCTAAGAATGTCATAGGGGTAGGGATTCCAAGGTGTGAAATCCATCTTGTCTCAGAGTAGAAAAGGTAAGAATGATCAGAGTAGAACAATAGAAGGTGAGACAGGATCAAGGTAAGTGTAAAAAGAATCAGAGTAAGGTAAGTGTAGAACGAACCAGAATGAGATAAGTAGGTAAGGGTTGTCCATTTCTTTCTAGGTTTCGTCCTATAGTCAACATTTCCTCTGATACCACTTCTGTCACACCCGGCTTTAAGGAACAAAGCCAGGTGCATCTCATACATGCGCCGAGAAGACAACATATATAATAACAGAGTGTATAGAGATAAATGTCACAATAACATCAGAGTATTTATTACATAGCGGAGGACTTATTACAAAATAAAAGATAAAAGTAAAACGAACTAAGGATCATCGGCGCCAATGTCAACTGAGAAACGCCACCTAGATCAGATCATACTCCTCGCCTTGTGGCTCCTCCTGAACCACCTGTTCTTCTCCTGTGGGGGGGTGTGAGACAGCAAGGGTGAGCTCACACATGATCATAGCTCAACAAGTTGTGGGGAACCAGTGGACATAAACTCACAAAGGTGTGAGTTCATGTGATGTGTAAGGCTAATCAATGATAGGGGTTAAAAGCTGAGCATTGCTTTTAAGTAGTTGGTCAAAATTTTATTAGCAGTTACTAAGTGTAAGTAAATACCAAACCTTAAGTAAAGTAATTGAACAAAATTAATAATAAACCCATGCAATGCAAATGACAAAATTGAATTTAAGTTCCATAATTTAAACATCAGAGAGTCCTGAGCTGCTCATGACCGTGAGCTCGGCTAGTATACCAGTTTTACACTCTGCAGAGGTTGTACCCTTTACCCACAAGTCATGTTACCCATCTGCCAAGGGGTCGCGACTCCCATACACCTCTACCTAGGAAGCGCGGCAGGGCAACACTACGAGGCCTTTACAAAGTTCCACTAGCTTCCGAAAACCCGCTGCAGTTTATGGGAAGAGCACTTACAAGAATCCCCCGTCTGACCGCCATCGCAGCAAAATCAACCCGAGAACCTCCTTGCATGCAACTCCCCTACTGCCCTTGCCCCTTTCGGGTAAGGTAGTCTTCCACTAGCTTTCCTAATTAGTCAGCCAAGGGCGTCCCATTAAACCCTTGTGGTGGCACGTGTTTCTCAAGTTAAGCTCTATGTTCCAATTAACATTAATGAACTTGACATGAACATAAATAGAATAACAAGAATAATTGGAACATAGATATAATAAATGATTATCCCAAAACCATGTAAAGCAATAGCAAACTACCCAAGTGATTCAGGGGTAAACAAGGTAATGAGATAAACAATCTAGGATGACGTATCGGGTCCCATCAAAATTAACCTATGCATGAGTAAGTGATATTAAAGAACATTATTGGGTAAAAAGTGGTCAAGGGCACAACTTGCCTTCAATGAGCTCCTGCTCAGCTACCTCAACCTGCTGCTCACCAGGATCCTCAGCAACGGGCTCTTCTACTCGCCACAATACAACAAACACAGTGCATATAGAGATATTAACATTACACCAAACATGTAAACAAAATACACAGAAATATTCTATACATTAAAATAAAATCCTAGGAACAGAAATCATAATTTTTCGAGTTATAGATTTTAAGTTATGGATTTTCAAAGGTTTTATGTGTTTAAAATAGGATTAAGTGAGAAATAACTTTTCTTACTGTTTTCATGATAAAACAGGGGCTCTAAGTGATAGAGAATTGAACTACAAAAATTTAGAAAGTGGAATGGAGTAATTTGGAGTTCATATGCATTTTCTATGAATTATTGGAGTTCTAGCAATTATTTTCCTATTAAAAATCTATTTTCTCTTTCATTTATTCAATTTAAACGATCTCTGGACTGGGCCTCAATAAATGGAAAACGCAGGGGTCTCGGTGCAGTTCTTCCTAAGACTCAGATCTCAGCCGCCAGGACGGCGGGTTTATTCTAAGAAATTTCAGGGGCTCATTTGTAAGATACGCGGCCGAAGCGGTATCACGAGAATCTGGCCGTCCGATCAGTGAGGGACGCGCCAGATTAGATCTAGGTTAAAATGAAGCGGTATGCAGCGCGCGCCTTCGGATGAAAGATCTACGTCCCAGATTTTAATGTGACAGGATTCGATCGCATCCGACCGATCAGAGATCTACGGCTAGGGTTCCCTCGGTCGAAGGGTTATTTACAGCACAGATCACGGCCGCACCCTGGCTATCCAACGGCCGAGACCTGCCCTTCCTCCCCAGGATCGAGCCGAGCAACAGCGGCGAGCTCGGCGGTGGCGCACCCACTAGCGAACATCGATTTGCGGCACCAGGGCTCCTAAAGATAAATGGTGTGCATCTACACGATCCCCAGAGAATGGTGAATGCGATGGGGTAGCTTATACCACCAATTATGCCGCGGAGATACCTGTCCACGGTAGAAGGCGGTTGACGGTGATGCCTCCCCGCTCCGACGAGCAATTCCACTCCCACCGGCGACACAACGTCCAATTGCTTGCCCGAGTCCAAACCACGGCTGCAGACGAACCTCCACGCGCACCTTCTTGAATCCGCAGCGCTGCCAGAGCCCGCGGCACCCGTGGCTCTCTCTCTCCCTTCTCACTGCGATGGTGGCGCTAGGTTTTCCTGGAGGGGCCATGGAGGGCTCCGGTTTTATACCCATGGGGAGAATGGAGTCCGTGCAGGTGAGGATCACGTGGCCAAGGAACCAGGGCGGTCATGGCCGAGGATCTCACGTCGAGCGCCGGCCACCCGCGCGACGCGGATGATTCTGTTGAGGAAGGTGCATCTGACCGCATGGGCCCGCACGACAGTGAACTGCAGAGCGCGAGCGCGAGCGAGAGACCGCCAGGCGGGTCCCGTGCGACAGCACGCGTAGCGAAGGGGGCAGAATTGGGCTGGCCGCGTGGATTAACTTTGGGCCAACGCGGTGGATTAGGCCCACACTGCGTTTTCTATTTCCTTTCCCCTTTCTCTTTCCTATTTTCTTTTCTTCTCACCTCCCTTTTCTTTTAAATTTGAATTTCAACTTTGAACCCATGTGTGTGAGGTTCTAATTCAGGCTAAATGTCTAAAACAATATGAACTAAATTTTAGTTCATTTATTTTTATTTTATCCTATTTGTTTAGTGTTTTCTCCTCTCTTTTTCCAATTCTAGGATTTTCTTTAGGATTTAAATTCTATATTTTTTGAAATTTAATATATTTCTTCTTCAGATTATTTATGTTGTCACAAAATGCACACAAATAGAAAACTCAGCATGATGCAATGATTTTAATGGCATATATTTATTTATTTTTAATTAATTATTTGTTTCTAGATATGGTGTTCACATGAAATGATAAACATGAGTAACACATATAGATATCGAGCCATAAACTTTCTCATTTTAGACTCTGCTTACAAGGTGGGTGTTACAAAATCTATTGAAAAGGCCTCAAAATTTCTTCATTTTTGGTGCTTAATGCCAAAGGGGGAGAAAGCATTAGGCCAAAGCAAAAGGACCGCACCACCACCACTATGTTGAATTTCAATTGGTATAATTTCATTTGGTATATGTTTTCAAAAATGGAAATCATTTAAATTACAAAAACCCTCTTGACAATTAAGGGGGAGAATTTTGTTTAGCCAAAGGAAAAGCATTTGAAACAGGGGGAGAATTTTTCAAAATCTTGAAAATACTTTTTGAAATCATATTCTTATACCATTGGCTATTTGCAAAAGAATTTGAAAAGACTTTTACAAAAGATTTGAAAAAACAAGCAAAGTGGTGCAAATGTGGTCCAAATTTATAATCATGTCAATTTCACTCATATTCACTAAGAACTACTTCCATTTCAATAGCTTATGAACACTTGACCAATTACAAACTAGTTACAATTTCATACTTCATATTTGCTTTGGTTTGTGTTGGCATCAATCACCAAAAAGGGGGAGATTGAAAGGGAAATGACATTAAAACCCATTTCTTATATTTTGGTGCTTGATGACCATCACAACCATTCGAACTAACTAGTTTGCCTAGTCTCTGATTCACAGGTTCATAAGATCAACAGTTTAGTTTCTAAGTCAGAATCAACTCAGTTCCAATCAAATAAGGGTAATACATGGAATAGATGAACTACCAATAGTTTGTCACACCCGGTTTTAAGGAACAAAGCCGGGTGCATCTCATACATGCGCCAAAGAAGACAACATATATAATAACAGAGTGTATAGATATAAATACCACAATATCATCAGAGTACTTATTACATAGCGGAAGTCTTACAAAATAAAAGATAAATATAACAGGATCTAAAATTCGTCCTTGGCACTAGAAAGTCAACTGGGAGACGCCACCTAGATCGAATCGAACTCCTCGATATGCGGCTCCTCTTGAACCACCTGTTCTTCTCCTGTGGGGGTGAGACAGCAAGGGTGAGCTCACACATGTTCATCGCTCAACAAGTTGTGGGGAATATAATAATGTGCATGAACTCGCTAAAGGTGGGAGCACATGAAGTGAAAGGCTTACCAAAGAGAATGGTTAAAGCTGAGCATTGCTTTTAATAAGTTGGTCAAATTTTATTAGCAGTTACTAAATATAAGTAAATACCAAACCATAATAAATAATAATAGAACAAAATTAATAATAATCCCATGCAAATGCAAATGACAAATTGAATTTAAGTTACATAAATTAATCATGCGAGAGTCCTGAGCTGCTCTTGACCGTGAGCTCGGCTAGTATACCAGTTTTACACTCTGCAGAGGTTGTACCCTTTACCCATAAGTTGTGTTTCCCATGTCGCCAGGGTTTGCAAGGCCCTTAGACACTACCGAGGTGAATGGCTAGGGATCCACTACGAGGCCTTTACAAAGTTCCACTAGCTTCCGAAAACCCGCTACAGTTTATGGGAAGAGCACTTGCAAGAATCCCTCATCTGACCGTCATCGCAGTAAAATCAACCCGAGAACCTCCTTGCCCCTTTCGGGTAAGGTAGTCTTGCACTAGCTTTCCTAATTAGTTAGCCAAGGGGTCCCATTCCTCCCTTGTGGTGGCACGTGTTTCTCAAGTTAAGCTCCATGTTCCAATTAAAAATAATGATCTTATCATAAACATAAATAAAATAACAGAATAATTGGAACATGGATATAATGAAATATTAACCCAAAAACCATATAAAGCAATAGTAGAACTACCCAATTGTGATTCAGGGGTAAACAAGGTAAACAGGATAAACAGACTAGGGTGACCTATTGGGTCTCATCAAAATTAAACCTATGCATTGAATAGTGATAATAAAGAATATTATTGGGTAACAAAAGTGGATCAAGGGCACAACTTGCCTGGCACTTGACATTCTAGGTACCAGGGTGATTCTTCAGATCCTCGACCTCACTGCTAGTCGTTGCAATATAAACAGACATGGTATAGATAAAATTAACATCACACCAAACATAAGTACAAACTGAATAATAATGATCTACGCGAAGCTACGAGATCGCGGGATTGAGAACTATTAAAATCGGAGTTACGGTTAAGGAGTTATGATTTTATAAAAATCAATGTGATTAAAATATTAAACTATATTATAATTTGGTTAATATAAATTAAATGTGAGGTTATTCTCTAAATAACTGTCTCAACTTTAATCTAGGTCATTATTTGATTAAAGATCATCTAGTCAAGTTATAATCCTAAGATCAGAACATTATATTAATATTAAAGAAGTTAATCCAATAGACATAGATTAATCCAATTAGTTACCTAATTATAAAAGTAGGGATATCATATAACAAATGTTGCTACTGCGTAGTAAATATTTATACGAAGCTAACGCAACTAGAATGAGTCAATTTGGAATTAAAACGAAAGAGTTATGAATTTCTGAAGGTTTAATGTATTTGATACAAGATTAATTAAGATATGAATTTTAATGTGGCTTTCATTAGGTGATAAACAATAATATTACAAAATTATAGGAACTGGAATAAATTAATTTGGAGCTAGAATGAATTTTCTATGAATTAAATAAGTTCCTGGAATTATTTTAACACTAAAAATCAGTTTCTCTATCCATTTATATGGTTTACTTATTCCCTGGGACGGTGGCCATAATTAATGGATAGGCTAGGGGCTAAAACACTAAAAACAGGACCTAGAAGTAATGTTCCTATGCTGAGGTGGACTGTGGGTTCATTTCGCGGTTCTCTAGGGACTCATGTGCTAATTGCCACGGCCGAAGAGGTACGGGGAAAATCTAGCCATCAGATTCTCACTAGACGACCCAGATTAGATCGGCGCGGGGAAATAATTGGTACGCGGTTGCAGACGCCCGATCCAAATCCAATGATCCAAATTCAACCACGCTTCAACCATCCTAGATCCACCCATTAGTCGATCAATGGTTTAGATTTGAAGTACGGAACTGTATACCCATCTTCTAATCTCGGCCGCATAGCTAGATCCAACGGTCACGAGCACGTCACCAACCTCCAGCCATCCAGCCCCCTACGGCGGCGCCCCCGACTACACGGCGGAGACCATGCCAGTGATGCCCACCGGCCAAACCCACGGCCAAACATGGATCTAAATCGTTCTACGCATGGAGGGGATCATCGCGAATACCATAGGGCGCTACTTACCAGCGTCGGTTGCAAGGCGAGGTCGGTTCACGACGCCGGGCGGATCGATGGCGGCCCAAAATTAGCGGCGAGGAATTTCCAAATAGCCACGGCCACCAGAGGTCTCAATTCCCTAGGTATGCATTTCCACAGCGCTTGATGACCCTTCCAAAGCATGCTCGACGGCGAGGGCTTTCGGGGCACCAGTGTTTCTGTCGCGGCGGCGCGCAGTGGGCGGACGTCGATAGGGCGGCAAGGTAGCAACGGTGGCCGGCCCTAGAAGCATGGATGGGGACTTTGTTGAGGGCATAGGTCGACAAGGGGAGATCCGGCGGTTGCGCATTGAATTTATACACAAGCATGAGAGGAAATCTGACCTGAGTCGGCCGAAATACCAGTCGAACTCTGCGCTCGAGCAGTTACGATGCAAGGGAGAGGATAGACCTGACGGCACGGACCCATGCGTCAGCGACCCCAAGCGAAGAGGTGCGGGCTATCATGCGGGCCACACCCGTCAGTGGGCGCCAGACACGAGTGCGGGGGCACACCTATGGGCCGGCATGTGAACAGGATGGGCCAACAGAGGGGAAGTCGGCCTAGAACTGGTTTGTTGTCCTTTTTTCTTTTTTTATCCTTTCTTTTCCAAATTCAAGATTCCAATTCAAATTTAAATTCTGTTTGACTTAAGCTTTTCAAATATCCAATAAAATACTAAGATGAAGATAACGACTATTATTTATATATATATATATTCATTTTTATAGTGTATATTCTTTTCCTTTTCTATTGTCTTATTCTATTCTATTCTCAACTTTGAATTCAAATTCAAGTTTTGAACTTCAAATTTTTCAAGTGGCTAAAATAACCCTAATGTGAATATATCCCCACAGTTTACAATATTATTATTATTATTATTAATATTATTATTATATTTTTTCCTACTATTTATTTATACAAGAATAAATGACTTCATTAAAATTTCCTTTCTCATTTCCTATTTTATGTTTTCATGTATAATTTGAAGTCAAATTTATGTGTTCAATAAAGTACCTCACAACAAAGTCATCCACAAGCGATGCACTTTTCTTTATTTATTTATTGGTTACTTAATTAATTTAGTAACCTTAATTGATTATGAAAAGAAAGGATCCAAATGAATTTCTAAGGGTTTCACAATTCTCCAAACATTATCATAAACTTATTTGTTTATTTATTTTATTTTATATTTTTTCTCTACCAAATTTGGGCTTTACAAATCCTACCCCCCTTAATAGAAATCTCGTCCTCGAGATTTGTAAGGAAAGGGTTTCTACTCATATTGTCTCAACACATATGCACAAACAAAAACCTCAGCATGATGCATAACTTATTAGCAAAACATGGGGTCAAATAGATCTTATTATTCCTCCTAAAATAGTATTGTACCAACTACTAACTAAAGTAACAATTAGATCTTACAAATAGTAGTAACGTGTATATATATATATATATATATATATATATATATATATATATATATATATATATATATATATATATATATATATATATATGTTTATGTAGTTTGGTGGAGCTAGTGGTGGTGGTGGAGGTTGAGGTTGTGGTTGTTGTTGTTGTCTTTCCAACTGTGCTTGCCTTATTTCTCGACGTATCTCCAACCGGTCCTAACGTATTTCCTCGCGTTCTTGTCTTATCTGATTTTGCAATTCGGTAACCATGTTTGCCATTTGTTGTATTACCATCATTTGGGTGGCAATCACTTGATCGATTCCAACCGGTGGAGGATTTGGAGGATTCATTTATGTTTGTTGTTGTCTGATAATCTTCCCTTCCTGGTATTGATCATGAAAGTTAGAGCATATGGTAAAATAGTTTGCAAGGGAAATTATTTGGTAGACAGAACGAATAGGCTAGTATCTGTTTATGAACTGAAGATTCTTTGGTAGGACTTAATCTGTTGTTTTATACCAAGCTTGGGATAATTAGTTGTATAAGGTGAATGTCCAAGGTAGGATATAATTTTGTCAAGATGGGATAGATATGGGTGAGATAGACTACATGATGTAGGTCAAAATTTTATTTGATGTTAGGTGGGGACAGATAATTAATCAATTCATCATGACACTATTGGTTGGGTTAGCTCATGGTTGACTTGATCTAATATGCTAAGTTAAGTTAACACCTAGCTAGTAGGGTTTAATCTCTTCTACTGGTATCACTAATCTGTTTAAGTAGACCACATTAGATTATGTCATCTTAGTTTAGATCATATTAGATTCTATAATCCCATTTAAGAATACCACTTAGTTAAGCATAACAAGTTGACCTTATCTTTATGAAATTCCAGTATATATATTTCTTTTATACACCTGAAATTCTTTTTATGCCATTAGCAGGTGTGGTATAGAAACAATGGTTCATCATGTTTTAGCCATTTGGTGAGTATTGACATAGAATGAATGTACTATGGTATGATCGAGCTTCCTTTGGGGGTCTGAATTAGGGACCATCGGTCATGGTGTTAGATGCCCTTATCTGACTCGGGATAACCATTGCGGTTACATGGGGTAGGTAGATTAAATAGAGTTTTGCTTTCTTGGATAAATGGGTTGGGCAACATGTACATAGGTTAGGTCATGGATTCACGGACGAGTTGTTCTAAGACACCAGTTTAGGTTTAAAATCCACTTATAGGAATATGGTTTAGTTAATACTTGTAACATAGATCAGACCATATTAGATTAGGTAGGGTCTAGATTGGATTGGATATACTAGATTAGACTAGTTTAAGTCAGATAGATCTACCAGGGTAGAATATATGTTATTAGGATATGTTAGAATCTTTTGAGATAGGAGGGATTATATGATGTAGGTAAGTCAGAATCTCTGTCGGTTAAAACAGAGGGGTTATGCAACCATCAGTTGGTTGAGGTAGTTGCGTATGGCCAGGTTGGACTAAGACTCCTATTTTGGTTAAAACATTTTTATAAGAGTAGGATCAAATCTTATTTTACTAGTATTATCTAACATGTTTGTCCATTAGATTAGATCTAATCAGATTAGATGGGATCAGAATTAATTTGGTGTAATCCGATTAGACTAGATAAGATCTACTTATTTTATTTTGGAATAGATCATGTTTGTTACACTTTTATGAGATAAGCACAGTGGTGGGATAAGTATGCTTATTAGGACAAGATGAATCTCTAAGGATAAGATAGAATCTTTTGAGATTAGTTAGATCTATTAGGATAGGATAGAATCTTTTCGAGATAAGATGGATCTATTAAGATAAGAGAGAACCTTTCAAGATAAGATGAATCTATTAAGATAAGAAAGAATCTTTTAAGATAAAAGAGAATCGTTTAAGATAAAAAGAACCTATATAAAATAGATATACTTTAATGGAGGATAATCTAAGTTATTTAGTTATCTCATAAATTTTATTTATTTATATTTATGCCTATACGTATATGTAGATGTAATTGTGGACATTACTCAACGACCCATCACACTCAATCAAAGATTCAAATCAGACAAATATCATAAGAAAAAACACTCAAGCGTATAGATACCTATAAAAATAGTTTTGTTTTTGTTCCTAGGAGTAGGTCTCCTATTCCTAAAGGTCACTTTAGGCACAAGATTTCAAAGTGTGAAATCCACTTTTATCTTTAGAAGTGAAAAGGTAAGAATAATCAGAGTAAAGCGGAAATAGATGAGCAAAGATTAAGATAAGTTTAGAAAAGAATCAGAGTAAGGTGAGTAGGTAAGGATTTTGTCCATTTCTATCTAGGTTTCGTCCTACAGTCAACATTTCCTCTGATACCACTTCTATCACACCCGGTTTTAAGGAACAAAGCCGGGTGCATCTCATACATGTGCCAAAGAAGACAACACATATAATAACAGAGTGTATAGAGATAAATGTCACAATATCATCAGAATACTTATTACATAGCGAAAGTCTTACAAAATAAAAGATAAATATAACAGGATCTAAAATCCGTCCTTGGCGCCAGAAAGTCAACTGGGAGACGCCACCTAGATCGAATCGAACTCCTCGATATGCGGCTCCTCTTGAACCACCTGTTCTTCTCTTGGGGGGTGTGAGACAGCAAGGGTGAGCTCACACATGTTCATCGCTCAACAAGTTGTGGGGAATAATGTGCATGAACTCGCCAAAGGTGGGAGCTCATGAAGTGAAAGGCTTACAAAAAAAGAATGGTTAAAGCTGAGCATTGCTTTTAATAAGTTGGTCAAATTTTATTAGCAGTTACTAAATGTAAGTAAATACCAAACCATAATAAATAATAATAGAACAAAATTAATAATAATCCCATGCAAATGCAAATGACAAATTGAATTTAAGTTACATAAATTAATCATGCGAGAGTCCTGAGCTGCTCTTGACCGTGAGCTCGGCTAGTATACCAGTTTTACACTCTACAGAGGTTGTACCCTTTACCCACAAGTCGTGTTTCCCATGTCGCCAGGGTTTGCAAGGCCCTTAGACACTACCGAGGTGAATGGCTAGGGATCCACTACGAGGCCTTTACAAAGTTCCACTAGCTTCCGAAAACCTGCTACAGTTTATGGGAAGAGCACTTGCAAGAATCCCTCGTCTGACCGCCATCGCAGCAAAATCAACCCGAGAACCTCCTTGCATGCAACTCCCATACTGCCCTTGCCCCTTTCGGGTAAGGTAGTCTTCCACTAGCTTTCCTAATTAGTTAGCCAAAGGGGTCTCATTCCTCCCTTGTGGTGGAACGTGTTTCTCAAGTTAAGCTCCATGTTCCAATTAAAAATATTGATCTTGTCATGAACATAAATAAAATAATAGAATAATTGGAACATGGATATAATGAAATATTAACCCAAAACCATATAAACAATAGCAGAACTACCCAAGTGATTCAGGGGTAAACATGATAAACAAACTAGGGTGACCTAATGGGTTCCATCAAAATTAAACCTATGCATTGAATAGTGATAATAAAGAATATTATTGAGTAACAAAAGTGGATCAAGGGCACAACTTGCCTGGCACTTGAGATTCCAGGTACCAGGGTGATTCTTCAGATCCTCGACCTCACTGCTAGTCGTAGCAATACAAACAGACATGGCATAGATAAAATTAACATCACACCAAACATAAGTACAAACTGAATAATAATGATCTACGTGAAGCTATGAGATCGCGGGATCGAGAACTATTAAAATCGGAGTTACGGTTAAGGAGTTATGATTTTATAAAAGATCAATGTGATTAAAATATTAAACTATATTATAATTTGGTTAATATAAATTATATGCGAGGTTATTCTCTAAATAACTGTCTCAACTTTAATCTAGGTCATTATTTGATTAAAGATCATCTAGTCAAGTTATAATCCTAAGATCAGAATATTATATTAATATTAAAGAAGTTAATCCAATAGACATAGATTAATCCAATTAGTTACCTAATTATAAAAGTAGGGATATCAAATAACAAATGTTGCTACTGCGTAGTAAATATTTATACGAAGCTAACACAACTGGAATGAGTCAATTTGGAATTAAAACAAAAGAGTTATGATTTCTGAAGGTTTAATGTATTTGATACAAGATTAATTAAGATATGAATTTTAATGTGGCTTTCATTAGGTGATAAACAATAATATTACAAAATTATAGGAACTGGAATGAATTAATTTGGAGCTAGAATGAATTTTCTATGAATTAAATAAGTTTCTGGAATTATTTTAACACTAAAAATCAGTTTCTCTATCTATTTATTCGGTTTACTTATTCCCTGGGATGGCAGCCATAATTAATGGATAGGCTAGGGGTTAAAACACTAAAAACAGGACCCTAGAAGTAATGTTCCTATGCTGAGGTGGACTATGGGTTCATTTTGCGGTTCTCTAGGGACTCATGTGCTAATTGCCACGGCCGAAGAGGTACGAGGAAAATCTAGCCATCAGATCCTCACTAGACGACCCAGATTAGATCGACGCGGGGAAATAATCGGTACGCGGTTGCGGACGCTCGATCCAAATCCAATGGTCCAAATTCAACCACGCTTCAACCATCCTAGATCCATCCATTAGCCGATCAACGGTTTAGATTTGAAGTACGGAACTGTATACCCATCTTCTAATCTCGGCCACATAGCTAGATCCAACGGTCACGAGCACATCACCAACCTCCAGCCATCCAGCCCCCTACGGCGGCGCCCCCGACTACACAGTGGAGACCGTGCTAGTGATGCCCCACCGGCCAAACCCACGGCCAAACACGGATCTAAATCGTTCTACGCATGGAGGGGACCATGGTGAATACCATAGGGCACTACTTACCAGCGCCGGTTGCAAGTCGAGGTCGGTTCACGACGCCGGGCGGATCGGTGGCAGCCCAAAAACAGCGGCGAGGAATTTCCAAATAGCCACAGCCACCAGAGGTCTCAATTCCCTAGGTATGCGTTTCCACTGCGCTTGACGACCCTTCCAAAGCACGCTCGACGGCGAGGGCTTTTGGGGCACCGGTGTTTCTGTCGCGGCGGCGCGCAGTGGGCGGACGTCGATAGGGCGGCAAGGTAGCAACGGTGGCCGGCCCTGGCGGCACGGATGGGGACTTGGTTGAGGGCATAGGTCGACAAGGGGAGATCCGGCGGTTGCACATTGAATTTATACACGAGCATGAGAGGAAATCTGACCTGAGTCGGCCGAAATACCAGCCGAACTCTGCGCTCGAGCTATTACGATGCAAGGGAGAGGATAGACTTGACGGCACGGACCCATGCGTCAGCGACCCCAAGCGAAGAGGTGCGGGCTGTCATGCGGGCCACACCCGTCAGTGGGCGCCAGACACGAGTGCGGGGGCACACCTATGGGCCGGCATGTGAACAGGATGGGCCAACAGAGGGGAAGTGGGCCCAGAACTGGTTTGTTGTCCTTTTTTTCTTTTTTTATCCTTTCTTTTCCAAATTCAAGATTCCAATTCAAATTTAAATTCTGTTTGACTTAAGCTTTTTAAATATCCAATAAAATACTAAGATGAAGATAATAGTTATTATATATATATATATATATATTCATTTTTATAGTGTATATTCTTTTCCTTTTCTATTGTCTTATTATATTCTATTCTCAACTTCGAATTCAAATTCAAGTTTTGAACTTCAAAATTTTCAAGTGGCTAAAATAACCCTAATGTGAATATATCCCCACAATTTACATTATTATTATTATTATATTTTTCCTACTATTTATTTATACAAGAATAAATGACTTCATTAAAATTTCCTTTCTCATTTCCTATTTTATGTTTTCATGTATAATTTGAAGTCAAATTTATGTGTTCAATAAAGTACCTCACAACAAAGTCATCCACAAGAGATGCACTTTTCTTTATTTATTTATTGGTTACTTAATTAATTTAGTAACCTTAATTGATTATGAAAAGAAAGGATCCAAATGAATTTCTAAGGGTTTCACAAGTCTCCAAACATTATCATAAACTTATTTGTTTATTTATTTTATTTTATATATTTTTTCTCTACCAAATTTGGGCTTTACATAGTTCCACTCTTTGGACAAATTCTAAATACCTCGAGGAACCTTTTCAACACATCTAGAAAGGTTGGAAAGCTCAAAATCAACATATCACTATTGTGGAGTTAGTATTGGGCAAAAGAAGATATATGAGTGAAAGAATCAAAATGCAAAGAGGACTTGACTAAGGAAATGAGGATGCAACACCTCAATATAAGACATAATAAGAAGCAAAAAGTTCCAAGACTCAAGAGCATAAGGAGCGCAAAAGAGTTAGCAAAGAAATCCAACAACAGGGCAAGACAGGCAGCCTGCGGCGCACTGGACAGTGTCCAGTGCCCAAGCTGGCGCGCCCCATGAACTGGCTGCTCTCGGGAAAAACGAAGAGCTCTGTGGCTAAAATTCACCGGATTGTCCGGTGTGCACCGGACTATCCGGTGAACCCAGGGCCAACGGTCATCTTCACCAACGATAGACTGCTACCGGTCAGAAAGAACAAAAGGGCAGAAGCGGTCAGAGAAAGTCAGTCGCACCGGGCTGTCCGGTCTGCCACCGGACTGTTCGGTGTGTCACAGGCAGACGAATCCAACGGTCGACTCCAACGGGCGACTGATGTGGCACGCACTGGACAATGAACAGTGCAGTGTCCGGTGCGCACCAGACTGTCCGGTGTGCCCGCCGACAGAAAGTTGTTGCTTTCTGTCCAACAACCATATGGGGGGTTGGAGCCTATAAATACCATCCCAACCGGCCATTTCAAGGTGTGGGAGCCCAAACAATATATCAAGGCATATAGTAGACATATCCAAGCCCTCATAACCACCTCCATTCATTGATCTATCTCATACACAAGAGTTAGGCCACATCAAAACCTCACAAGTGCCACAAAAGAGAGGTCAAGCAAAAGAGAGCTAATCGTGTGTGTTTAGCAATAGTGCCTTGTGAGAATCATTGAGAGAAAGTGTGTGCTACATCTTGTGATCATTTGAGCGTGGAGTTTTGACTCCCATTTATCTTCCTCCAAACTTTTTGGAGACTTGTAAAGTTAGCAAGAGACACCTAAGAGTGTGGTGGTCCTTGCGGGGTCTTAGTGATCCTTGATATTAAGAAGAAACATCGCCGGTCTTGGTGATCGGTGGAGAGAGGGAAGAGGTTGAAAAAGACCCGTCCTTAGTGGACTACTCAACGGGGATTAGGTTCTTAGTGAACGGAACCTCGGTAAAACAAATCACCCGTGTCACTTGTGTTTATTGCTTATGATTTGTTTGTCTTCTCCCTCTTTAAGTTCTCTTGCACTATTCTTTGTTGATATTACTTTGTGTTGCCTCAAGTTAAATTCTCATATATAGAAGCAACGCCTTGCAAGAAAGAACTTGTGTTATTTCTCTTCTCATCTAAGCTATCTTGCATTATTCTCCATAAACATTTTTTGTTGTGTTGCTTTGTAGTAATTCCGCATTCTTTGAAAGCAATACTCTTTGCAAGCAAAATGACTTAGTTTTATACTCCGATAATTACTCATCTTGTTCTAACCATTAATCAAGGGATCAAGTCCGAGTTTAAAGTTATAATTTTCAGGTTTCGTCTATTCACCCCCCTCTAGGCTACTTTCACTAGTCATTTAACTTGCCAAGCTATCCGACCCTATAAATTGACTCTCTCACTAGCCAAACTGGGCTAGCACCTCTCGCTAGTCAAACTAACTTGTATATTGAAGAATCAGTTGGAATGAGATATTATATATAGAATTTAATCTTTATGGAGAGACAAATAAAGAGTCAAATAGAGAGTCAAAATAAAGAGTCTCTATTTGACTCTTTATTTGTCTAAAAATAACTACTAAAAAAATAAAGAGTCTCTTGTGTTCTCTTTTGAGCACATATGTATTTTCTTTTGAGTATTTATTTTTTAACGTACATATTGTCTATATATAGTACGTAACAAAATTTATTATACCGGAAAAGACAAAACAAATTACGAGCTAGGCAACGGCCACGACGAGATATCGATGTGCTGCCCGGTTCCTTCATACATGCATACGTTGACCGACATAGAAGTTGTGTGCTTCCTCCCGTCGAATAATAAATAAATAAATAGATATGACATATTTGGGGAGCCAACCTATAAAAAACATATGTATTTATAAATAGTGTGTAACAAGTATATATTAGTATTATAGGATATACTTTTCCCATTTAATTACAAAAAGGTGCAAGTTTAGAATAGAGCAAGGTCAGATAGCTTCAAATTTGACCTATCAAGGAGGTCGTTTAAGAACAGCTTCATCGTAGAAGCTATTTTTTTTACTTCTCTCGGAACACAGCTGAAGCTAGTTGAAAAATACTAACTTCTATTAGCTCTCTCTTTCTCTGCTATCTCCCTGAGAAGTTGTTTTACCAAGCTTTTAAAAAACAACTTTAGTTTCACTGACGAATCTGCTCATGAAACCTAAGACAAAAAAAAAATTCTCTGTTTCTCGAGTGAAGCTGAGATATACTGAACGGACCCCTAAAGTAATTTGACTTTGATAAAATGCGCAATTTTTACAGATAGATACAATAATGCTCTTATAATAATAAATCTATTTCTATACAGTATAGAACTCGCTCCGGTTTTTTTATTTGACGTTTGTTACTGTAAATTTAAACTATCGAGCGTCAAATAAAAAAATGAAAGTAGTACTATTTAATATACACACAGTCAAACTATTTAATATATATACACGGGCAAATTAAGTGTGTGGGTTGAAATATGCGATAGCACATGACAGTACACAAACGTCTACACATACGTGTGCGCTACAAACTAGGTGACGTGGTTCACCACTTGATCCACAGTTCCACACCATGATAGCACCGAAAGATCGCTGGGGATCGAGAGGAAGCAAATGTATATATCTTGCTGCACACGCCCATATCTTAATCTATGTCAAAAAAAAAATACTAACAAGCAAGCTAGCCTATGACTGTATTGCTTATATGCTAGCTAGTAATGATCCAAGCACATATATACCTATGTCCTACGAGGACGACCAAGGAGTTGACGACAAATAAACTGAAACTAGCTGGCTGATTAAAATAAAATGAATATTAATGTCTATATTTAAATGGATGATGATGATGATGTTGTTGTTGATAATGATGATGAGTTTCAATGTTTTTATATCTATATCCAAATGGATGATGATGAATCTAAACTTATATAAAACACATGCATTAATTATTGTACGAAACTATTAAAAAGCTAAAAACGAATTTTAATTTTGGGACGGAGAAATTACATTGGAATTAATATATAGTTTAACTAAATAAAAAAATTAGAGTAAAATACATCAACGGTTCTTAAATTTAGCATAGCATGTTGTGTTACTTGGTTCCTCCGAATTTTCAAAATCGGGGGAAACGAGTGCTGGACTTTAGCGGTCTCCATTCGATATCGTACAAGATCGGGTTTACTCAAACCGGATACGGACATAGCGTACCATGTTGGAGTCTCTTGGGCTCTTGAACTTTTATTAGTGTGCTCTAACGTGGTACGCAACATTGGCATCTGGTTTATGTAAACCTACTTTTGGAAGGTTTTGTACGGATCGACTAAGTTAGAGGACCGTTTTTCTACTTTTCTGAGTTCAGGAATCCAAGTAGCACAGTATATCAAGTTTGAGGACTGCTATTGTATTTTACTTAAAAAGTATATATCGACACATATGTATTCTCATATACATACACATGTGGCTATAGCTAGTACTGTAAATAATATGTGATACATTTGGCACATATATACCTAGATATATATATATGCCCTACGAGGACCAATAATTGACGAATATACAAACTGAAACCAGGTGGCTAATTAGAAGCCGGCTGCATCATGACGCTTGCTAGTGCCTAGCGGTGGTTTTATATTAGTCGCAAAGGAAGATACACAGATAAAAGATGTGGATTTTAATTGGAAACGAAGCGATGGACGTACGACAGAGACAGACCTATGAAAGCCACCTCACACCTGTGTGGTGTGTGGCTGCACATTTCCATAGCTTTTGGTCTGCACCTTTTTGGACATTTCCACGGCAGAATGTTCTGCACGATCGAACGACTATGGACGACGGATGCATATGGGGTGAACATGAAAAGAATGTGCTCCTAGAAGTGCACTAGAGTACGGGAAATGCCATGGAGAGGAGGGGAAACGATTCCTGGACTCCACACTCCACTGCCGGCCGGGCAAAGTGTGCAGGGGGGGGGGGGGGGGGGGGGGTGGGGGTCACACACAAGTGCTTTACTTCCCAATAATTCGACCAAAGCAATGCACCATGAGCTATACCTCTACTAGTACAAAGCACCAATTTCCACTTTTTCACTGTCATCGTGAGTTACCCGTGAAACGCGTATGTCTATTTTTTTCCTCGTAAATAATAAAGCGTTATTGATCGAGCTGAGCGTGCGGCCTCTCCACCCGATCGCCCCCAATAATCCTCGCTCGTTGCTCCAATCCTCGACCACGCTAGCAAAACTGATCTGCATTGTATCTCTCGCATCTGCCTCGCTCGTTTCACTCCGCAATGGCCAAGCAGCGCCCGCTCGGCGGGATTGACCCGCGCAACGGCTTCTGCATCGTGACGCGGACCCTCCACAGCCTTCGTCCATCCGCTGCGCTCCCGTCGGACTCGCTACTAGCCACCATTGTCGCCTACGCCTTCTCAACCCTCTCCTCACACCGTGGTGGCTCTTTTCCTATATATCAAGCAAATAGAGCTTCTTAACTACATGTACTAACCACTAGAGATTATTGAAAGGGCCGGAAATGGTCTTAACCATTTTCTCTAATTAATTTTGGTGTTTGATGACCATCACAAACACTATAAACTAACTAGTTTGCCTAGCCTTTGATTCACATGTTCATAAGTTCATCCAATCAGTTCTAAGTCATCAACTATTAAAATGGCACATCACGGACTGTCCGAGCCTCTAAAGCGGACTGTCCGAAATAACGTAGATTATTCCGGACATGAGCTTTTTAGGGTTTTTACTGTGTCGCGGACCGTTCGGGCCCTTCCAACGGACTGTACGTCCACGATGCCTCAAAGCACTTTGGACAGGAACCGTGCAAAACTCACATCCCTACTACGGACCGTCAGATAGATAAGTGGATACCGTCCGACACCATGTGCGGACCGTCTGCCCGTTGGAAACCAGAGAAACCCGAAGGTGTCAAGTTCAGCAAAAATTGATTATAGCGTCCTCGCAGACCGTCCGTGGGCACGACCGAACTGTTCGCGTCTGCTTTATTTGACAATTTGACGACGCAATTAATGCACTTATAGCCGTTGATATAGCTTTTAATGCCGACCGTGGCTATTTGAGCTGTTGATGTGCAGGGGCAACCATCCGGGCCAGAAGCACGGACCGTCAGCAAGTGTCAGAAAAATGACAACGGCTAGGAAGTTGTTAGTGGCTATAAATACAATCCTAACCACCTCCATTTAAAGGCATCCAAGCATTCTAACTCCCACATTCATTGCAAACAGCTAGAGTTCACTCTAAATCCTCACACAGGCATCAAAGATCCTCCAAGTGTAACAATTGTGGTTGTGTTCATTAGTGATTAAGTGTCTTATGAGAGATTTTAGAGAGTGCGAGCTAGTGTTTTACTTGTTGCTCTTTGTTGTTTGGTTTCTTGATCGTGCTTTCTTCATCTCCTTCTAAACTCTCAAGTGACATGTAAAGCTTACAAGAGACACCTAATTGTGTGGTAATCCTTGTGGGGTTTAAATGACCCTCGAGATTAAGGAGAAGCACTTAACTGGTCTAAGTGTCCGTTTGAGAGAGGGAATGGTTGAAAGAGACCCAGCCTATGTGGTCTCCTCAACGAGCAATAGGTTCTTCGAAACCGAACCTCGGGAAACAGATCGTCTTGTTCATTTGTGTTGATCATTACTTTGTGATTTGATTCTTCCCTCTCCTCTCTCTGAGTTTTCTTGCTTATAATTGTTTTGAGTTAGCTCCTAAAGTTATCCGTATTGATTGAACAACTTGTGACAAGAACTATCTTCTGCACTTGATTTCATTATTATTCGTTCTAACACTAACCTCGGGTGAAGTTCGTGTTCAAAAGTTATAATTTTCAGGTTTCGTCTATTCACCCCTCTCTAGGCGACTTTCAATTATAACACTTAAAAAAGCCACACCGAAATGTGCCGAACTAGATCGTATAACTAATCATATCCAAAAGTCATATGGTTTCAAAATAACAAAAAAACACCATTCTCTCTATAAGGATAATGGAAGACGTGTTGCACCAAAACAAATAGGCTATATCAAATGCAATATGACGAAGCATATAAATCCTACATTTTTCTATCATCATGAACTCGATTTGCTCACTAAGTCCTTAGCAACAACCACATTCAAAAAAAATGTGTTTGTTTTATTGGTATGAGACATAGGAGAGAGTTGCAAGGTTCATGGAAAGATACCTGTCATGATAACCCCGAGTTTGGATATAGAAGATCTCAATCCTGCAATCCTAAACATTTCAGGAAGACTGTTGCTCTCTCACTCTCCCTCTTTGAGTTTTACTAAAATTTAACGAGGAAGCAAGTTCAATACATGTAGTAGCACCATGCACGAGTTTGGATATAGAGGATTTCAATCTTGCAATCCTGAATATTGCTATTTCTCGAAGACTGTTGTTGTTCTCTATTGTTTTTTTATTGTGAGTTTTTCTAAAGTTTCTCACAATGGTTTTAACAAGGAAGCAAGTGCAATATATCTAGCGGCACCATGCACTCGTTCACTATTTTTTTCCACTAAATTTTAAGAGTGTGTCAGTGAAGCATGAGTTTATTATGGTATCTTCTAAAGCGAAATGTTGGAAAAATCCTGGCTTGTTTGGGTGCAAGAATACTGGAGGGGTCGAGATTGAATGGGCTAAAATCTTCTTGGTATTTAAAGATTTTAGCCTCATCTCCAATCTCATTTGATATTTTTTGCTTGCAAACAAGCCCTAAAAGGTGTGGGTACTCCTTGAGGACTTGTTCGGTTTGAATATGAGATGATTTACGGCCTATTTGGTTCAGCTTTTTTCTGACCAGCTTTTCTGAGAATCTGACTGTGGTGAGAATCTGGCTGTGGAGAGAATCTGAGTATCGTAAAGATTACGTGCGGAGGAAAATTAAGTGGTCCAAAGGGTTCAGGATCTAGAAAGCGACGTATTTCTACTATTGTGATGACTCAACCAATTTTATGTTCATATTGATTTTGGACAGTTTTTACTAAATCGATTCTTATAAAAGCTGGCTGAAAAGTTGGGGCGTTTAACGGTCTGCAACAGCTATTGATGGCCAAAAGCTGCTAAAAGCTCAAACAAACATGGTCTTAATCTCCTTTTTCGATCTCCCTCGATTTACCCCGAACCAAACAAGAACTCACATGGCTAGCTATGTGCATGCAGAAAAGCAGAGACCGAGAGTCCGAGACGGCCCATTGAGACCGATGGGTGACAAAGAGGGAGACGCGCGAATCCAATCTAATAATTCGGAAAAGGCAGGACTAATAATGAAGCAGCATGATGCAGGGGCGACCGAGGACTAAGCATGGAATGGAACGGGGCGGCCACGCCACCACACGCCTCGCCGTCGCCGTCCGCCAATGGTGGCCCGACAGCATGCACGGAGATCGTACGTGCAGATCGCGAGCTGAGAGCCTCCCAGCCATCCGTCCTGCACTATCTAGTCGCTGCTAGCTATAGCTAGGGCGGACACTACGCTAGCTAGGTGCAAGGGGGAAGCAAAACCTGTCTGCGTCGTGAGATATCGGGATACATGGTTGTGTCGGACGGACGAAAGCGACGAGTCTCTCCTCTCCAAACATGGACGGATCGGAGGGGAGGCCCCATGTGTCATGTGGTGGTGGAGACTGGAGACTGGAGAGAGAAAAATGCGATGCGATGGCCGATGGGAAGGAGGAGGCTGTGCCTGTGCCTTTCTTCTCCTCGTCAAATGAGACAGACAGGGCTTGTGTGTTGGGTGGGCCGGATCCGTGGCGATCGAAAAGATGCAGCTGGACCGCATCACAACACACCCGTTGGCCCAATATAAGTTCTGCGGCCCGCTCGTTCGTTTCGGGCTTCGACTTTGTTTGGCCCGTTCGCTCGCCGACTAGGAGTAGGAGAGGCAGGCAACGACATGTCTGCGTCTGCCTGGCTGCGCTGCTGGGCAGCCGATTCGATCGAATCGCCACGCCATGCACGCACTGCCACCACCTCTCCGCTGCTAGTGCTAGTACTATCTTGTGCAGTACAGTAGACTCCTATCCTAGCTTGCTTGCTTTGCTTCTTAATTTCTATCTGAATCTGACACGGCGGCATCTCTGCATCGTCTGCACCGCATGAGTCTTCACATCAATATATAGAAGAAAAAAAGAAAGAAAGAAAATAAAATAGAAGCTACTCCTAGCTACTAGTTCTCCAGTCAGTACAAGCTAGCAGCAGTACTGTACCTGTGGGAGCGACCTTGAGGAAAGCTCCTGGCAGGCTGCCATGGCCCTGGCCCTGGCCCTCGCCCCTGCCCGTGTGGTCTGGTCACTGGTCACCGTCTCGCCTGGACGAGACGACGCACGCATCGATCGACAGTCACAGTACCAGTACCACTCGCTTATCTCATGCATGCATGCATGTCGAGCTCGGGTACACACACGGATGCGTGAAAAAAAAGCCGACTCTCTGTCTCCCTGTCGATCTGTCTGTGTGGGCGTCTGACATACGTAGATATGGAATGCATGCAGCATGGCTTCCTGCTGCTGCCGCTGCCACTGCCAGCCAGTGTGTATTTTGTTTGACACTGTCCACAGTCCACTTCACCCATCGCAACTGAGACAGTACGTGCTACATAAACGTAGTAGGACGCGGACACGCCTGCTTTGACGATTGCTTCGACTCATTGGATAAAGTCTAAAAAATATTTAGCTAACTCTTACACTTGCTTTGCCGAGTGATTCAAATATTTGACTCATTCGATAAAGCCTGAAAAAACAAACATCCGGTAAACTAGCCTAAAAAGCAAACATTCGGTAAACTTTTTATCGAATGTGACTCTCGGCAAAAAAATACCACTACATGCGCTATCGGCCGTAGCCCTAAACCGCGACAGTGACCTTGAGGATATCACCGTGAAATTAGAGGGCCGGGGCAATTATGTTTGATGTCATTATTATTGCCGGATTTGAACAATCAGGCGGCGTTAGAAAAACCTCATCACTGCCAGCTTTTCTCTATAGGTTCACTTTGCAGAAGTAACAAGGGGTTAGAAACCAAACCGGTAGTCTGATCTTGATCTCATCAGGTAGCTGCATTGCTTGTGAACGAGGAAGGGAGCGGATGACTGATATTTCATGCTAACAATTGCACCATCATATATATATATATATATATATATATATATATATATATATATATATATATATATATATATATATATATATATATATATCGATGTAGCAAGACATTCATCCTAACATTATAGATTCCCCAAGACATATCAACATACATAAAAAATTAACCATGTGCCTAAATATACTTATTAGTGACGACTACTCCTATATATAAAAATGAAGCGAGACGACGTGTGTTTTGTGGGGTGGGAACGAGATCAGCAACGAGTTTGGCACAAATGATGCGAAAGAAATCCTATTGCCAAGACAATAATAAGGTGTTGTTTGGTTCATGGACGGTAACATAAATGACAGTGATAATGATTCATAGTGGTAATAATTATTTTCGTTTTCCGTATCGTATCTTAAATTACGGTTAGACTTAAACAAACATGATTTAACTTTATCTGCTATCCATCACGTTATTAGGGCATGTACAGTGGGTGTTTTAAGTTGTGTCTTACAGCGTGTCTAGGGGGGTGAATGTAAAAAAACTCAAGACACGTATCTTGACGAAGACACAGTATCTTAGCTCTATGTTCGAGACAGGAGACTAGCTGATTGGTCACTTTAATTTATTGAATGCTCTGATTGGTACAATGAATATCGTAAGACACATGTTTTAGACATGACCACTGTATTATGTTGTGTTTTAGTTGTATCTTGTACTTGGAGTACCGTGCAGCAGTATCTGGGTTGTACATGCCCTTATATGAACCAAACAACACCTAGTTAAGTGTGCACCATGTACCTAGCAAGAGAATCTTTAGGGATTTGGAGGCATCGGAGACACCAGCATGCATGCGCTTAACATGTTGCCAAGTCTCCAGAGTCGTTGTAAAGCATCTCGATTCTCGACACAAAAAATAATAAGAGCATGGGACAGCACGCACGCGCGCGCATGGAGAAGCTACAAGTTCCATGTAAGGATAGCTAGATGGGTTGAAACAGCAAACAGAGGTAATTAAGATCTAGATGCTTCAATAGTGCTTCTTGGGTCTATTAAAAAAATAAATTATTCGTGTGATCAATATATCTAGCTCAATTTAACTATGGTATATATTCGTGACAAATTGATTTTAGTCAACTTTGATCACGTTTAAATTATTCTAAAAGCATATTCTATAACTAATAATATAATGGTATTTGTATTCTATATTATGAATGTTTATATTTTTTGTATAAACTTATTTGAAGTTTAGACTATTTCACTTTAAAAAAACGAGGATTGTATTCTTTTATAAACAGAGTAATTAAACTGTAGCAACAAGGTTATACCAAAACCAATGAATAGATCGGTGTCAATGCCTTAACAGCATACATACTGATGTAGCTTATACATGTATATATGATGTATGTATCTAGCTTACTCTCTTCTAGGTTCTGACATGGTAGTAGTAGTGTAGACTTGTATACCAATACCACAAGATTAAATACCAAGGAAATCAAGCTTCAGTTACATATACACACACGCTGCATTCATGTTCCCAAGAAGTGAACAAGATCTGCAGGCAAGGCATCTCTAGCTAACACATACCGGAGGAGGAGTAACGTGTCAACACAGTTTGATAGTGTTTTATATTGTTTCATAATAAAATATACTAATCATGCATATGCCAAGCTCTCCTGTAGATTGAGCTTAACATATTCCCAGATTTCCATCCATAAACTGGAATAACCTAGATAGGACCACTCATTGCAAGAATTGGAGATGCAAGGAGCGATACAAACCTTCTGCTGCCTGCAAGATCTGCATATGGTGTGCGTGTGTGTGTAGCAACAATTATACATGGCATTATACTCATTTCTTTCATGCATTGTCGTTTGATGTGATGGTTATTTGATACTGACAATTTCGTTGGTCTACACTCTACAGAGATGCATGAGAACATAATTAATAGATAATCTGGTTGCTAAACTAGCTAGGAATAAATATAATGATACCATGCATGCTCTTATTCATGCAAGCTAAAGCCATATATGGAGTGCATATATATACATAAACTAGAGAGAACATGGTGATGTGTATGCAGAGCAGAAGGCAGTTTTCATTGGAGCATGTGCACAAAATGCAGTAAACAATGTGTTTTAAGGAAGGGAAATAACAGAAAGAAATTAAGCAGCCGACGAAAGGGTTAGAAGAACTGAAGCAAAATTAGGCCTGGATATGTGGATACACCTCCAAAATAACCATCGGATTGTTCATCAAATGAACTATTAAAGGATCTGCATATGGATGGATGGATGGGATGAGAGGGGGTAGCAGATCGAGATGCATGGCCTTTAATGATGGCAAGTTTTTTCCCCCCTAGAGCTCACCTACCCACCCCTCTTGTTTCATCGTTTGTCAGCTCATCACAGGGTAATTATTGCGAGGGAAAGAGAAGAATCAGAAAGATCCCCACCACTACCATACATGAGCCATGGGTATGTGTGCAGCTGCTGCAGATGCGGTCAGTCATGCAGTCATGACCACCCATCATTACACCAATCTGCATCTCATGCAGGTAGCTCGCTCTAGAGGTATCCTCCTCTCTTCAGTCGTCTTTGAGTTCTTCACCGTGGCAGCCACACCGCACCCAAAAGATTTAACTATCTCCCCATATCATATAAGTACCCCCCCAAGAAAGAAGAAACTGAAACTGCAGGGGGGCCAACGAAGAAAAAGAAAAGAAAGCAACAAGAATTAAACGGCCGCGTATGCATGTATATATTCAGCAGATCAGCTATATTAGCTTACCGGCCCGGTTCAGATTTGCATGTACGTACCCCCAGCTTGGCCAGCGGATGGAGCTCATCTGATGGAGGTGGAGGCCCGCGCAGATCAAGATCATGGGGGAGCCCTTCATTTTGGGGGGAATGAAGCCTGGTCCGAGATCTACACCACTCGTCTCCGTCCGCTCGGTCTCGATCCAAGGGAGGGGGGAGGAAGAAGAAGAGAGGGATCGAGATAGGAGTAGGAAGCGAAGAGTAGCTGCTAGTGCTAGGAGAGAAGAGAGACTAGAGAAGGAAGGAGCGGCGGCGGCGGCCCCGAGCCAGACAACATTCCCCTCAAAGACGAAAGGCTTCCTGATCTATCCATATCATGGAGTATAGTAGAGTATGTGTATCTCCAGCTAGCTTATCCGCCTTGACCGCCTCGCTTGCATCTTGATGGTTCTACCACCTCCTGTATCTATGTGTCTCTCTCAGCTCGCTCCCGGCCTACCTCTCAGCCTTTTGGGGGGTACGAGATGTGGTGCAGGGAGGAGGGGAGATCCGGAAGTGAAGGTAGAAAGGTCGGTATGTATGGAGGAGGGGGAGGAGGAGGAGAGGTAGCTGGAAGCAAGAAAGCAAGCTAGGAATGGATGGGGGCCGGCGAGTTGAATGGGCACACAGCAGGAGGAGGACGAAGGGGAATTGAAAGGGCGCCGGCCCCCCACGAGGCACGGCTGGTTCCAAGGGGGAGCTGTCCCCGTCCCGGTCCCGGCAGTGCGCGCTAGCTGTGCATGTGCTGCTGCTGCTGCCTGCTGGTGCAATACAATGGCGACGACGACGGTCGGAAGAACAAGCAAGGAATAGGAGGGGCAGCAGGAGGTCTTGATTATTGGGGGACGCATGCGAGTTATGGTGGACCTCTGCCGTTTGCTGCCATGTCGTCCAGTGCCCAGCACAAGAATTGCTACCTCCACCTACCCAACCTTTTCCCTGTTTTTTCTTCTTGAGCTGCAGTGCGTGTGACAACCTAGCTAGATCTGCCCAACTTTTTGTACCTGCCTGTAGCACCATGCGCCACTATGCCGTGTTGTGTTGATTCTTGCTTTACTGGCTCGGCATGGTAGAAAATTTTATATTTGGAAAGGTTCTGCTTTGGCCACCAACTAGTAGCTAGGCAACTAGCTAGTGCTGACTTATATATGATGTGTAATAGTATCATTAGATTTAGCATAATGCAAATCTAAAGTGATTTTGTTTGGAGATATAAAAATCAATGCTAGTTTTTTTATATATTTTTTTAGTCAACTCTAAAAAGTTCATACATACGATCTAAGGCCCTGTTTGTTTTAGATTATAACCTCTCCAGATTATATAATACAACGTAAATAATACAGCAGGTAAACGAACACCTACATTATGGGTTTAGATTATATAATCTAAAACCCAGATTAAGATAATCTCATAATCTTCTTAAGAGTAGCTTATTTGAGATTATTTTTGGCAAAAGACCCACTACTCATGGTTATGTAAATAGAAATTACAATATATGTCATCCTTCTTTCCTCACCTCAAATAAACAAACAAGGGTACAATTGTCTTTATAAATAATCGATATTTGTATAATCTAGACTACCAAACAGCTACGTGTAGATTATAATATGTCTAGATTATAATTTAGATTATATAATTTAGATTATAATCCAGATTATATAATCTATAAGCTGAAACAAATATGCCCTAATTCTCTACTATATTAAAGCATCAGTTTCAACTTTCGTTCCGTGTCATCTTTTTACAAATAACACTCACAACTATTTCAAATTAACCCGCTGCACGCACATCCCCTCCGCGCAACCAACCTCCATGCCCCGGGCCTGCTAACCATGCCGGGCCGACCCGTTAGTCTGTCGAACCATTTGGTTAACCCTGCGGGGCCGGCCCGTTAGCCTGTCGGACCATTTGGTTAAATCAGCGTAAAAGCGGTGCAGGAGGTGAGGTTTGGACCCACACCCTAATGGAAGAAGGGCATGTGAAGCCGTCTAACCAGTAGAACATCATGCTCAGTTGTTTTTAATATTGAATATAAATTGTACATATGTTATATGTATATACGATTTTTAGTAAAATAAAAAATATATAATCGTGCCGGGTCGGGCCAGCACTACGTCCCAAATACGGCACGACGCTCATGTCGGGCTGGCTTAGACACTGTTAAATGGGCTGCCTCGGGCTGACCCACCAGACACGACCCATTCACTACCGGAATCAATCGCTTTGCCGAGTGCCTGAAGCACTCGGCGAAGCGTTCAAAACACTCGGCAAAGGCTTTGCCGAGTGTTACACTCAGCAAAGAAGGCTCGGCGAACAGTGCATCGGCAAAGCCTTCTTTGCCGAGAGCTTTTTATCGGGCACTCGGCAAAGATCTTTGCCGAGTGCCAGAGAGCACTCGGCAAAGAAAAGCAGCCGTTACGGCGTCGAGTGACGGAGACGGTGGCTTTGCCGAGTGTCCCATGTGACACTCGGCAAAGAAGTTAGTTTTGCCGAGTGTCTTCCGTGCAGCACTCGGCAAAGAATCCATCTTTGCCGAGTGCCACTTGGGACACTCGGCAAAGAACCCGCCAGGGAGGGTCTGATAGTCGCCTAGAGGGGGGGGGGTGAATAGGGCGAAACTGAAATTTACAAAAATAATCACAACTACAAGCCAGGTTAGCGTTAGTAATAAAGAAACGAGTCCGCGAGAGAGGGCGCAAAACAAATCGCAAGCAAATAAGAGTGTGACACGAGGATTTGTTTTATCGAGGTTCGGTTCTTGCAAACCTACTCCCCGTTGAGGAGGCCACAAAGGCCGGGTCTCTTTCAACCCTTCCCTCACTCAAGCGATCCCACGGATCGAGTGAGCTTTCTCTTCTTCTCAATCAAACGGGAACGAAACTTCCCCGCAAGGGCCACCACACAATTGGTGCCTCTTGCCTTGGTTACAATTGAGATTGATCACAAGAACAAGTGAGAAAGAAAAGAATGCGATCCAAGCGCAAGAGCTCGAAAGAACACAAGCAAATCACTCTCTCTAGTCACTGTGGAGTTGTGTGGAATTTGGAGAGGACTTGATCTATTTGGTGTGTCTAGAATTGAATGCTAGAGCTCTTGTAGAGGTTGAGAAGTGGAAAACTTGGATGGCAATGAATGTGGGGTGGTTGGGGTATTTATAGCCCCAACCACCAAAAGTGACCGTTGCTGGAACTCCTCTGTTCGATGGCGCACCGGACAGTCCGGTGCACACCGGACAGTCCGGTGCCCCTGCCACGTCACCATTGCCGTTGGATTCTGACCGTTGGAGCTTCTGTCTTCTGGGCCCTTCTGGATGTCCGGTGCACACCGGACATGCACTGTTCAATGTCCGGTGCACCGGTATGGGCGATCCTGACGTCTGCGTGCGCTGCGCGCGCATTAAATGCTCCGCAGGGAGCCGTTGGCGCCGCAGAGAGCCGTTACTCCGCTGGCACACCGGACAGTCCGGTGCACACCGGACAGTCCGGTGAATTTTAGCGGAGCGGCTGCCGAACGAACCCGAGGCTGGCGAGTTCCGGAGACAGCGATTCCTTGGAGCACCGGACATGTCCGGTGCACACCGGACAGTCCGGTGAATTATAGCGCGCCGTCTTCCGAGAAATCCCGAGAGCAAAGAGTTTGAAGTCGGAGTCCTCTGGCCGCACCGGACAGTCCGGTGCACACCGAACAGTCCGGTGCCTCCGGCCAGAGGTGCCCTCGGTTGCCTCGTTGCTCCTTTGTTGAGTCCAACACTTGGTCATTTTATTGGCTAAATGTGAACCTTTTGCACCTGTATAACTTATGCACTAGAGCAAACTAGTTAGTCCAATATTTGTGTTGGGCAATTCAACCACCAAAATTATTTAGGAACTAGGTGTAAGCCTAATTCCCTTTCAATCTCCCCCTTTTTGGTGATTGATGCCAACACAAACCAAAGCAAATATAGAAGTGCATAATTTGAACTAGTTTACATAAAGTAAGTGCAAAGGTTGCTTGGAATTGAGCCAATATATACTTATATGATGCGCATGGATTGTTTTCTTTATTTTTGACATATTGGACCACATTTGCACCATAAGTTTTGTTTTTGCAAACCCTTTTGTAAATTCTTTTCAAATCATTTGCAAGATAGTCAAAGGTAAATGAATAAGATTTTGCAAAGCATTTTCAAGATTTGAAATTTTCTTCCTTTGTTCAAATGCTTTTCCTTTGACTAAACAAAACTCCCCCTAAATGAGATCCTCCTCTTAGTGTTCAAGAGGGTTTTGATTTATCATGTTGAAATTCTACTTCCTCCCCCTTTAGAACATAAAGAGATACCAATTTTGAAATTTACCAATGAAAATCATCAAATTTAAAAAATTAGGTGGTGGTGCGGTCCTTTTGCTTTGGGCTCATATTTTCTCCCCCTTTGGCATGAATCGCCAAAAACGGAATCATTAGAGCCCAATGAAGTAGTTTCTCCCCCTTTGGTCATGAAATGAATGAGTGAAGAGTATACCAAAGTTGGAGAGTGATGCGGAGCGACGGCGAAGGATGAGTAGTAGAGCGGAGTGGAAGCCTTTGTCTTCGCCGAAGACTCCAATTCCCTTTCAATATACCTATGACTTGTTTGAAATACACTTGGAAACACATTAGTCATAGCATATATAAAAGAGACATGATCAAAGGTATATTTATGAGCTATGTGTGCAAGACTAGCAAAAGAAATTCCTAGAATCAAGAATATTGAGCTCATGCCTAAGTCGGGTAAAAGATTGTTCATCAAGAGGCTTGGTAAAGATATCGGCTAATTGATCTTTAGTATTAATGTAAGAAATCTCGATATCCCCCTTTTGTTGGTGATCCCGAAGAAAATGATACCGAATGGCTATGTGCTTAGTGCGGCTGTGCTCGACGGGATTGTCGGCCATTTTGATTGCACTCTCATTGTCACATAGCAAAGGGACTTTGGTTAATTTGTAACCGTAGTCCCGCAGGGTTTGCCTCATCCAAAGTAATTGCGCGCAACAATGGCCTGCGGCAATATACTCGGCTTCGGCGGTAGAAAGAGCGACCGAATTTTGCTTCTTTGAAGCCCAAGACACCAAGGATCTTCCCAAGAACTGGCAAGTCCCCGATGTGCTCTTTCTATTAATCCTACACCCCGCCCAATCGGCATCCGAATAACCAATCAAATCAAATATGGATCCCCGAGGGTACCAAAGCCCAAACTTAGGAGTAAAAGCCAAATATCTCAAGATTCGTTTCACGGCCGTAAGGTGTGATTCCTTAGGATCGGCTTGGAATCTTGCACACATGCAAACGGTAAGCATAATGTCCGGTCGAGATGCACATAAGTAAAGCAATGAACCAATCATCGACCGGTATACCTTTTGATCCACGGACTTACCTCCCGTGTCGAGGTCGAGATGCCCATTAGTTCCCATGGGTGTCTTGATGGGCTTGGCATCCTTCATTCCAAACTTGCTTAGGATATCTTGGGTATACTTTGTTTGGCTAATGAAGGTGCCCTCTTGGAGTTGCTTGACTTGGAATCCTAGAAAATACTTCAACTCCCCCATCATTGACATCTCGAATTTTTGTGTCATGATCCTACTAAATTCTTCACATGTAGATTTGTTAGTAGACCCAAATATAATATCATCAACATAAATTTGGCATACAAACAAATCATTATCAAGAGTTTTAGTAAATAAAGTAGGATCGGCCTTGCCGACTTTGAAGCCATTAGCAATAAGGAAATCTCTAAGGCATTCATACCATGCTCTTGGGGCTTGCTTGAGCCCATAAAGCGCCTTAGAGAGCCTATAAACGTGGTTAGGGTACTTACTGTCTTCAAAGCCGGGAGGTTGCTCAACATAGACCTCCTCCTTGATTGGTCCATTGAGGAAGGCACTCTTCACGTCCATTTGATAAAGCTTGAAGCCATGGTAAGTAGCATAGGCCAATAATATACGAATTGACTCAAGCCTAGCTACGGGTGCATAGGTTTCACCAAAATCCAAACCTTCGACTTGTGAATATCCCTTGGCCACGAGTCGAGCTTTGTTCCTAGTCACCACACCATGCTCGTCTTGCTTGTTGCGGAAGACCCACTTGGTTCCTACAACATTTTGGTTAGGACGTGGAACTAAGTGCCATACCTCATTCCTCGTGAAATTGTTGAGCTCCTCTTGCATCGCCATCACCCAATCCGAATCTTGAAGTGCTTCCTCTACCCTGGTTGGCTCAATAGAGGAAACAAACGAGTAATGTTCACAAAAATGAGCAACACGAGATCGAGTAGTTACCCCCTTATGAATGTCGCCGAGGATGGTGTCGACGGGGTGATCTCGTTGTATTGCTTGGTGGACTCTTGGGTGTGGCGGCCTTGGTTGTTCATCCTCCTTGTCTTCAGTATTTGCATCTCCCCCTTGATCGTTGCCGTCATTTTGAGGTGGCTCATCTTCTTGATCTTCTTGTTCAACATCTTGAGCCTCATCCTCAATTTGAGTTGGTGGGGATGCTTGCGTAGAGGAGGATGGTTGATCTTGTGCATGTGGAGGCTCTTCGGATTCCTTAGGACACACATCCCCAATGGACATGTTCCTTAGCGCTATGCATGGAGCCTGTTCTTCACCTATATCATCAAGATCAACTTGCTCTACTTGAGAGCCGTTAGTCTCATCAAACACAACGTCACAAGAAACTTCAACAAGTCCTGAGGACTTGTTAAAGACTCTATATGCCCTTGTGTTTGAGTCATATCCTAGTAAAAAGCCTTCTACTGTTTTAGGAGCAAATTTAGATTTTCTACTTCTTTTGACAAGAATAAAACATTTGCTACCAAAAACTCTAAAATATGAAATATTTGGCTTTTTACCGGTTAGGAGTTCATAAGATGTTTTCTTGAGGATTCGATGAAGATATAACCGGTTGATGGCGTAGCAGGCGGTGTTGACCGCCTCGGCCCAAAACCGATCTGGTGTCTTGTATTCATCAAGCATGGTTCTTGCCATGTCCAATAGAGTTCGATTCTTCCTCTCCACTACACCATTTTGTTGTGGAGTGTAGGGAGAAGAGAACTCATGCTTGATGCCCTCCTCCTCAAGAAAGCCTTCAATTTGAGAGTTCTTGAACTCCGTCCCGTTGTCGCTTCTAATTTTCTTGATCCTCAAGCCGAACTCATTTTGAGCCCGTCTCAAGAATCCCTTTAAGGTCTCTTGGGTATAAGATTTGTCCTGTAAAAAGAATACCCAAGTGAAGCGAGAATAATCATCCACAATTACAAGGCAATACTTACTACCGCCGATGCTTATGTAAGCAATCGGGCCGAACAAATCCATGTGTAGGAGCTCCAGTGGCCTGTCGGTAGTCATGATGTTTTTGTGTGGATGATGGGCACCAACTTGCTTCCCGGCTTGGCAAGCGCTACAAATCCTGTCTTTCTCAAAATGAACATTGGTTAGTCCCAAAATGTGTTCTCCCTTTAGAAGTTTGTGAAGATTCTTCATTCCAACATGGGCTAGTCGGCGGTGCCAGAGCCAACCCAAGTTAGTCTTAGCAATCAAGCAAGTATCGAGTTCAGCTCTATCAAAATCTACCAAGTATAGCTGACCCTCTAACACACCCTTAAATGCTATTGAATCATCACTTCTTCTAAAGACAGTAACACCTGTATCAGTAAAAAGACAGTTGTAGCCCATTTTACATAATTGAGATACGGAAAGCAAATTGTAATCTAACGAATCTACAAGAAAAACATTGGAAATAGAATGGTCAGGAGATATAGCAATTTTACCCAATCCTTTGACCAAACCTTGATTTCCATCCCCGAATGTGATAGCTCGTTGGGGATCTTGATTTTTCTCATATGAGGAGAACATCCTTTTCTCCCCTGTCATATGGTTTGTGCACCCGCTGTCGAGTATCCAACTTGAGCCCCCGGATGCATAAACCTACAAAACAAGTTTAGTTCTTTGTTTTAGGTACCCAAACGGTTTTGGGTCCTTTGGCATTAGATACAAGAACTTTGGGTACCCAAACACAAGTCTTGGAGCCCTTGTGTTTGCCCCCAACAATTTTGGCAACTACCTTGCCGGATTTGCTAGTCAAAACATAAGATGCATCAAAAGTTTTAAATGAAATGGCATGATCATTTGATGCATTAGTAGTTTTCTTTCTAGGCAACTTGGCATGGGTTGGTTGCCTAGATCTAGATGTCTCACCCTTATACATAAAAGCATAATTAGGGCCAGAGTGAGACTTCCTAGAATGAATCTTCTTAATTTTACTCTCAGGATACCCGGCAGGGTACAAAATGTAACCCTCGTTATCCTGAGGCATGGGAGCCTTGCCCTTAACAAAGTTAGACAAGTTCTTAGGAGGGGCATTAATTTTGACATTGTCTCCCCTTTGGAAGCCAATGCCGTCCTTAATGCCTGGGCGTCTTCCATTATAGAGCATGCTTCTAGCCAATTTAAATTTTTCATTTTCTAAGTCATGCTCTCTAATTTTAGCATTAAGTTGTGCTATGTGATCATTTTGTTTTTTAATTAAGGCTAGGTGATCATGAATAGCATCAACATTAATATCTCTACATCTAGTACAAATGGAAACATGCTCAACATTAGATGTAGAGGGTTTGCACGATTTAAGCTCAACAACCTTAGCATGCAACATATCATTTTTAGTTCTAAGGTCGGAAATAGTAGTATTGCAAACATCAAAATCCTTAGCCTTAGCAATTAATTTCTCATTTTCATTTCTAAGGCTAGCAATGGAAACATTCAACTCATCAATCCTAGCAAGCAAATCAACATTATCATTTCTAGGATCAATGCAAACATGAGAATCAACCTTAGCAATTAATTTAACATTTTCATTTCTAAGGTTGGCAATAGTGTCATGGCATATGCTTAGCTCACTAGATAATTTGTTACATTTTTCTACCTCTAGAGCATAAGCATTTTTAACCTTAACATGTTTCTTGTTTTCCTTGATTAGGAAGTCCTCTTGGGAGTCCAAGAGATCATCCTTTTCATGGATGGCACTAATTAGCTCATTTAATTTTTCCTTTTGTTCCATGTTAAGGTTGGCAAAAAGAATACGCAAATTATCCTCTTCATTTTTATCATCCTCATCACTAGATGTTTCATATTTAGTGGAGGACCTTGATTTTACCTTCTTTTTGCCGTCCTTGGCCATGAGGCACTTGTGGCCGACGTTGGGGAAGAGGAGGCCTTTGGTGACGGCGATGTTGGCGGCGTCCTCGTCGTCGGAGGAGTCGCTTGAGCTTTCGTCGGAGTCCCACTCCCGACAAACATGGGCATCGCCGCCCTTCTTCTTGTAGTATCTTTTCTTCTCCTTCCTCTTGCCCTTCTTGTCGTCGCCCCTGTCACTATCACTAGACAATGGACATTTAGCAATAAAGTGACCGGGCTTACCACACTTGTAGCAAACCTTCTTGGAACGGGATTTGTAATCCTTCCCCTTCCGTTGCTTGAGGATTTGCCGGAAGCTTTTGATGATTAGGGCCATCTCCTCGTTGTCGAGCTTGGAGGCGTCAATTGGTTGTCTACTTGGTGTAGACTCCTCCTTCTTCTCCTCCGTTGCCTTGAAGGCCACGGGTTGCGCCTCAGATGTGGAGGGTTCATCAAGCTCGTTGATCTTCTTGGAGCCCTTAATCATGCATTCAAAACTCACAAAATTCCCGATAACTTCCTCGGGGGTCATTAGTGGATATCTAGGATTACCACGAATTAATTGTACTTGAGTAGGGTTAAGGAAAATAAGTGCTCTTAGAATAACCTTAACCACCTCGTGGTCATCCCATTTTGCGCTCCCGAGGTTGCGCACTTGGTTCACCAAGGTCTTGAGCCGGTTGTACATGTCTTGTGGCTCCTCCCCTTGGCGAAGACGGAAGCGACCGAGCTCCCCCTCGATCGTTTCCCGCTTGGTGATCTTTGTGAGTTCATCACCCTCGTGCGCCGTCTTGAGTAGGTCCCAAATCTCCTTGGCGTTCTTCAACCCTTGTACTTTGTTGTATTCCTCCTTGCTTAGAGAGGCAAGAAGGATTGTTGTGGCTTGAGAGTTGAAGTGCTCGATTTGGGCCACTTCGTCCGTGTCATAGTCCTCATCCCCTACGGATGGTACCTGTACACCATACTCAACAACATCCCATAATCTTTTGTGGAGAGAGGTTAGATGAAATCGCATCAAATTACTCCACATAGCATAATCTTCGCCATTAAAAGTTGGTGGTTTGCCTAATGGGACGGAAAGTAAAGGTGTATGTTTAGGAATGCGAGGGTAGCGTAGGGGAATCTTACTATACTTCTTACGCTCTTGGCGTTTAGAAGTGACGGACGCCGCGTCGGAGCCGGAGGTAGATGTCGATGAAGTGTCGGTTTCGTAGTAGATCACCTTCCTCATCCTCTTGTGCTTGTCCCCACTCCGATGCGGCTTGTGAGAAGAAGATTTTTCCTTCTTCTCTTTGTGGTGAGAAGAGGAAGATCTTTTCTCCTTCCGCTTGGAGGACTTCTTCTTCTTCTCTCTTCTCTTGGTGCGGGACTCTTCCGATGAAGATGAAGTGCTCCCTTGACTTGTAGTGGGCTTGTCGCCGGTCTCCATCTCCTTCTTGGCGTGATCTCCCGACATCACTTCGAGCGGTTAGGCTCTAATGAAGCACCGGGCTCTGATACCAATTGATAGTCGCTTAGAGGGGGGGGGGGTGAATAGGGCGAAACTGAAATTTACAAAAATAATCACAACTACAAGCCGGGTTAGCGTTAGTAATAAAGAAACGAGTCTGCGAGAGAGGGCGCAAAACAAATCGCAAGCAAATAAGAGTGTGACACGAGGATTTGTTTTACCGAGGTTCGGTTCTTGCAAACCTACTCCCCGTTGAGGAGGCCACAAAGGCCGGGTCTCTTTCAACCCTTCCCTCACTCAAGCGATCCCACGGATCGAGTGAGCTTTCTCTTCTTCTCAATCAAACGGGAACGAAACTTCCCCGCAAGGGCCACCACACAATTGGTGCCTCTTGCCTTGGTTACAATTGAGATTGATCACAAGAACAAGTGAGAAAGAAAAGAATGCGATCCAAGCGCAAGAGCTCGAAAGAACACAAGCAAATCACTCTCTCTAGTCACTGTGGAGTTGTGTGGAATTTGGAGAGGACTTGATCTATTTGGTGTGTCTAGAATTGAATGCTAGAGCTCTTGTAGAGGTTGAGAAGTGGAAAACTTGGATGGCAATGAATGTGGGGTGGTTGGGGTATTTATAGCCCCAACCACCAAAAGTGACCGTTGCTGGAACTCCTCTGTTCGATGGCGCACCGGACAGTCCGGTGCACACCGGACAGTCCGGTGCCCCTGCCACGTCACCATTGCCGTTGGATTCTGACCGTTGGAGCTTCTGTCTTCTGGGCCCTTCTGGATGTCCGGTGCACACCGGACATGCACTGTTCAATGTCCGGTGCACCGGTATGGGCGATCCTGACGTCTGCGCGCGCTGCGCGCGCATTAAATGCTCCGCAGGGAGCCGTTGGCGCCGCAGAGAGCCGTTACTTCCGCTGGCACACCGGACAGTCCGGTGCACACCGGACAGTCCGGTGAATTTTAGCGGAGCGGCTGCCGAACGAACCCGAGGCTGGCGAGTTCCGGAGACAGCGATTCCTTGGAGCACCGGACATGTCCGGTGCACACCGGACAGTCCGGTGAATTATAGCGCGCCGTCTTCCGAGAAATCCCGAGAGCAAAGAGTTTGAAGTCGGAGTCCTCTGGCCGCACCGGACAGTCCGGTGCACACCGGACAGTCCGGTGCCTCCGGCCAGAGGTGCCCTCGGTTGCCTCGTTGCTCCTTTGTTGAGTCCAACACTTGGTCATTTTATTGGCTAAATGTGAACCTTTTGCACCTGTATAACTTATGCACTAGAGCAAACTAGTTAGTCCAATATTTGTGTTGGGCAATTCAACCACCAAAATTATTTAGGAACTAGGTGTAAGCCTAATTCCCTTTCAGGGTCCCCATGTCAGGTTCTTTGCTGAGTGTCCCGAGTGGCACTCGGCAAAGCCGACCTCTTTGCCGAGTGCCAGGGACGTAACACTCGGCAAAGAACCTAAGCCGGTGCCCAGGTCTGTGCTCTTTGCCGAGTGTTATGACCTTGACACTCGGCAAAGTGACCAGTATATACCTTTTTTATTTGTTTTTTGTATTCCATCCACACAAACAGAAGATATCACATATATATCACATATATACATCACAAATATCATCACAGACATAAATAGCCAACACAAACATAAAACCGTCACCACAAACATAAATATCCATCACAAACATAAGTGTTCAACATAAGTATCAAACACAAACATAAGTCTCTAACGTCGCAAGCTCTCACATAAGTATCAAACACAGACATAAGTATTATACACAAGTACAGAAGTCTAAAACAATGAAAACACAACACTCATGGAGGTGGGCGGCTTGACCGGGGCTGCGTTGGGCTGAACCCTTCCGGAGGGTTGTTGGATGCCGCCCCAGATTGGCCCTGCACAGAGAAGAGATTGCATGTGTTATACCAGATGCATTACAAACATCTAACTACAATTTTGATACTCACAGGAGTGTGGAAGAGAGCAGGGTCAACTGGAGGGAACAATGGAGGTGGCGGAGCGATGCCCTGTGCGGCGCCAAGGCTCTGCATGTACTGGAACATCTCCGCCATCCTCTGATGATCTGCCCGGCGCTCCGCCTCCCGCTCCGCCATCATCCTCGCCTCCATCTCGCGACGTTCCCTCCTCTCTTCTTCTAGTTGGGTCTGTAATATTACAAGCCAACGTTATAGTAACTCAAAGAGTAGGTATATAACTCAAGGAAGGACGAGTTACACTAACCTCGAGTTGCTGTATGCGATGCTGTGAGCTGTCGTGCCGAGGTCGTATGGCTGGACTCGAGCCCGTGCTCCTTGCTCTCACCTGAGACAGAGTGGGAGTGGAGGACGAGTCGATTGCCCCGTCGGCAATCCAGTACCGCCCATGTCTCTTGCCTCCTCCGACCCTCATGAGCACATCGGTGTCGATCGGCTCGGTGCTCGGATCATAGTCTGGGCCATGGACCTCCTGCGCCATGGCGGTGTAGTCATGGAGGCGGCTGTAGACGGCGGGGTTGGTGTAGGCCTCGGGCCCGTCATCCGGGTTGTAGGTGACGTCGGACGTCGCCTTACCCTTATGGGCCATAGCATAGGCCGAGAAGGTGGAGCAAGGCCTTCCACCATGTGACGCCGACTGCAACGAAAACCAACGAGATAGTTAGAAATAATATCTAACTTAGTGCTATATATCTAAATAAAAAAGGTGGCGTACCCATGCTTCGGCATATTGGCCCAGGCTCCGGCTGCCTTGGTGGTGGGAGGGGCCTTGCATCATCAAACGCCGTTCCCGGCTAGCTGTGTGCGCCTCGTCCCACTCAGCCGAACACCACCTATCCACCATCTGCTCCCAGCACAGAGGATGTGCGGCGCACCAATGTGGAATCATCTGCAAAGTAAACACGTAAAGTGCATATCAGAAGATAAATAAAATTCATGTATGGAGTACTGGTACCAAACATGCATGACTTTACCTGCAGGTACTGCTCCCTGGTCAACGACATGGTTCGGGCTTGAGTTTTGGTCACCTTCTCCCCAAGGACGGAGCCGTGGTAGGTGATGATGGCCTGGATGCGGGCCTCATAGTGCATGTCCACGACGAGCTTCTTACAGCTCGTGGTGGCCACCACATCCGCCCTAGCCTCGTATCCAGCATCGCATCTGAAGAAATCCTGCATACAAAACGATGTATCCATACATTATTTCAAGAATTTGCAACGAATGCGACATATTTTACATTATACTAAGACTTACCCACAGCTCTTGCTTCACCCGCTCCGCCTTGTTATTGAATTCCCTGCCGTCCCGGTCTACTGCATCGGGGGCGACGGCGTAGTGGTCAAAGGTGAAGGCTGGGCCCGTCACTCCGGCGTACTCCACAAGTCCAGGGAAGTGTTCCCTGCACAGCAGGCCGAGGATGCCATTGGGGGGGCGACGATGACCCCCAGCATAATCCAAAACCGTCCAAGACCTGTCCAAGTGATAAATAAAAAGTATTAGTTTATATTATGATTTTGAACACATAATATGAACAAGAATGAAGAACATAAAGTTACATACCTCTCCCCTTCCGGCCGAATCAGCGGCCGTCTGTCCCGAAGTATGGGACGCTGAGGGAGACTCGCGGGGCCTCGCAGGTAGATGCTCCTCGAACTAGAGCCGCCTGAACCTGAGGCGTCCTGCTGCTGGTCGTCGTCGTCCTGCTGCTGGTCGTTGTCGTCCTGAGGCGCCGCCTGCTGCTGCGCTGCCTGCTCTGCCTCGTCCTGTTGCGCTGCCTGCTCTGCATCGTCCGCCGTCCTACTCCTCCTCCCCCTCCTCCTCCTCAGGAAACCGCCCACCATATTTGTCCAACAACCTGCAATTAAGAGTAAACAAATAAGCACATATAAAAAGATGTATTTAAAAACAGGTGCGAAATAAAAAGTCATATAGCATTACATCGATTAAAAATAATCTTCATATGTGTCGGGGTTAGCCGGATCATAACTCTCATCATCACTATCAAGCATTTCAATCTCCACACCATCGGAAGACGCAAGTTCGTCAGTAATGTCATTGCCTTCAAGGATTACTAAGTCATTATCATTTTGCACCTCATCCTCCTCCTCATCAACAACCATTTCAATATCTACGTCCATTCCGATAGCTTCGGTTAAGTCTATCTCAAATCGCCCTTCTAGCCCATCTTCTTGGAAGAACTCTCCATCATATGTGTCCGGGTCTAAGTTGTAATCTTCATCGTTAGGAACAGGTAACCTCCCGTGCGGCGATACCTTATACACAACATCCCAACCCTTAAGATGTTCTTTCGTTTGACACGCATATGGGAGATAATACACTTGTGTGGCCTGTTGGGCAACGATATAGACATCGTCTCCTGCTAAGGTGGAATCTTGTCGAATTTCGACTATCCCAAGATTAGAATGTGTCCGTCTCGTCACTTGAGGGTCAAACCAATGACATTTGAATATCACTGGAGTAAGAGGTTTGGAACCATAAAAATTGAGCGACAAGTCGGTGCAGTGGCGACGGGACGCGGTGCAGGGAGACCCGCAGCGGCTAGGAAGACAAGTATCTTCTCTGTAAAAAAGAAACACAAGTCTGTTAATACAAAAGCCTAGCAACAGAAAATTTCGGCAGCACCTCCCCTGCACGGGGAGGTTTCAAAATCCTGCAAATAAAACTATCAGCACGATGGCTGACATCCACGCATAATTCAACGGCACGATGGCCGGAAATCCATGCATAAAATGATAAGGACATTCAACCTACGCACAAATACCCTCATTCTCCTTCTTATTAAAAATGTGATTGTGTCTACTTTGATTACATTAATATAAACATGTCTACTTTGATTACATTAATATAAACATGTGTTTGTTCAAATTAAATCATCCAAATAATATTGTTTATTAACTAATACCAGTTCATTATCAACAAATGACCAAAACAGTTAAACATGCATATAAATAATATTGTTTATTAACTAATAAACACGCAACATATAAACATGCATAAATTCATGAACACCCATATAAACACGCATATAAACACGCATATAAATAATATAAACACGCATAATTTATACCTTCGGTGGCGGGCGGCGAGACGGCGGCGCGACGAGCGAGCGGGTGCGGCGGGCGGCCGCGGAGGACACGGCGCACGGCCGAGGAGGGCGCGGCGCACGGCCGACGAGGGCGCGGCGCACGGCCGACGAGGGCGCGGCGGGCGGCGCGGTGGGCAGCCGGCGTGGGGAGGGCACGGCGGCGGAGGGCACGGCGCACGGCGCACGGCCGCGGGCACACGGCGCGGCGGCGGAGGGCACACGGCGCGGCGGCGGCGGGCACACGGCGCGGCGGCGGGCACGAAGGCGGCGCGGCGGCGCGGGCAGAGAGCGCGTGAGAGAAGAGAGAAAGGAAGAGAGCGCGTGAGAGAAGAGAAAGGAGAAAGAAGAACGGTCGGATAGTTATTTTCCTTCTTTGCCGAGTGCCCGTGATCCGGCACTCGACAAAGATTTTTTAAAATTTTAAAATATTCTTTGCCGAGTGCCAGATCGGCGGCACTCGGCAAAGAGTTCTTTGCCGAGTGTCCCCCGTTGCGGCACTCGGCAAAGGTTCTTTACTACCTCTTTGCCGAGTGCCACACATCTAGCACTCGGCAAAGACGGCTTTGCCGAGTGTCATCTCTAGACACTCGGCAAAGTGCATTTGTATTTTTTTTATTTTGTCTCCCAAACTTTTTGTGGTATGTTCCTACACTATGTAGATCTACATGTATCATTTGTGGACAATTTTAACAGAGTTTGAAATAGCTAGTAGATTTAGTTTGTTTATTTGAATTTCTTCGGAAAATTCAAATTTGAACTGCAGGTCACTCGAAACTTGGAAAACCGTGCATGAAAAAATGATATTCATGTTACTTAGCATAAGTTACGACCGATTCCAGGAGCGGACCGAAAACTTCGAGCAACATGCTCACTAAACATGGCCGTGAACTTGCCATCCACATGTTTAAAAATTGTATAAAACACAAACAAAGTCAGAAAATCATGAAACTTGTCCACGTGTCATGATATCATATGTACAGGTTGTGATAAAAAATTGAGAATGTTTGGACAAAGTTGTGAGACACTATGTGTAGAAACCTAAGAGAACTACACATGAAATCATAGAGTTTCAATGTGGATCTCTTAGGTTTGTACACATAGCGCGTCATAGTTTTCCTCGAAATTTTTTCAATTTTTTATCGCAGCCTGTACATATGATATCATGACACGTGGACAAGTTTCAAGATTTTCTGACTTTGTTTGTGTTTTATACAATTTTTAAACATGTTGATGACAAGTTCACGACCATGTTTAGTGAGCATGTTGCTCGAAGTTTTTGGTCTGCTCCTGGAATCGGTCGTAACTTATGCTAAGTAACATGAATATCATTTTTTCATGCACGGTTTTCCAAGTTTCGAGTGACCTACAGTTCAATCTAAATTTTCCGAAGAAATTCAAATAAACGAACTAAATCTACTAACGATTGAAACTCTGTTAAAATTGTCCACAAATGATACATGTAGGTCTACATAGTGTAGGAACATACCACAAAAAGTTTGGGAGACAAAATAAAAGAAATAAAAATATACTTTGCCGAGTGTCTAGGGATGGCACTCGGCAAAGAGTTCTTTGCCGAGCGTCAACTGGGCGACACTCGGCAAAGAAGACTCTTTGCCGAGTGCCAACCATTGGCTCTCGGCAAAGACTGACGGCCGTCAGCTTTGGGACGGCCGCTGACGGCCCTTTGCCGAGAGCCCCCTTTGCCGAGTGTTTGACACTCGGCAAACATGTATTTGCCGAGTGTGGACCTGTACCGAGTGTCCTACGCTCGGTAAAGACGCTCGTTACCGAGAGCCGAGCTTTGCCGAGTGCGGCTCTCGGCAAAGCCGTCTTTGCCGAGTGTCCGAGAAAAGGCACTCGGCAAAGCGGCCGGCACTCGGCAAAGGCTCGGATTCCGGTAGTGATTTGGTCATCTATACCTCCACACGATAATGATGGTCCTTGCCTCAGTTGCCGCCACCTCGTTTTCCATCCAGCTTCTTTTCTCTCTCCCCTCATGCCTCCACCTTCGCACCACCCCATTCTCGATAGAGGGCGTGGGAGCAGGCGCTTCCTCCTCGTATTCGTCCGACACCAGTCCTGACACCGACTCGCGTAGTGGCTATTGCACGTCCACAAGGACGTTTCATAGCATGCATGCACTATAGTTTTCGCCATCGTTGGACGTTCCCGTTCGTCTTCCCGGTCTTCGCCCTGCTCTTCCTCTGCAACCTACTGCCCCACCCATGGTCAGTCTTGCTCCTGGCCTTTCTCCGTGTGTGCCGCCAATGAGGACACAGTGGTGCCTGTCACGCTTAGGTTATCTTGGCGATGAGGAGTCTAGGTCTGAGATATTGGATAACAAAGTCCCATAGCGCAGCAGAAGTCGGCATATGCTACGGAGTTGATGGTGGTGTTGTGTTGCCTCAGCGGGTCCAGGGCTGGGAAGGCACTCGCATTCTCTCGCCCTTTTCGGACTAACGCCTAGTGCGGGTGCCTCTCGGTTTGGAGCTGCTCCGGCTGGGCTTTTTTCTTCGCTTGCGTGCCCTCTCCCTATATGTATCTAGCAGTATACTACCTATGTCACCTCCAGCTACCCAGATCTTCGTCGTGTCCTTCTCCGGCAACGAACAGGTATGCCCGTCTATTCCCTTCCTGCTCTATGAAACCTTGGAAGTGGGGAATGCGATGGATATGGGTCCCTGATTTGCTGCCTATGGTATCTGTTTGATGGCTCGACATAGCTTGTCTACCTGGCATTTCCCTTAGCACGATGTCGACTCGGTATGCTTCTACCACTTCTATGTACCTGTAACCCATCCTTCTATCATTGAAAAAACTGTTGTGTTGTTCCTCTGTTGTTTTGGGTGTTAGTTTTTTGTTGTGCTAAGGACTGAACATAATTTGGGTGTGTTAATACTTTATTTATTGTCTGCACATAGTTTTATGTTCTTCTGATGATGGCTCATGGATCCCTTGTTTTCTTGGCTCTTGCATGCATTAGATCGTTTCTGAGACCACATTGGCGTAATGGACTCCATGGTGTTTGAGGATTGCTGAATTGGATGGAGCAGCAATGATTTGTCACGCTAACAGTAAAGGAAATGTTATTTGTTGGTTTTAAACATTAGTAATTGCTACGAAGTACCATAATTTGTATGAAGCGCATCTAATTTTTTTGATGCCTCACTTTAGCAACCACTCCATATTTTGATCTATCTTTTTATAAGTTTGAGTTCATGTGGCTTATTTTAGAAACTTGAGCTCACAAACTTCCTCTTATTTGTCTCTGTATGGTAGAATTATGTCATTCTATAATCTCTGTTCGTTTAGCTAGTCGTGTTAAACTCTCTTCTAATCACTCTCTTCATTGGTCGTGTTGTGCCAAGACATATTGGATGGAGTAAACAACAACACCAACTAATCAAATAAAAAAAAATATTATGCGGAGAGCGGAGACAATCAATAAAAAATCTTGAGACCTTTTTGGTGAATAGTTTACGTGGTTTGGTGAATAGTTTACGTGGGTATTATTGTGAGTCGTCACAACGCACGGGCAACCGACTAGTATTTATTTATGCATCAATCTAAATCTATGAAGTTTTCTGTTTTGAGATCCCAATACACGTACTCAGAAAAAACATAGATATTATTAGTTGTTTGCAATAACATATATTTTTTTCCGTTTCAATTTATAATTCGTTTGATTTTTTTACCCAAGTTTGATCGGTTTGTCTTATTCAAAAAAATCATAATTATTGTTAATTGTTGCTGTGATATTGTTTAGCATCTAATATACTTGAAATATTGGCTTTGAATTTTTTATTTTTTGGCAAAAAATTGAATAGGACAAGTTAGTCAAACGTGGCACAAAAAAGATAAACGAATTATAATTTGGGATGGAGGAAGTATATATTTGCAAAACAAAACCTGATTGGAGACATATGACATTTTCTAAAACTTATTCGTTCTAAATCATATGGCATGCCTAAAAGCCAATCCATTGTCTAGGCAATCAAATTGCATGAACATAACCCAGTGGTTATGTGTATAAAGAGTTCTTAGGTATATTTTCATACTTTCTTGTTAGAGTCTATTTCGTGGGACAGGGAATGATGAGTACAACTAGTATGTCAATCTTCTTTCCCCTAAAAACTTGTTCGTTTCCTTCTTATTTTCAACTACAACCTTAGAACCACATGTCGTGTCGTAACGTCGGAGACATTATGGCCTTGTTTGTTTTGGCTTAGCTGGATTCTAGTAGTAAGAACTGGCTTCTGGCAGCCAAACGTTTCGTTTCTCATCCCCCTTATGTGGCAATCGTTTTTGAGAAATTTGTCTAAATCAACGTGAATACAGAATTTGATGAGTTGTCGTGAGGAATCCGTCGTTTTCTAAGCACTAAACCATGCAAACCACTACCGGAATCGACAGCGGCAAAGCCTGGAAATACTCAGCACAGGAAGAGGACTCGGCACACAGTGCATCGACAAAACCTTCTTTGCCGAGTACTTTTTTCGGGCACTCGGCACAAACTTTGCCGAGTGTCAGGTAGTACTCTGCAAAGAAAAACCGTCGTCACAGCGTCGGGGCGACGGAGACGGTGTCTTTGCCGAGTGTCTGTCGTCCATCACTCGGCAAAGAATTCGTCAGCGGGTTCCCATGTCAGGCTTCTTTGTCGAGGTGCCCGACAAAAAGCACTCGGCAAAGCCCCGGATTCTGTAGTGAACCCCTTTATCTCCCCCACACGTAAACCCGACGATATCCAGATTCTCATAGCAGCTAGATTATCCATTAACCAGATTCTCATAAAAGTTATTTCCAACCTGCTCGTTGTATAGGTGACAAAAATAGGTTTTGGCTGTCCAACATGCAAGACCCTGGAGTCAAGATTGAAAAAGGCCTTCTTTTATCTGGAAACGCAAGGTAAGACATATACAACCTAGAGCCTCCTGATCTTTTTCTAATTACAAGAGACAACTAATAAATTGCATACTACAATGTAGTGTTTTTATTAACCACATTAAAATGCTGTGAAGAGATAATATGAGTCTCTTCGGAAATGACTCGACTGGATATTAAAAATGGCCCTGCTCTTTCCTTTTCTTTCAACACCCGTGCACGGTAGCTGCCGCTGGGCCTACCTGTCATGCTCCCGGAGCGAGGCAGGGGGACATGTATGTGCCCACAACAGCCGGAACGCCTTCCTGTTCAGACACGAGCTCAAATGCAGAGTTATGATGAAGGACATGATTGCGATCGATCGGAGTAGCGGGGGGAAAGGGGCTGTGTGGGGCCCGCGCACCTTGGAGTCCTGGCCTGAAGAACGTCTGGTTGCAAGAAGACAAGAGCTACGCCTAGATGTAAACATGACGGGAGAGCAGGAAGGACGACGACGCCATGGCCGTGAGCAGCCAGTCGAGCGACCGACCGATGTGACCACGACGCAGTCCTCCTCCCCGGCTCCTCCGGTCGTACTCGTACGTCGTCGACCATGCATGCGTCGCCGTCCCCGTACGTCGCCATTGCCAAATATCTTGTTCGTTCCTCCACGCAAAAGCAAGCAAGCCTGCACGCATACGCTCTCTCGCTGCATGCTCATCTGACTGGCAGTGGCTTGCTGCGCGCTCTGTCCCTCTTCATGCACGCACGCACGTATTATACGACGACCATTTTAGATGAGTAAATGCATGAACTTTGCACGCTGTATCATTAGGTGTTAGGTAGAAACCTAGAAAACATGCATCGTACATTGCCGACCCATATAAAATCGTTTAAAATCATTTGCTTAACTGAGTAGCGATGTGACTATTAAAGTTCCGTTTGTTTCCTTTCATTTTAAAGAATTGAAATCTTATTATTAGAACTAGGTGGGTAACCGTGCGTTGCAACGGAAACATATCGTCAGTATAGGGAACGCAACCCGCGGTTTATGGTATATACTCGTGCGTTGCGACGGTGTACAAATTATGAATATGAGATCCCGAAGAATTTCAATTGTATATCATTAACAAAACAATTTCCCTCCCATGAAAATTCTAATGAAAGTTGCAGCTAGTAGCTTTTATTAGCTAGAGCCTGAGTGGTCCGTTGGATAGTTCAAGCTCAACCATAACTGTGGACTAATCTAGATTGTTTGGATTAGCTCTTGATTTTAGCACCTTTCTATTAGCTATATTTGATGAAAAGGCCATACAAATCAGAATCAGTAGAGGCAGAAGCCTCGGTCCGGAGCCACCTCGTCATCATTGTGCAGTTGTGTTTTCTCCATGCCCAAGTCTACCAGAATCGGGCCTCCTACGCCAGCCACTGCGTGAGGTCAAGGCACAACGTGTGCGTGAGGGTGCACCTCGGACAGTTCTTGACCCACAACAACTAGAAGTGCATGTTGAGGCAGATCTTCTCGCCCTGGTACATCTGCACGCACCAGCAGTGATCCAGCATAGCGAGAGACACTATATGAAAAAAGAAAATGTCCTGTTAGTAATGCGACTACTCAATGAAAACAAAAGATAAGTCCTTTCACAGGTTTTATAATAATACTTGAATGTTGCAACCCTTCTGAAAATAGCATGCATTGCACCACATATATAGCAAAATACAATGGTATATTCTTGATAAAACAGAATAAACGATCAAAAAATACATCACAACACAACCATGTTACATGCAGAGTCAGTTACCATCTCACCGGCCACCTTGGAGACTCTGGAATGAAGAAAAGCCCAACAAGTAGGACAGCACAAGGTATCAATCCTGCATGAAATGCTACATTAGTTTCTCTTGATGCTCATTTTGTCAACATACATGATACATGTAAATATATCTGTGATTACCTACTACAACCAAACATTGCCATGAAACAAGTGCTCCAATAATGTAAGCAGCTGAACACCCTGAACAGATAAATAACTGCATATTCAAAAGAGCCCATATTAATTACTAAGGTTCACTACATAAAAATAATAAGAGGCACTTCAGATCCAATTTCACTGACCTGGTTTGAGGTTGCAAGGCCTCCTCAGATACCCTTTGGTGCTACTTCATGAGTTGTTAGTGCATAGTATGTTTACAGTTCGCAAGTGATTTTAAAATCTATTTTATAAATGTTTAATACCATTTGTTTTCATGGTTCAAAAAATACATAATATATTTGCACTAAAAGGAAAAATCAGTTAATTCAGTGAACTACAGAGATGTATTGATTTGTACTTCTCACCCAGCCTAAAAGCAAATTTGAAGTATGTACTCAACACTCCGTAAGTGTAAAAGTGGAATTATCACAAAACAAAAATGATATATTATTATATTTACAGTTGAAGGATACATGAAGCAAGGATGGTAGGTACATTATTGTTGGGATACCTGTAAAGTATGAAACAGACAATGTCAATCATACGTAGTCGATGTACAGAGAAAAGAGGAAACAAAAACAGCAAAGCTAATGCTATATTCAACAACAGTAACAACAAAGTCTTGTTGTCATATGATCAAGAAAAACATATACTAAAAATGCTGTGGTGCAAAACCTGAAGCTGTTAAGAGAAAAAAAACACATGTAGTTTCATCTACATGTCAATATAACCTGAGCAGAACCTTGAATTTAACCATAATATCATTTAGTCTTAGTGTTACCTTGTGATTCCCATATGATACACAGTTTTTTATATCAAAATGGATGAGGGTTATAAGTGGACCTGATAAAAGTTCATAAGTTATACAAATTCTTGATTCAACAATTCTGATTCATTGTAATAACATCGACCTTGTTTAAAATAAACATTGCACTAGGAACTGAAAGTGTTTTATCACCAACGGGCAACTGTATAACAGGAGTGCCAAACTGCCAATGAGGCATAGGGCCAATACTACAATTTAGTACTGCATGTCAACTAACAAGGCAAGGTAACATGATTAATAGTTATTATTTGAAGCTGTCAAAAAGGCTGGGTGAGAAGTACAAATCAATTGCCAATGTTGCAGGAACATAATCCAATTTAGAAACAGAGCTTGATTTTGTGAATACCGTGTGAAGTCTTCAACAAGATTTACTGTTACATTTGGTTTCCAATAAGATAAATATTCAGTCGGACCCTCATCTTTATCCTCAAGTTCTTTATTCTCATGCAGACCAAATTAGGATTTTGTTAGCTTGGAAGATAAAAGCAAATACCATAAGTTGGTAGTTCACATACCGGCGTGGGTGGGCAGCTCGTGCAACGACAGACTGTGCCAGCTACCGATGAACTCGCTCACCTTGCAAGCTCCCCTCCAAATAATACATGGTATGCTGCTACAGCCGCTGGATCAAGATGATGGGGACCTGCTGCCGATGGCCCACATGTCGGGTAGGGAGGTGGACACGGACATGTTGATGTGGTAGGTATGCAGCAGCTCGGGCGCGCCCATGCCACAGTCGACGAGCTTGCAGATGGCGTCCACCACGGCAAGGCGTCCACCCCAGATCAAGCATTTCGTCGAGCGGCTTGATGTATGTGAGTATGAGTTAGTCCCGTTTAGACAACGCTTTCCCTATCATCATGATCCTCTCACTGATGCACGCAACCACCATGGCATCCGCATCGCATTCGCAGCCGACGCCACCGACGCTGCCGGTCCATGGCATTGGCGTCGAGGGCTCGAGCCCGTCACCGGTCGCCTCGGCCATGGCCCTCGCGGTGTTCCTCGCCAAGGCCACCCGCTCACCCTAGACTCTCAACTGCACCTCAACCCCGACGATCCTACTTGCTCCCTTCGTCCCACGCTGGAACCACCTGCACGACCTCTAGCCAGATCATCTAAACAGTTTGAAGGAAGAAAATAAGAACAAATCAAACACTTTTGTTACCCCTGTCAACTGATGCGATGCAAATCTTGAACTCATACTCTGAACCAGGATATCAACTGTATCTCAAGTTTTCACCCCTGTGCTATGTAATCAACATGCTATATTTGGGTCTTAACATGCACACCTTCTCTTCTTATAGTAAGGCTTACACCTTCCATGAGCTCCTGAAAGCATACATTGAATTAAACAATTGTAGTCAGATGAACTCCTGGTACTACGAGATCAAATTGCTATCATGGCAAGTTGCTCCTATGAAAAAGATGCCATCTAATGTTGACACAACTGGATTACAAGCAAATAAGGTTCCACAGAATTAACGTATTTCTCAACCAGTCATGCTAGGTGCAGAAGAACCATCTATATAGCATCAGACCATTATATTGTTAGAAAATGGAAGATGACTCACAAACTTCTAAGAAAATACTGAAAACAATGTTTTGAAAACAAAATACAAGGAAAAACCTAGGAGAAACAAGGTACCATGGACAAATATTTCATTTTAGAGGCCATCTACAATAAAAAATACAAACGAAAAAATACACGAGTTTCAATTTTTCCATATCAATTCAAGTAAGAAACACTTATTATTTATGATGCTAGTTGGCCAATGTCATAAAAACATACCTCATTAGCCAGTCCAAATAATACATGGTATGCTGCTCTATCTTTAAGCAACTTGACCCTCTCCTCTTTCGTCTTCTTCTCAATATCAATTACCTTCCGGTTAAATAAAGATCCTTAACATATTTCTTTTCCTATGCTTGTATTTATTTTATTACACTTGGTAATCCTGCAATCAATGTTCTGTTTATGACATGTATTCTGGATCTTCTATTATACTGTGAATTTTCATATTACATAATATATATTGTGAATCGGGCGCGACGCGGGGAGGAGGGCAATGCCATGGAATACACAATCTGTTTATGACATGTATTCTATACTGGTCAGCCATAAATCAAGACCATGATAATCTACTACCAAACAATAGCCTTTGAAACAAAACATAAACGTTAAGAGTTTTTGGTGATGATACTTCACAGTAGACAACTGTGCTAGTGCATCATGCAACAGAGCTTAAAAACAAGAAACTACTTTGATATTTCAATGTAAAAAAGGTATACCTCTCTCGCTTGCTTTGAATTAAGATTTGCTTCATTATAATAATCCATCAGGTCACTTCGTAATTCTCCAATGGACCTTTCTAGCTTATAGCAGTACAACTCCAATTGTGACAACCTACCATTGATAAGGTCAGTGAATCCAACAAGTTATTTGATTGTTTCTTTATGCAACTTTCTATAGCATCTGTTACGATTTCATTAGCAACATTGCAGCAGCATGGAGCCATGGAGGAGATGCAGATGGTACAAGGCAATCGAGGCAATAAGAAAATGGGAGAGAAGACGAGGTAGCCCTAAAGGAGTGTCGTACTGTTGTGCTCCTATCATAGGGAGCAGTGAAGGAATAGGAAATAAGGCAGTCCAGGGATTGCCCGCAACTAAGCTGATCTTGTTCACGCCAAGAAGGTCGATTGAGGGGAGAGAAAGAAGGAGAGGAGTGCCATGTCGAGGAGCACCCGGTGGAGCTCCAGGAAGTTGCGTTCTACGTCGCGCATCGCGGCATCTTGGTCCTAGATCTCGTGCACCGCGGCGAGAACGACACCTAGCTCCACCACCCGCAGTGGCCACCGTACCGCGTCGCCCCTTAGGGGATGACTGGA
>JAOPSE010000005.1:41121188-41489831 GCA_029449295.1 Zea luxurians | reverse complement strand
ACTCCACGCCTCAGGGCCATTCTATGGCCCCTAACTTCAAGGTCTCCAACGTCGACAAATATGAACCTAAGTAGGATCCGGGAGGCTGGCTGGCCGTCTATACCACTGCTGCCCGAGCCGCTGGGGCAACCGAGGACGTGATGACCGTGTACTTGCCTATCGTCCTTGGGCAAGACGCGCTGCAATGGCTGCGACACCTACCCCAACACAGCATCGACGACTGGAGCGACTTCAGTCGGTGCTTCATCGCCAACTTCCAATCCCTCTCCGACAAACCGGCGCAACCATGGGACCTCAAATCCATCAAGCGCCGGGGGGACGAAACTCTCCGGTCGTACCTCAGAAGATTCCAGACCATGAGAAATCGTATCTCCGAGGTCGCGGAGGCAGCAGTGATCGAGGACTTCTACGAGGATCCAATGACTTGGCCTTCGTCCGAGCCATACTACAAAAGGCGCCGACCACTTCGGAGCAGCTATTCCGGGAAGCCGACCTCTACATCACCGCCGATGAGTGAGCTCTAGACCTCATCGGAGGAACAAAGCCTACACCGGTAGCACCGTGACATGACGCAAACCAGCAGCCCGACAAATGCTGGGAGAAGAGGCCTCGTGAAGAGGTCCATGTCGCCGGACCGCCTGCCTCTCGCACCCGAGGAGGACCTCGCGGAGGCGAACGCATGCTGGACGACATCCTCGACGCCCAGTGCCCGTACCACAAGGACATGCGCCATACCCTTTGGAACTGCAGAGACTTCAAGCATTCCGTGGGGAACGGCCGACCCTTCCAACCTCTACCTCCTCCCCCGCCACGAGAGGACCTAGAGAACCTCGACAACCCCAGCAGCAGGAGGAGGGAGGAGGTGGAGCCTTCCCAGGCGTTGACAGAGAAGTCAACGTCATCTTCGGTGGACACGGATCACAGGAAAGCAAGACACAACAAAAGCTCAATGATCGTCAGATACTGGCGATGGCTACCGGTCCTCCCGCCCCATACCGATGGTCCGAGCACCGATCACCTTCACCTGGCAGATCAGTGGCTCAACTTCGACCACCCAGGCAAGTACCCGCTCCTCGTCGATCCGGTGATTCGAGAAAGCAGGGTAAAAAAGGTATTAGTGGACGGGGGAAGCAGCATCAATGTCACCTTCCCCCAGACGCTCCAAGGCTTAAGAGTTCCCCTCAAAGAACTCCATGAGTCGGACACACCCTTCTTCGGCATCATGTTCACTGATGGAGAATATCCGCTGGGTCACATCTACATGTCGGTCACCTTCGGAACTCCGGAGAACTACAGGACCGAATTCCTGAGGTTCGAGGTGGCAAATTTTGACTGCAGATACAACGCCATCATCGGGAGGCCTGGATTGGCGAAGTTCATGGCCATTCCACATTATACATACATGATATTGAAGATGCCAGGACCACGAGGGATCATAACTGTGCGCGCTAACTTCCAAGGCGCCGCAGAATGTTTCCGAGTGGCCATTCAGGCGGCCCTCACCATCAAGCCATCGGCGACTTCTTCTGCGCAGGCGAACTCAAAGCCTGAGGAAGACCTCGCGGTACCCGTGAATGAAGCTCAAGCCGTGACCTCTATACGGCCGACTAAAGAAACTAAGAGAATCAATCTTGGGTTCACCAACGAGCGCAAGACTGCTATCATCAGTTCCAGCCTGGATGACAAATAGGAAGGCGCGGTCGTTCAGTTTCAGCAAGATAACCGAGACGTATTCGCATGGCGACCTGCGGATATGCCGAGAGTCCTGAGAGAACTGGCCGAGCACAAATTGAAGGTCTACCCCCAGGCGAGGCCGATCCGACAAAATTACGTCGCTTCACGCCCGACAAAAGAGAAGCCATCCGTGCTGAGCTGGCTCGCTTGGTCGCGGCTGGATTCATTAGAGAGGTGTTACATCCTGAGTGGTTAGCTAATCCTGTTCTTGTACTCAAAAAAATAAGGTGGACTAGCGCATGTGCGTCGACTACACGGATCTCAACAAATACTGTCCGAAGGATCCTTTCGGACTCCCTAGGATCTACCAGGTGGTGGACTCGATCGCCGGGTGTTCTATGTTGTCTTTCTTGGATTGCTACTCCGGGTATCATCAGATTAGCTTGGAGAAAGAAGATGAGGAAAAAACAGCATTCATCACCCCGTTCGGAGCTTTCTGCTATACCTCCATGCCGTTCGGCCTCAAAAAACACTGGAGTGACTTATCAGAGAGCTATCCAGGCATGCTTAGACGACACTGGGGTAAGCGTGTGGAAGCTTACGTGGATGATGTGGTGATCAAGACGGAGAATTCAGAAAACTTCATTGAAGATTTACAGCTGGTCTTCAACAGTCTACGACGATATCGATGGAAGCTTAATCCCCAAAAATGTGTCTTCGAAGTACCGGCAGGAAAGTTGCTCGGGTTTATTGTCAGCCACTGGGGAATCGAAGCAAATCCAGAAAAGATCGAGGCTATCATGAGGATGGAAGCACCACGATCACAGAAGAAAGTACAAAGACTTACCGGATGTATGGCAGCTCTGAGCAGATTCATATCAAGGCTCAGAGAAAAAGGCTTACCATTCTATAAGTTGCTCAAGAAGGTAGACAAATTCTAGTGGACTTCAGAAGCACAAGAAGCTTTAGATGCGCTGAAAAAATTCTTGACGACACCGCCAGTGCTAAAACCGCGCGCCGAGCCACACCAACTCAACCAGCTGAAGATCTACTATTATACATCTCTTGCACGACTCACGTGCTGAGCACCACGTTGGTAGTCGAGCGAGCTGAAGAGGGACATGCGTACCCAGTACATCATCCTATCTATTTCATCAATGAAGTTCTGGGTCCTTCGAAGAAAAAATACCCTCAAGTTCAGAAGTTATTATATGCAGTACTTCTAACTGCACGCAAGCTCCGTCACTACTTCGACGACCACAAAGTCATAGTAGTCACTGGATTTCCGATAGGGGATATTCTCCACAAAAAGAAGCCATCGAAAGAATAGCCAAGTGGGCCTGTGAACTAGGATCTCATGACATTGAATTTCGACCTCGCACTGCCATCAAAACTCAAGCACTGGTTGACTTCGTGTCAGAGTGGACTGAGCAACAACTGCCAGATAACCCAGAAACTGCAGAAGTATGGCGAATGTATTTCGACGGCTCGTTGAAACTGCAGGGAGCAGGTGCAGGGATCCTATTTATTGCACCTGGAGGTGAACAACTCAAATATGCTCTTCAATTATTATTTCCAGCATCCAACAATGCAGCAGAATACGAAGCTCTAATTCATGGACTGAATATTGCCATATCACTGGGTATCAAGAGACTGATGGTATGGAGATTCTCTGGTGGTCATAAGTCAGATAAACAAAGAATGGGATTGCTCGAATGATTCCATGGGAAAATACTGCACTGCTGTCCGGAAACTAGAAGACAGATTTGAAGGTCTGGAATTCCATCATGTGGAGAGAGATCGCAGCACGGCAGCTGATATATTGTCCAAGCTAGGATCCAGTCGGACTCAGGTCCCGCCTAGAGTTTTTGTTCAAGAAATATTGCATCCGAGCATTCCACTAGATCGGGAGGAGGAATGCAGTGCTCTGAGCCAACCGGAGTCAAATTCTGATGACTGGAGGGAGCCGATCATCAAGTACATAAAAAATGAGGAGGAACCAGACGACAAAAATACAGCAGAACGAGTTGCAAGGCAGTCAGCTCATTATACTCTCATTGGGGAGACGCTATACAGAAGGGGCGCATCACGAGTCCTCATGAAATGTGTTCTCCATCCACCGGAAAGCAACTGCTAGAAGAGGTTCACGCTGGGCAATGCGGGATACACATAGCATCCAGGACCTTGGTTGGGAAGGTCTTCAGGTCGGGTTTCTACTGGCCAACAGCAAAGAGTGATGCAGCCGAGTTAGTCCAGAGGTGCGAAGCCTGCCAGTACTTGTCAAAATAGCAACATCTACCAGCACAGCAACTGCAAACCATACCCGTAACTTGGCCATTCGCATGCTGGGGATTGGATATGATTGGACCTTTCAAGAAAGCTCAAGGAGGATACACTCATGTACTGGTCGCTATCGACAAATTCACTAAATGGATAGAGTTCAAACTCATTGCTTCTCTAACTTCAGCCAAGGCAGTGGAATTCATACAAGACATAATATTCAGGTTTGGAATACCGAATAGCATCATAACCGACTTGGGATCCAATTTCACAAGCTCAGAGTTCTTTGATTTCTGCGAGCAAAAGAGCATTTAGATCAAATATGCCTCGGTGGCGCACCCAAGAGCCAACGGGCAGGTAGAAAGAGCCAACGGGATGATATTGGAAGCGCTCAGAAAGAAAATCTTCGACAAAAATGAAAAGTTCGCAGGAAAGTGGATCAGAGAGCTGTCGTATGTTGTTTGGAGCCTGAGAACTCAACCTAGTCGAGCCTTGCATGGAAACACACCTTTCTTTATGGTCTATGGTTCGGAAGCAGTGCTACCTGCTGATCTCAAGTATGGGGCACCAAGGTTAATCTTTGAAAACATAGCAGAAGCTAAGGCTACTAGGCTGGAGGATGTCGACGTACTAGAAGAAGAACGATTGAATACGGTTATTCAGTCATCCCGATATTAGCAAACTCTGAGGCGCTATCATGACAAGGCCATACTGAATCGATCCTTTGCAGTGGGAGACCTCGTCCTTCACCGAATTCTAACAGGGGAGGGACGACACAAACTGTCGCCACTATGGGAAGGACCGTTCATGGTAGCAGAAATCACTCGGCCTAGATCGTATCGCCTTACTCAAATGGATGGCACGGAAATTGGGAACTCATGGAACATAGAACATCTCAGGAAGTTTTACCCCTAGCTATATCTCAAAAGCTATCGGGATGACAATGTACTCTGTAAGCTAGGAAATATATCATCAACAAAAAGACTTCAAAGGCACTCAAATTGTTCACTGTCAACATGCTAACGCTTACTTAACTCGGGGTGACCACTATACCCTACTAACGGAGCAATCGGCTTAAGTCGGCAATGACTTAAGGCGGTGCGACATGCTCACGCTTACTTAACTCGGGGTGACCACTATACCCTACTAACGGAGCAATCGGCTTAAGTCGGCAATGACTTAAGGCGGTGCGACATGCTCACGCTTACTTAACTCGGGGTGACCACTATACCCTACCAACGGAGCAATCGGCTTAAGTCGGTATGACTTAAGGCGGTGCGACATGCTCACGCTTACTTAACTCGGGGTGACCACTATACCCTACTAACGGAGCAATCGGCTTAAGTCGGCAATGGCTTAAGACGGTGCGACATGCTCACGCTTACTTGACTCGGGGTGACCACAATACCCTACTAACGGAGCAATCGGCTTAAGTCGGCAGTGGCCTAAGGCGATGCGACACGTTGTGATTACTCATCTCAGGGGACCTCTATGCCCCACGAAGAAATTTCAAAATCATCATACTACGTTTACTTCTACGATTGAAGATACTGTTAAATTCTAACAGCGGGAAAACAATAACGGCATTCAGTACTGAAAAGTGTTTTCTAACAAAATATCCGAGCACACTAACCACATATTCAAAGCATTCAGTGTTTTCTATTTGGTAATGTTCTTCTCAGGAGCAAATGATAAAGAGGGACGACTCGAGGAATTAGGAGCATCATTCACGTCTGCCACTATGTCGTCAGGAACAACCACGCCGGGTCTCCTCATCAGGATCCGCCCCGCGTGAATAGCTTTGTCCATAGCTTTGTCGCGCTGAGCCCTCAGAGTAGCAGAATTCTCTTCAGCAGTCTTGGCAGCCAACCGAGCAGTTTCTAGCTCCGTACGACTGATTTCTTGGAGGCACGCAGATCCTTGATGACAGTATCCTTGTTCGACACCAATTGCCTGAGGCGAATCATATCATCCAAGGACTCTTGCAGCTTATAACGATGACTATCCAAATCTTCCATGGTGAAGCGATGACTCCTCTCCAAGATGGTCAACGAGTTGTTGGCGTCACGATATAGCTTGTCAAGGTTGTCACGAGAAGTGGCAAGAGCACGTTTTCCTCCTGCAGACAAGAATCAGTTTCTCCAACGTCAAGCAAGCACTAAAAACACAGCAGACAAAGCCAAGTAAAACTTAATTCACTGGTCACCTTCTCAGAGTCAAGTTGAGCATGGAGAGTGGAGATCAGTGTGTTAGCATCATTTAGAGAAGCAGAAACCCGGGCCAATTCAGTCTGACCTTGAGAATACTTTTCTTCAAGATCAGAGCACCGCCGAGCCATATCTATCAATAAATAGTCAAGCAAGGGTGTTTAGCTAAAAAGTAGACTAGTCAAGTAAGAAACAAGGGGCACTAACCAGCATTCGCCATCTCCAAATCAGATACCCGCCACTGAAGCAGCACTGGATTCCAATGCGTCAGGGACAGAGCCCTTTCCGGGACAAAAGCACCCTGCGACTTCAGCTGACCAGCCATTTCGTCAATCAATGTCTGACGACAAAAACAGATGAGTGTAAAGAACAATATCACACCCGGGATACAGCCAGATCAGGAAAGACCAAATTACCTGGAGGTTAGAAAAGAACGAAGAAAATCCCAAGTCGGGGAAGTCAAGTGATGGCTCGATGAAGGATCACCAACCGGAACAACTCGCAATGCATCAGTGGGGACCAAGTCAGTGTCATCAGCAGAAATCAAAACTCTGTCATCAGGAGCGTCGGCCTCTAAGGCGACTCCCTAACCTGAAGCTTGAGCTACTGCCAGGCAACCAGAATGCAGAGTAGAAGACCCTACATGAACATCCAGGGAAGTATGAGAGGGAGAATCAACTTGGACACCCTCAGGGGCTGGGCCATAGCTCGCGCTACCCATACGAGCCGGATCATCCCCGGCAACACCCTCAGGGGCTAGGTCATAGCTCGCACTACCCATCCGAGCTAGATCATCCCCGGCAACACCCTCGGGGGCTGGGTCATAGCTCGCGCTACCCATCTGAGCCGGATCATCCCCGGCAACACCCTCGGGGGCTGGGTAAGCACTAGCGCCATCTTTGAGGGCTGAATCCTCTGTAACGGCCACCTCTAAGGCTGAAGGACCTTCATCCACTTCCATGGGAGCAGAGCAATCTAGGCCAGCATCCTGACCTTTATGACCGTGATCCAAGGTCGATGAGGCACGAGACGCCGCGTGGGATAACTCCAACCCGACATTAGGCACATCAACACAAATATCCATCATTCCACCATCTGCCGGCTCTGACAACAGATCTTCTGGGACCATGTCTTCAAGAGTCTGATCAAAGTTTGCCAGAGAGAATTCTTGCAGACCAACAAGGGCAGACAAAGCTAGAGAAGGAACGCCACTACTTTCCCCGCTAGCTATGTAGCGCCGGCTGTTCTTCTGAACTAGAGGGACTTCATCCTCTCTTCCTCATCTTCATCAGCAATGCGGACGTTACACCCATTAGGGTCAGCTTTGGACGGATCACACCCATTGGGATCAACGTCATCTAGGTCACACCCATTGGGATCAGCATCAGTCAGATCACACCGATTGGGATCAGCTTCAGCAAAAACTGGCACCGGCACTTCCTCAGCAGCAGGAGCAGAAGGACCGGCATCCTGATCCAAGCATGACACTCAGCGAAGACGTCTCTTTTTTTTTCTTCCCCTCAGCAGGAGAAGTTGGTTGAGTGGCTCGGCGAGAACGCTTCGGGCGAACACTGTCAGACCTCTGAATATCCAAATCTTTGCCAGCCTCGGTAATGGGTGCTACAGCCAGTGTTTTAGCAGGAGCTGCATCAAAGGAATCTTCAGCCAACATATCCAGCATGGCACTTATCTCTGCATCACTTGGATTCAAAGGTACCTCAAAATGAACCTACCTCTCGTCGTAGGGATTTCACCAAGTGAGGCGACCAAAGCACTAACCTCTTCGGGAGAGGGTCGCACTCTAAGGCCCAAAACGCTATCACTAGTAGGAAGATTCGACACAAAACTGGTAAAAGCCTTAGAAGGAGGCAGATTCCAGGCTGAGTATGCAACAGGAGCACCGATGTTTGACACCTTGCCTCGGAGTATCATCTCGAGCCGGCTAGCCAAATCCACAGCAGGAATGCTTCTGTTGGTAACCCGGGTTGAATCAGCGAGGCCTCGATATAGATAGGCCGGGTACGCTCTGTCTTTTAGTGGCTGAATGTTCTTGAAAATGAAATCGGCGACCACAGCTTCTGCAGTCAGACCCCTCTCTTTCAACAATCCAACCTCAGCAAACAGAGCCCCTGCCTCAGCCACCTCCAGGTTTGTGGGGGATTCGGTCTAGCTCGGAGTGCGAACATCTGGCTGTCTCCCTGACCGTGGGGGGAGGGAATTCCCGTGATTCTCCATGATAAACCATTCCAGGCACCATCCTTTGATGCTGTCCTTGAGTGGGATGTCGAGGTAGTCGGTCTTCCTCCCACGGCGCATCTCCAAACACGCCCCCTACAAGCTGGTGCTGCCCTCCGGCCATCCCAGGCCGGCAGTGGTACAAGTACTTCCATAGGCCGAAGTGTGGCAGAATACCAAGGAAAGCTTCGCACAAGTGAACAAAAACGGAAACTTGCAAAATGGAATTGGGATTCAGATGGGTCAGATTCAAGTGATAGAAATCAAGGAGACCATGGAAGAAAGGAGAAATGGGAAGAGCAAGACCGCGGATGAGAAAAGGAACGTAAATGACGGATTGTGGGTCTTCTGTCGGAACAGTGACCCCACGGCAGATCGCCAGGAACAGAGCTCCTTCGGAGGAAGAACTCCGATGGATACGAGATGAAGAAGGTCAGATTCAGAGACAACAGACATATGGTTACCTGCGAAGGGCAACTGACTGTTGGGATCGATGGGGGGAATGACTGCGACGGACGAACTTGAAGCTTTCCACTTGGGCGCCATCTCAACCTTGCTGACGAGCGGAGCGGAAGCAGTATTGCAAGAGAACAGAGAAGGCCTGGATGCGGAAAAGCAAAAACTAGGGCACGGAATGCGGAGGCGTGCGACAGTGCAGTACATATGGGGTTTTCTCGGACCAAGCGCCACTTCCTAAACGTTAGCATGCCATGTCATCACCCGGCCGTTATTTCTAAAACACGGGCGTGCCACATCATCACTCGGCCGTTATTTCCAAAGCGGCCGACGCGGTCCATTTTTAACTCAGCAGTTATTTCTAAAAACGCTGACGTTACCAGACTTCACCGGCCGTTGTTTCCAAAGCGGCCGACGTGGCCCGTTATCACTCGTGTTACCTCTAAAACCCCGATGTTGCCATCGATCACTCGGCTGTTACCTCTAAAACACCAACGTCGCCATCAGTCACTCGGTTGTTATTCCTAAAGCGGTGACGTGGCTCCAAGGGATTCAGTTGTTACCTCTAAAACGCCGACATCACCAGTAACCGCTCGGTCGTTATTTCTAAAACACCGATGTGACCGCTATCGCTCAGCCATTACTTCAAAGAGCGCCAACATCGCCAATAATAACTCGGCTGCTACCACCAAAGCACTGACGTCGCAAATAAAGCAGTCTGAAGCGTGACCCGACGACTCCAAGTTGCTACTCAAGCGTTGCAGACAGAAAACATCATTGGCGGTAATATAAAAACGATCGACGACTGACCAGAAGGCAAAATAATGCACACAGAAGTGGAGCGAAATCATTCTTCACAAGGGAAGCACTACTGAACTTACAAATCAACTCATTATGAGCTGATGCCTTCCCTACTACTACATTACATTTTACTAACTATACTACTAGCTACTACTACATTATTTCGCTAATACTACTTTTACTACTAATCTATACTAATAATTAAAACCAGTGGCATCTAGCCACTGGCCTTGTTGCTGCCCCTGCTGCTGCTGCCGTCACCGCTGCCACCCTTGCCGCCGCCGTCACCGTCGCCTTCCCCGCCGTCACCGCCATCGCCGTCGCCGCTGCCCTCCTCGGACGAGTCCGAGGAGTTCTCCTCGTCCGAGGAGTACTCTGACTCATCTGAGCCTCGAGCCCTGCGTGCTCGACGGCCTGGATGTAGGTCCATACCTCCGGGATCCCCTGGGAGTCGTCTGAATCATCAGACAACGCCGGGGAGAGGCAGGAGCCGGAGAGCCCTCAGACTCGAAGGAGAACTCCTCCGAGTACTATGAGTCGCCGAAGTCCTCCGAGGGAGGAGTCGGCTCGCGCTTGCGCTTGTCGCCAGAGTGATGCGAAGAACTACCACCTTTCTTGCTCTTGCCCATGGTGAAAAAGGAAAGAGAAGAGAGCGAACAGCAAGCAGCAGTAAGAGATGTGAAAATGCGGAGAAGCAAGAACACTATTTATAGAAGAAGAAGGCAACCGCTCACCTCCTACCACAGCACTGAACAGTCGCAAAAATTCAATATGCAATTCAAACCGTCTGGAGACACGTCAGGTGGCTAACGCCGTTTCACGTAACACGACACCCATTGGGACTCCAGTCAACTACGCGGGCGATATGATTACGCCCGCGGTCACATCAAGTTACTACTCAGAAGCAGTTTGCTAAAAGCTCAGCGTACTAAGCCATCCCTTGCCTACACCCATTAGGGGGGACGCCCAGGAATTATCAGTATATTTTCAAAACTGTCACATCCAAACAGTATATGCAATGAATACTTCAAGACAGAAGAAAGATATCAGCAAGGATCAAAGGAAAGCCAAATATAGCCGATGAGGTACAAGTCTAATCGACAGAAGCATCAAAGCACGAAGTGACATGAAGACTAGTCAGAGGCCATCTATCGAACGTCCAATCAGTAGCAGATCAAATAAATTGCAAGACCCAACAATATATGGGCAGATCGCATACTCGACCTCAAAGACAAGAACGTATGCTAACCTCTAAAGCATAGTGTTAATAACATGCTGATCTCTAAAGACATTCGACAAAAGGAAAGGATGATTCCCAGAAAAAGGCATGAAATGAAGACCTTCGAGTGGATTATTTTCAAAAATCCACTCGAAGCTCGGGGGCTACACCCATTGGGTGCACCTTCGGTGCACCCAATAAATCATCATCCCCAAAGAAGCAAAATGCTGACCTCTAAAGCATAAGGCAAAATTAAGACAAGGCTGACCTCTGAAAAAGCACAAGTGGAAGATAAAAGTGATTTTGATAATACTTGAAAAGAAGACCTTCGAGTGGATGGTCTGCGAAAATACACTCGAAGCTCGGGGGCTACACCCAATGAAGTTCGAAGTTCTACAGTACAAAATGCTGACCTCCAAAGCATAAACCTGAGACGGAACACCAAAACTCGAGGAATAATATCAGAAGAAGACAGTAAAAAAATGTTTTTACCAGATCACTCAGAGTTCAGAAGTAGTGGCCTGGCAGGCTTATTTCCAAAGCATTCCTTGTTAAAATCAAGGACTACAAGCTGGACCTAGGATCTTTGGGCCGTTTTACCTCAAAATCAACCCAAAGATCGGGGGCTTGTGGGGGACAAATATCCCGGGTCCACCAGAAGGATAAAAGACCTCATGAAAAGCCCAAGGGCCCCATAATTCATAAGGTCAGCCCCTCGTGGGCCTGGGGGAAATGACCAGTGAAGCGGATTGACACAAGGCCGGATTGGCGCAAGCCCAGACGGCCCAACGAATTCGAGCAGTAATCACAACAGTGACCCGACCTTCCCGCGTGGGAGCCCCGTACGACGGAACCAAGCGAGGATGGGTCGGCTGAATTATAGGATGATAAACTCAGTTGGTTCACTATTTCTTAGGCATACATTGTAATCATATCTGCATGTAACGCCCCACGGTCGAGTATATAAGGCCTAGGGGGCACCCCTTTAGATCGATCCCTCATTACTTAGCCACCAACACCGGCTCTCTACGTTTCCAACACTAGAGAACCTCCTTGTAACCCACTACATAGAGTGCTCACGCCAGGACGTAGGGTGTTACGCATCTCAAAGCGGTCCGAACCTGTACACAATTGTCCACTGTCTCTCGTGCATTTAGCACAAACCATCGAGCTACAGTCGATAACACCATCCTACTCCAAAAAGCACCTTGAGGGGCAATCCCGGGTGCACGGTCGGACCCGAAACACCGACAACCGACATGGCCCGTTATAGCTCGGCTATCACTTCTAAAGGCGCCGACATCACCAATAATAACTCGGCCACTACCACCAAAAGCGCTGACATCACGAAGAAGGCAGTCTGAAGCAAGATTCGACGATTCTAAGCCACTACTCAAGCATTACATTTAGAAAGAACATCTGCAATAAGCATTAATACGATCGGCGATTGACAGAAAGGAAAATTGGTGCACACATAATTGGGCGAAATCATTCTTCATTATAAGGGAAGCACCACCGAACTTACAAATCAACTCATTATGAGCTAATATGCCCCCTACTACTACATTACATTTTGCTACACTACACTACTAACTACTACTACATTATTTCACTAATACTATTTCTACTACTATTCTATACTAATAATTAAAACCAGTGGCATCTAGCCACTGGCCCTTATTGCTGCCCTTGCCGCCGTCGCCGCTGCCACCCTTGCCACCGCTGTCACCGTCGCCTTCGCCGCCGTCACCGCTGCCGTCGCCTCCAATCGCTATCGCCGTCACCGCCATCGCCATCGCCGCCGCCCTCCTCGGACGAGTCTGAGGAGTTCTCCTCGTCCGAGGAGTACTCCAACTCATCTGAGCCCTTCGAGCCCGGCGTGCTTGACGGCCCGGATGTAGGTCCATACCTCCGCGGCGATCCCCTAGGAGTCGTCTGAGTCATCAGATGACACCGGGGGAGAGGCAGGGACGGAGAGCCCTCGGACTCGGAGGAGAACTCCTCCTCCGAGTACTCCGAGTCGCCGAAGTCCTCCAAGGGAGGAGTCAGCTCACGCTTGCGCTTGTCGCCGGTAGTGATGCGAAGAACTACCACCTTCTTGTTCTTGCCCATGGTGGAGGAGAAGGAAGAGAAGAGAGCAAACAGCAAGCACCAGTAAGAGATGTGAAAGTGCCGGAGAAGCAAGAACACTATTTATAGAAGGAGAAGGCAACCGCTCACCTCCTACCACGGCCACTGAACAGTCGCAAAAATTCAATATGCAATTCAAACCATCTGGAAACACGTCAGGCGACTGACGCCGTTCCACATAACACGACACCCATTGGGACTCCAGTCAACTACTCGGGCGATATGATTACACCCGCGGTCACGTCAAGTTACTACTCAGAAGCAGTTTGCTAAACGCTCAGCGCACCAAGACGTCCCTTGCTTACACCCATTGGGGGGGACGTCCAGGAATTTTCAGTAGATTTTCACAAGCAGGTCAATCCATACAGTATACGCAATGAATACCTCAAGACAGAAGGAAGATATTAACAAGGATCAAAGGAAAGCAAATATAGCTGATGAAGTACAAGTCTGATCGACAGAAGCATTGAAGCACGAAGTGACATGAAGTCCTAGCCAGAGGCCATCTATCAAACGTCCAATCAGTCGTAGATCAAATAAATTGCTAGACCTAGCAAGATATGGACAGATCTGGCGCTCGATTCTGAAGACAAAAACGAATGCTGACCTCTAAAGCATAATGTTATGATATAATGCTGACCTCTAAAGCATGTGGATTCCAATATGACAGTGAAGACCTTCGAGCAGATTATTTTCAAAAATCCATTCAAAGCCTAGGGGCTACACCCATTGGGTGCACCTTCGCGCACCCAATGAATCATCTACCCCAGAAGCAGAATGCTAACCTCTAAAGCATATGGTGAAACTAAGACAAGGCTAACTTCTGAAAAAGCACAAAGGGAAGATAAAAGTGGTTTTTGAAGACTTAAAATGAAGACCTTCGAGTGGATTATTTTACAAAAATCCACTCGAAGCTCGGGGGGCTACACCCATTGGGGTGCACCGAAGCTCGGGGGCTACACCCAATTGGGTGCACCTTCGGTGCACCCAATGAAATTCGAGTCCTAAAAAAATCAAAATGCTGACCTCTAAAGCATAAAGTCAAGGCAGAACATCGAGTTTTGAAGAGCAATAACAGAAGAAGGCAGTAAAAGATCATTTTTACTGGATCGCTCAGGGTTCAGGAGCAATGGCCCAGCAGATTTATTCTCAATTATCCTTTATCAAAATTAAGAAACCACAAGCTAGACCTTAGATCTTTGGGGCCGGTTATTTCAAAATCAACCCAAAGATCGGGGGCTTGTGGGGACAGATATCCCCGGGTCCACCAGAAGGATAAAAGATCTCACGAAAGGCCCATGGGCCCAATAGTTTGCGAGATCATCCCTTCGTGGGCCTAGGAAAGAACGCCTAGTGAAGTGGATCAACACAAGATCGGATTGACGCAAGCCCAGGCGGCCCGATGAATCCGAGCAGCGATCACAACAGTGACCCGACCTTCCCGCGCAGGAGCCCCGTACATTGGAACTGAGCGAGGATGGTCGGCTTAATTATGGGAAGATAGACTCAATCAGTTCACTATTACTTAGGCGCACGTTGTTATCACATCCGCATGTAACGTCCCACGGTCGAATATATAAGGCCTAGGGGCACCCCCTCAAGATCATCTTCGTCTACCTCATTACCTGGCCACCTACTTGGCTCTCTACATTTCCAACACTAGAGAGACCTCTTGTAATCCAACCACGCAAAGTACTCACACCAGGACGTAGGGTGTTACGCATCTCCAAGCGGTCCGAACCTGTACAAAATCGTCCACTGTTTCTCGTGCATCAGCACGAACCATCGGGTTACAGTCGATAATACCGTCCTACTCCAAAAAGCACCTTGAGGGGGCAACCCCGAGTGCGCGGTCAGACCCAAAACACCGACAGTTGAACTGCTACAAAATTCGCCCCACCAAGTACTGGCAGGCCCTCTTAGTTGTTGAGCGGCAAACAATGGCTTCTGGATTTCCGTGCAACGAATCAAGCCAAACTTTTGCTCTATCACTCTTACCCACTCATCAGCTTCTAGAGGGTCTTCTGCTTTCATAAAGAGTGGGGGACGTGTTTCTGTGAAGTCTAGATATGTAGTTTCATGGGGTCCTTGCGGAGGAGCTCTCCCTCCCTGCTGCTGGAACTGATTACCCGACATTTCACGCAAGAAGCGAGTATTATCTGCAGTAGCATTGACCAAGGCAGCGATAGCCTCGGCCAACGTTGGTGGTACTGGTGGCGGGTTAGGAGTAGCTTCCGACCACGGAAGTTCCTGCACCATCGTGTGCGCGAGTCCGTGATGGCATCTAAGGCAAAGAAACATTTGGGAAAAATATAAACATGCCAACTTATACCATCATATTACATTACCAAAATGTAATAATTATACAGACTCGGTGTACAACTTGACTTTAGTACTCATTTTACATAAGTATATATCTAAACTATACTATTCTAGTCTTCATTGTCTTTTGTTGCTTCACTGTCTGCTGCAGGAGACCGCTCGTCAGCCAGGTTCATAGTAGGAGGGGCTTAAAAAGGTTCAACTCCCCACCAAGTCCTTCGTTTGCTGTTCCCGAGGGTCCGGCTTCCATTGTAGCAGCGTCGGAGGGCACGTTCAGGTGCAGTCAACCATACAGTACATGTACTTCCTCATGTACAGTATTACAGTATACTTGCAGGTTGTCAAGGGCCACGCTAAGCTCATCCACACGAGCTCGAGCTTTTGCTTCACGGTGCCAAGCGATCGAACGCGAGTTAATGGTCCAATCAATGGCTGAGTCTCATTCTGAGATCTCAAACCGCAAGCGGCTGACTTTGATGGACAATTCAGCTATATGCTGATTGTCCTACTCCCGTGCCCCATTCCGATGGTGTAGCTCCGATCGTAGTTGCTCCACCTTAGCTTTCTAGGTCTCCAATGGGGTCGGTTGGAGCCACTACTGCTCCTTTCATGTCTGGAGCTAACTGATGACGAGGCACGCCAAAGGGTCCCATAGATTTGCGTGCAATTTTCCTTGTCCATTGCCATATCTCCATAAGAGGGGAAATTATTAGTATATTCATAACATGATGCATGCTTACCCTAATAATTATGGAATCAACCTCCGTTGATCCCCAACTTCCCATATATTGCACTCCATTACCTGGTCTTACAAGATAAGAACTTCCAGAAAGTGGCAAGGTAAGAATGAAAGAATATTTCTAGGATAAGTGTTTGGAAATTCTTTTTGAAATGCTTCGTAATATCTGAAAAGATGGGCTTCGCTCCGATACTAGCTGTGACGGAACCTCCCAAGTTATTAGGTCCACCTACAGTTGTCCTTTGTCTAATGGACCTTGGACAACCCTGTAGATGCACATAATCACTTGACAAGTTCGATATCTGAATTCTTCTTTCCTTGCCCAAGAGCGTTTCACCTATCATGCAGATATTACAACACATCGGAGGAACGAATAAGCGGAACCAAATTACAATAACTTAATTTTCATTCATAAAAAAATATAGAGAGGGTGTTATAGTTATTACAAAACCAGAGTGTATGAGTGCATAAGTATTATTACAGACTTGGGAGGCAAAAAACCCCTCCCGCATAAAAGTATATTGTTTTTCAAGTGGGAGGCCAACTTCCTCCCGCAACCACTTCACTGTTGGGGTTCGTCCTTGGGCACCACCTTAGAACAAAAACAACAAAAAGTCTGTTGTTTCCTCACCTACAACAACATGGGTTTGAAAACCCTGAGTACGAAGTGTACTTTCGCAAGTCTTACCCGTCAAAGAAAAGACTCTCAAGGATACGCTGGTCTGAGGGAGTCAAGGTAAGGCTATTCAAGGAATCAAAGACTCTGTTTGCAGAAATGCTTACTATAGTGGATCCTTACAATCCATTTTTATTAGCAAGTTAAGTCAATACCTATAACTAGAGTTCTTTCTACCCTAGTTCAAGCACTTGCCCTGCACTAGCCGTCTTTTTATCAACCCTTTTTGTTCACTGGAATGCTACGTGTAAGTCAGTGACCAAGTCTTCATATCCGAGAAGTAACAACGATCCGAATCAATTAATACCCAGCTGGGGATCTCCAATCACACGACATATGTAGCACTTAACCCTTGCATATGTCAACTCGCCACCGGGGGTTCTTAAGACCAGATGGGGTTCACGCCAATAGAGAGTACAGATACACCACCGTCCAGCCTCTTGCCACGGAGGGTACACGCTACTCTCGCCATCTCTCCACTCCCATTGCATGTTGGCCTTTCTGGTATTAGTCTGCCCGAGGCAACTTACCCATGATGAGGCATGTGACTAGTTAAAAGGTCCTCGATCATCAGGCCCACATCGAGATGTCCTTAATTGACTCAGACAGAGGACACTACACCGAGACTCTCTTCTCGTGCAAGTCACCCGCCCAGTCTCAGCTTTATCATTTAAAAACCCAAAGTCTGGTACCTAGCATAGGTACATCTTTTCTGATGTCGAACCCATTGTGGCCATGATGGATCCACCATCAAGTTTTATTTTTGAAAACATCCCTTCCACTGTGAAGCATCATCTTTTTGTTTAAAAATAAAACATTTGTTTTTCTAAATTAGGACTAAGCATTAGAAAACCTTTTAATAAAACGGGTGATCAAGGAATGGTAAACAGTTCCAAGGAAGGAAATGCAGCAATTGGTTTAGCACACAACTCCTATCACCTAATGCATCATAAAAGGTGATAAAGATTTAAAACAGCAAGGAGGTAGCAAATGCACCGGGGCTTGCCTTGTGTTGTAGGAGAGTCGGGCTCTGTTCCACAAATATCAAAATAAAAACAGTTCCCGGCAGGTGGATTTTGTGTTGGTGGTGTAGTCTCTTCTTCTTCAACCACTACTTCTTCCTCGCTCTCTATAATCATATATATAAACATGAATGCTCATGTGATGCTATGAATATGCAATTGTAGTAAAGGTACATCAAGGGGTGTCTTGAATACAATTTTCCTTCATGGTGCTCCAGGAAAACTGGGGTCTATGGGGTCAACACCCTAGTAGGGTTAAACAGTTTTACCCTAAGGGGCTAGGGTTTTGGGGTTTTGGGATCAAAACAATGTTCAAAATATACCAAACTTCAACCCAAGGGTTCTAATGGTCAAAATAAGTTCACCCAAAAAGTTTTATGATTTTTGGGAGCTATTTAGTAATTTCTAAAATTCCCAAAGGTCTTGATTTTGGCCTTCTTAAATACTACATAATTCCTAGTTTGGACTAAAAATCTTGAAACTATTTTTAGTAAATACTACAGAAATTTAGGAGTCCAACAAAATTGGTCTCATATTTTTTTATCATTTTTCTATAATTTCCTATGAATTTCCTAAGTCTGGCAGAAAAAGAAAAAGAGAAAGCAGGAACAGTAACAGTAACAAACTCAATCTGGCCCGAGCCGGCCCACGACAGCTGAAAACGCGCCGCACGCGCGCCCACGTTACCAGATTTGCACAGGGGACCTTGGTGATTTGAGAAAACCCGTAAAGAGTCCAGAGCACTATTTCCTTGTGTCACTGACAGTTGCAGATAGACCCTCCCCTTTCTATTTCTTCGCAAGTTGAGGTCCCCGACCATGGACGGCGGAGCAGCGGCTCCGACGATCCTGTACCGACCGGATAACGCAATGACCAATGCTCTGGTGTGGCTAACACCTAATTCTTCACATAACGACATAATCCCTCAATCAATTGCGGAGTTCTAGCCCACAATCGCACTGTCCACGGTGATGGCGCAAACCGAGGACAATCCGAGGTGTTCCCGGTGATCTACTCAGGTTTAGTTCAATTGGCTTGGCCGATGAGCATCTATAACACACAAGTGTATTGAAACGAGGACGAGGAGGGCATGAACGGAGGACCTGCAGCGAGCTGGCCACGGCGAGCTCACTCACAGTGGTGTTCTTGACTGATTTGGGGGAACTCCAAATTAGAGCTCTCTAGTGGACAATTCGAGACACGAGCGAGTGCGATGGATGCATGACTACCTAGCAGAGCTCATGGCATGCTCAATTTATAGAGTCTTTGAGCGGTGGTGTCCAATTCACAAAGGTGTGCTGGCGGTCGGAGAGAGGGGATGAGTCACCGCGGCGATCTACCATGGCGATCACTAGTTGAGGAGCTGCGGCGGTCACTGGGTAATCACGATGACTCACGACGACGTGGTAAGACATCCTAAGGCGTGGCATGACCGAGTGAACGGTGGCAGCCACGGCGAAGGCCATGCAGCCACGTCGCCAGCAAGTGGGCACGGTGATAGGGCGGCCACAGTGCCCCAAACTCATCCACTGTCGAGCGTAATCCACTCATCCGAGGCATGAATCGCGGCGGCCGGCGTGAATCTGGGTGCGGAGGTCACCGGCGGCGAAGTGCAGTGAACCTAAAGATCTTTTTCAGTCTACTATATCATCAGAACACCATTCAGAGCACCTGACAGAGCATATTCTAGAGCCATTTTCTCCAGAAATTGTTTAGCACTAGATCATGCTCGACATAGCAAAGTTGTTCACTAATATTAGAGCTTCAAATTTGCCATAGTGACCCTAACCTTATCTCCATTGAATCAACCATGAACTGCTCCCAAAGTTAACCAAATATCACTGGTGGCCATTTTTTAGTTCAAGGACTGACTGACAGCCCGACTTTAAGTCCTTTTATCTCTAATTTCTATACAACACCAATGCTTAGTCACTTAATAAAACTTGTACTCCTAACATAGCTCTACAGTTTTGATGTGTTGACCTAGGGCAAAATCCTCAAGAGTTCTAAGATATGGAGCACCAAAGTTTGACTCAATTCAACTGAATTTCAGGCTTAGTCACATAGCACTCATGTGACCTTTTTGCAAGTAAGTCCAAATCCCATCATACAACTTGGGAATCCTCCAATACAAAAGTTACTTGGTTTGTAGTGTATTATAACTTTGCCATTTGCACTTTGGTCCAAAAGTGCACAAAATTTACATCTACCCCCTTAGGGTTTCAATTAGGGTTTTCTAGGGGTCTTTTAGGGTTTGAGTACTTTAGGGTTGTTGTACTACTAAAGTCCATCCAAGGTGATATCTTATGATCATTTCTCATGTCTTATGAGGTTTCTACTCATTTAGGCTTCTCTTACACCCATAATCCTAATTCAGGGTTAAGTACCCTACCCTAGAGTTAATCACTCATCAAGTCCTAACATCACAACTTGATTGAAATTTTACCTAGTGAATGCACTCTAGGTGTAACAAACATATGAAATGTCAATGCACATGATGTTATGCTCAAGTTTTAGTGCTAGTAACACCAGGGGGTGTTACAGTAACCTTCGGTCGGAGGTTATCAAACTAAGGAATGAAGCTGCGGAGAAGGACAAAATTCTACTTTCCTTGGTGGACAGAGTTAGGACTAGTGAAGCCAATTTTGCCGCACAATCCAAAGCTCATAGAGCTGAAATTGAAAATTTAAAGAAAAAGCTTGCCGAGAAGAATGAAGATTTCGAAGTAGCTAAGGCAAAGCAGGAAATAAGCGAGGGGACTAGTGCAAGGTTGCAGAAGAATGTGGATGAGTTTCAGGAATTAAAGGAAAGATATTACGAAAAGTCTGTGGACTGTGCCAAGAAGCTAAAAGACAATTTTGCAAAGATGGGTGCTTACTCAACCAAGCAAAAATTTATTGGAGGCGATCCCGAAGGAATCATCTATTGGATAGGTGAAGAAGCCTAAGCTTTTGAAGACATACTTACTGATCGTGGGGATATTTGTGCCTTCTCCAGCGCTCAAGGGGTTGCAGCAATTCTGGAGAAGGCTGGCTGTGAACATGTTAAAGCTGCATCCCAGGCCGAAGCCGTGTTTTCCATAGACGACACGAGGGACCCTTCGGCCGAAGCTACTTTGATAGAAGGGAAATTCTATTCCGATATCTGGATGAAAGGTGACCGAGAAATGGCTAACGAAATTATAAAGAGAAATGAAAAAGAAATCCATGATGCCCGAGAAGAAGTTAGGCGAGCCGAAGAGGCTGCTAAGCGCGCAAGACGTATAGGTATTATTATTGAATTCTAGCTTCGGTGTTTGTTTTTTGGCTTCATACTAACAATTTGTTTATTACAGCTGAACTTTCGCCGCTACCTGAGCCATATGACCCCCAGGCCAATCCCATTATGAAAGAGGCTCTGGATGTGATGAGTGTTGCCAATACCATTATCGACGAAGTCGTCGATAGACTGCTGAATGAGGCCACCGAGAAAATTCTCAAAGAAGACTAGGCTTTAGTTGTGGTGGAACAATGTAACATTTGTGTATGAAACAATTGACAAACATGTATATTAATGTAACATATTTCTTTTTGATGCATGAAATTTGCATACATACCATTTTTGAGACTTTGGCAAAAAAACACCTTCCCTTCTTTTTATGCTTCGTAAAGAAAAACCCCTCTAAAACGAAGCTGTTGAATGATGACAAAAATTTTCCTGATAAGATTGTAATTGCCGAAGGTGTGCTTCATGCTTCGGCACGCTTTTATTCATCATGTAATTGCCAAAGGTTTTCTTCATGCTCAATCTTTATGTTGATGTATCATGATGTATGATGTGATGCTATGCGGAATGATGCAATGGTATGATGCAGCATGATGTTTATGCCGAAGACACATATCCACATGGAAACACTCTGACTCTGCATCCCCTTAGGGATGTCTTTTGAGTCTCTTCACCTTATATTTTGGTGGCATTTAAGCTATGCATCCCCTTAGGAATGACTTTGGAGCTTCTTCACCTTCTATTTTGGTGGCATTTAAGCTCTGCATCCCCTTAGAGACGACTTTAGAGCTTCTTCACCTTCTATTTCGGTGGTATTTTGGCTCTGCATTCCCTTAGGAACGACTTTTGTAGCTTTGGCACTTACTCTGCGCTCCCTTAGGAATGACTTTGGTAGCTTCGCAACTTACTCCGCTCCATTAGGAACGACTTTTGTAACTTCGCAACTTTGTTAAGACAAGTAGCACTATTATTATATGAAATCAGAATTCAATTCTTCATGAATTGTTTTTTTCATACGAGAAAAATAAAATGGCAGAAAAGGTAAAGATACACTAGAGGTAGGATATTATTCAGTAGATGTGCTTGGATTCAGGAACAGTGCTGTTGATTGTGCGAGCTTCGGACTCCTCCTAAAAATCGCGCTGCTGTTGAGCGTGTTGGTGCCCTTCTGGCTGCTGGCTTCGGGCCAGAGTAGGTGGGAGCGGCGATGGTGGTGGAAGCTAGGCCCATGAAGCTTGAGAATGGCTTGTCAAAGTGACAGAGGCCGTAGGCTGCTGATTGCCTACATACTTTGGGACGTACAGAGAATAGCATGAAGCGGTGTGCAAAACCTGCTTTGGTTGATTCTGCCGTGCTTCAGCTTCAGCAATCTCTTTCTGCTTCTGAATCATGACTTGGCATGTTCTTGTGGTATGGCCTTTGTCTTCGCCACAGAAAAGGCAGTATAGTTTTCTGGGTTGGCTTCCGAACCTTCCTCCACTGAAACTTCTTCCTCCTCTGCCCCTCAGAGCTGGGGTCTGAATGAAGTCATACTTGATGACTGAGAATTTTGGTGACCATGCTGAGCATTGCTGGCCCTTTCATCATTGAAATTGGATTTATGAATTGAGCGGACATGTCTAGGATGAAGCCTCCCTCCAAAGCCCCTGGACATCTCAGAAAACCTATAGGCCTCCTCCCTTCTTTGGCAAAAATCATTGTCAGCTCGGATGTACTCATCCATCTTTTGAAGCAGCTTCTCCAAAGTTTGTGGAGGCTTCCTAGCAAAATACTGAGCTGTGGGTCCTAGCCTGAGTCCATTGATCATAGCCTCAATGACGATTTCGTTAGGCACTGTGGGTGCTTGTGCTCTTAGTCACAGGAACCTTCAGACATACGCCTAAAGGTATTCGTCCTGGTCTTGAGTGCATTGGAACAATGCCTGAGCAGTGACCGGCTTTGTCTGGAAACCTTGGAAGCTGGTGACCAACATGTCCTTAAGCTTCTGCCATGATGTAATTGTTTCCGGCTGAAGGGAGGAGTACAATGTCTGGGCCACACTTCGGACTGCCATGATGAAGGACTTTGCCATGATAGCAGCGTTGCCTCCATATGAGGCTATTGTTGCCTCATAAGTCATAACTCATTAAGAATTGCTTTGGATCCGAGTGCCCATCGTACATGGGCAACTAAGGTGGCTTGTAGGATTGTGGCCATGGAATAACCTGCAGTTCTGTTGCCAGAGGAGAAGCATCACCAAAAGCAAAGTTGCCTTGATGAAGGTCATTGTACCATTCATCGTCGTTGAATGAACTCTCTTGACAAAGCTCCCTGTGTCGGTGCCTTCTGTCTTGGTCATCTTGAGTAAGTTGACGCATCTCTTCATCAGCTTCGTCAATCTTCTTCTATAAATCGGCCAGACGGGCCATCTTCTCCTTCTTCCTTTGTACCTGCTGGTGAATGATTTCTAGGTCCCTGATCTCTTGGTCTAGCTCCTCCTCCTGAAGTGTTGGGCTAGTAGCCTTCCTCTTCTGGCTCCTAGCTTCACGTAGCGTCTCCTGATTAACGTCTAATGGCTGCAATGCAGTCCCTGGCGCTGCTGTCTTCTTCGGTGGCATGACGAAGGTTGATGCTTGCCGAAGGAGGTCAAACAAGTTCACCAGAGGTGGGCGCCAATGTTGGTCCCTGTTCTCGAATGCTATACACCAAGAACAAGGCAACACAATTGTTAACGATTAAAGACCTTCGTCCTTCGAAGCATTATTTCCCTTGGGATATAATGATATTCAGACGAAGGAAATGGACATACCTTCATCATTTTAGTGAATGGAAATGTAAACAAGGACATACAAGGCACAAAAAGAATATAAACAATTGTTCCAAATCATTGAATTATTTATATTCTCATTTCATAAACATGAATAAACATCAATAATATTCATATTACATTTGTACCCTCGGCTCGGCAAAAGGTGAAAATGTGGGAGTGACGCAAGAGTGATTACAAGTCAGCGTGAACAGTACGGTGTTACTGTTCATCTATTTATAGGCACAGGACACAGCCTGGACAAAATTACATTCATGTCCCTAACATTTAGTAATGGCCATAAAGTCAGCTGTCGAGGGCTAAGCAGTCTTTTCTCCTTTAAGTCAGTTCCATCTTCCACCTTTGTCATTGTGTTAAGCTGAAGCTTCTTCTGCCACAGCTTCAGTGCCCATTCATCCTGCTCCCAGGTTGTTTCTCCATATCAAGCATGCTTTCATCCCGAAGTCGAAGCCTCCTGTATCAGTTTATGTTACCTTGAAAAACATGTTAGTCTCGTTTTTTAGGACCTTCGGAGGAGGAAGGCCCCCAACAGTAGACATATACAATTTCAAATGGAAAAAATTTAGTGGTCGAGTGTACAACTCTGTTGTATGCAAACTCGACATGTAGTAGATTTTCTTCCCAAAGTTTTAATTTTTTCTTGAGGATAGCTCGCAGCAGCATTGATAATGTTCGGTTTACAACTTCAGTTTGTCCATCTGTTTGTGGATGACACGTTGTAGATAACAGTAGTCGTGTTCCAAGTTTTCCCCACAAAGTTTTCCAAAAGTAACTCAAAAATTTAGTGTCACGATCAGAAACAATGGTTTGTGGAATCCCATGTAAACGAACAACTTCTTTGAAAACAATTCGGCAATATGTGAAGCATCATCACTCTTGTGGCATGGAATAAAATGTGCCATTTTGCTAAATCGATCAACTACAACAAAAATTGAATCCCTCTCCCGCTTGGTTTGTGGTAAACCAAGAACAAAATCCATGGTTATGTCTTCCCAAGGTATACTAGGAATAGGTAGTAGAGTGTATAAGCCATGAGGGTTTAAACGAGACTTAGCTTTATCACATGATTGGCATCGAAGGACTTGTCGCTCCACATCCCTTCTCATTTTAGGCCAAAAGAAATGATCAGTAAGCACTTGCTCCATCTTCTTGGCGCCACAATGACCCATAAGTCCTCCTGCATCAGCTTGCTGAAAATGTAAAATTTGAATAGAACATTCTGGAATGCAAAGTTTGTTAGCTCGGAACAAAAGGCCAACATTAACATGAAATTTTACCCATCCTCTGCCATCACAACACTTAGAATATGGCTCAGCAAAGTATGAGTCAGTCGGATATAGTTCCTTTATACTTTCTAATCCAAGAATTCTAGCATCGAGTTGGGTCAGCAAAGTATGTCGTCGAGACAAAGCATCTGCTACAACATTATCTTTTCCTTTCTTGTATTTGACAATATAAGGAAATGATTCAATAAATTCACACCAATTTGCATGCCTTCTATTTAGTTTTAGTTGTCCTTTAAGATGTTTTGATGATTCATGGTCTGAATGTATCACAAATTCCTTAGGAAAAAGATAGCGTTGCCAAGTTTCCAAACTCCGAACAAGAGCATATAATTCTTTATCGTAAACTGAATAATTTAGAGTCGGACCACTTAGCTTTTCACTGAAGTAGGCAATTGGTCTTTGTTCTTGCATAACCACGCCTCTGATCCCAATTCCACTGGCATCACATTCAATTTCAAATGTCTTACCGAAGTCTGGGAGTGCAAGAACTGGGGCTATTGTTAATTTCGTCTTTAATTCTTCAAATGCCTTCTGTTGTACTTCTCCCCATTTGAAAGGTACTTCTTTTTGGTCAATTCGTTGATGGGAGCAGCAACAGTACTGAAGTCTTTTACAAATCGCCGATAGAACCCAGCGAGCCCAAGTAAGCTTCTCACTTGGCTCACATTCTGTGGAGGCATGTCATTCCTGACTCTATGTTCTGGGGCACTTATGATACCCTTCAGAGCGGCCAACCTTCGAACCTCTGATCAGTAACAGGCCTGGAGCCCATGTGTTCTGGGGCGGTCTTCCGAGCCTCACCGAGGGCTTGACCTTCGAACCCCTGAGCAGTAGGTGATGTCTCTCCTCTTCCTTCTTGAGGGAGGAAGTCTGAGGTGGAGGTGCTTTCTTCTGCTACCTATGAAGTAGTGGAAAAAGAGGTAGAGGGAGAGAGGGAGAGGGGCACACTTTTTGATGCACCATGTGAAGCGGCATTGGCTGGCTGACATCAGGAAGAGTGGACATTTAATGCGACACGACGCTTCGGCCTGCATGTCGACCATTGCAGCGCGTGTGCTCATGGAATTCGAAGTGACATGGCCCATTCCTGGTTTGGACTCAGGACGGCTTGGCCCATGTCTCGGCAACTCCGCCTGTCCCTATAAATTCGTCCGAGAGGGACGCTTCGGTTCTTTACTTCTTACTCTTGCCTTCCTACCCTAGCTGCCTTCTACCTTAGCTGCAAAAACTCTTGTGCTCTTCTCCTGTCTTCTTCCTTAGCTCCGATGGCTGAGAAGTTGAGCATTCTTCCTCCTCACGACATGTGGCCCATTTCCTCGATTACCGAAAAGGATCTAAAGGTGTTGGTGGGAGCCAGGCTGCTTCGCCCTCGCTCCCACGGCCCGCGGCCTAAGTGGTTTGCGTCTGGCAATGAGCATGAGCCATCCCCGCCGGTGGGCTATGTGGTGAGCTTCACTGCCTTCCACGAGTGGTGGTTGGGGTGCCGGCGAGTCGCTTCATGCGGACGCTCTCGCACTACTATAGGGTGTAGCTCCACAACTTCAACCCCAACTCCATCACTCAGGCGGACATCTTCGCCGCTCTCTATGAAGGGTATCTGGGGATTGAGCCCCATTGGGACTTATGGCTCCACCTCTTCTGTGTGGAGGCCTTCTCCCTCTCCTTCGACGTGAAGAAGGTGTGCCACTCGATCTGGGCTGGTGGCGAGACGCTCCTGCTGCACTCAGATCATGCATAGTTGTACATCCCTGTCACCCTCAACTCGTCGAACAAGGGGTGGCAGGATCGATGGTTCTACCTCCAAAATGATGATGGGCGGCTGCTAGCGTATACACAACTTGTCGTCTTTGCGGCGACGCAACATCGACGGTGGGACTCCCCTCGGGAGCTTCAGGCCCAGCTGAAGCCGCTGCTGGACGCCCTTTGGAGGCTTCGGGAGCATGGTCTTACCGCGGCCGGGGTTGTCGCCGCCTTCCACTAGAGGAGGGTACTGCCGCTGATCGAGCATCGACTTCGTCTGGATGAGATGATGCCTAATGCTCTTGTGGAAAGCTCTCGGATGGCTTCAGTCGCCCTCTCCACTGATGAGCTCCTCCGACGAGTGAAGGGGACGGTGGGGACGACCGACTACACCACTCCTGTCCCGATGCGCCTCGACCAGGGCTACATGTCCCTAGTGAGTTTTTTGTTTCTCTTTCTGCTTTCGGCCATCCCCTTCCCATCTCACCCCTTGCATCCCTTTCATAGGGGTTTCGGGGCTATCAGACCGCCCGACCCCCAGTTCCAAAGGATGCGGCTGGCCAAGAGGTGTGTTGGTAGGCCACCGAGGAGAAGAAGAAGAAGAAAGATGCTGACAAGAAGCGGGCCCATAAGAAAATGCTGGCTGCGATGCATTGGAGAAGCGCCGTAGGGCGTAGGCAAGGGAGGGGTTGCCAGTTGAGGCCTCTCCCAGCACATAGGATGAAGATGATGACGACGACGATGAGGGGATGGAGGTATGGCTGGGCTTTAGCCCTGAGGCCAGACTTTGGTCCAAACTGGCCTCGGTGGGCCCATCCAGCGAAGCGGACATGCCTGCGCAAGGGCTGACAACGTCCCTGTTCGAGGCACAGGTGTCAGCTAAGCCGGGCTCGGTCCCCGCAGTTGCTAAGGAGGCAGTGTTCATGGAGGAGATCACCGCGACCCAACCTAGGTGCCCGACACTAGGCTCATGGAGGAAAGGGTCGCTACCCCGCCTTGGGCGCCTGCCACAGGGCCCGTAGAGGAGAAAGCTACCGTCTCGCTCCAAGTGTCACACCTGGGTTTTAGAGACCCAGGCGCGAACATATTCATTAGGTGTGCTGGGACCAAGTCTCACACATATGATGAATCATGGTGCAGTAACGAATGTCACATCTTTACTATATAATAGGAATTCTATACAAAATAAATAAATAATTACATCGAAAGGAGATAACGATCCAGCACCCAAAGTTGACTAGGAGACGACGACCTAGACCTCTCACAAACACATCGCAGCATCCTCCATGCGCCTCATCCTGCGGTACCTATTCTTGACCTATAGGGGGGTGTGAGACAGCAAGGGTGAGCTCACATACGTTCATAGCTCAAAAAGTTGTGGGGAATAATGTGCATGAACTCGCCAAAGGTGGGAGCTCATGAAGTGTAAGGCTTACCAAAGAGGATGGTTGAAGCTGAGCATTGCTTTTAAAGTTGGTCAAAATTTTATTAGCAATTACTATATGTAAGTAAATACCAAACCATAATAATAATAGAACAAAATTAATAATAAATCCCATGCAATGCAAATGATAAATTGAATTTAGTTCTATAATTTAACCATGCGAGAGTCCTGAGCTGCTCATGACCGTGAGCTTGGCTAGTATACCAGTTTTACACTCTGTAGAGGTGGTACCCTTTACCCACAAGTTGTGTATCCCATGTCGCCTAGGTTTGCAAGGCCCTTAGACACTCCTGAGGTGAATGGCTAGGGATCCACTACGAGGCCTTTACAAAGTTCCACTAGCTTCCGAAAACCCGCTACAGTTTCTAGGAAGAGAAATGCAGGAATCCCTCGTCTGACCGCCATCGCAGCAAAATCAACCCGGGAACCTCCCTACATGCCTACTCCCCTACTGCCCTTGCCCCTTTCGGATAAGGTAGTCTTCCACTAGCTTTCCTAATTAGTCAGCCAAGGGCGTCCCATTCCACCCTTGTGGTGGCATGTGTTTCTCAAGTTAAGCTCCATGTTCCAATTAACATTAATGATCTTGACATGAACATAAATAACATAACAAAATAATTGGAACATGGATATAATGAAGGGACTATAATGAAATATTAACCCAAAACCATATAAAGCAATAGCAAACTACCCAAATGATTTAGGGGTAAACAAGGTAAAAGATAATCAGACTAGGGTGACCTATTGGGTGCCATCAAATATAAACCTATGCATGAATAAGTGATATTTAAAGAACATTGTTGGGTAACAAAAGTGGTCAAGGGCACAACTTGCCTGGGACTTGAGATTCCAGGTACCAGGATAATCTTCAGATGACTCGTGACCTCACTGCTAGTTGTAGCAATACAAACAAACATGGTATAGACAAAATTAACATCACACCAAACATAAGAACAAACTACATAATAATAATCTACGCGTTGCTACGAGATCGAGGGATCAAGAACTACTAAGATAGGAGTCATGGTTAAGGAGTTATGATTTATGGGAGATCTATTTGATTCAAATACTAAACTATATTATAAATTGGTTAGTAACTTAGTATAGATCATATGAGGGAATATTCTACAAGTAATTAACTAAACTTTAATCTAGGTCATTACTTGATTATAAATCATCTTTTAGGCCCAAGATAACCATAAGATCAGGATACTATATTAATATTAGAATAAGCTAATCCCGAAGACATAGATTAATCAAATTAGTTACCTAATTATAAAAGTATGGGATATCATATAATCAATGTTGCTACTGAGTAGTAAATATTTATACAAAGCTAACACAACTGGAATGGATCAAATCGGAATTCAAACGAAGAAGTTATGAATTTCCGAAGTTATTAAGTGATTAGTATAGAATAAATCAAGTGAATAATTTTAATTCAAGTTTCATGGCTGAACAAAGATACTAGATGATAAACAATATTAAAACAAAACTATTGCAACTGGAATGGATCAATTTGGAGCTAAAATGAATTAAATATGAATTAAACAAGTTTCTGGATTTATTTTTATACTAAAAACCCATTTTCTGATTTATTTTATTAATCTAGAATTTTATTTGGACTGCGGGCACGATTTCCTGAAGGTTCAGGGGGTTCTATGTAAGTTCTAGGACCTTATTGTAATGCTTTTAATATAATTCTGGACAGCGGGTTGATTATCTAAAATGACAGGGTCTCTTTTGGAATAAGCTACGCAAAGGGGTATCGGCAACTGTGAACCGTTAGATCCTGATCTACGGTTGAGATTAAAACTCTAATACTGAAACCGGTACGCCATCATGGCCATAGGATCCAGATCCCATGGTGACGATTTACTGAAGATAAACTCTAACCCTAGCCGCCAACACGTTGATCAACGGACACGATTCAATCGCAGCGACACGATATCCAGATCAAATCCCAGCCGCATGATGTCGATCGCACGACCTCCCGATGCCCGATCAACGTGTAGGAATTTATAATCACGTGATCCATTCCTGGCCGATGGATTTAGGATCCAAGGTGATGAGAAGGGGGGTACGGGGTTGGTAAAATCTACACCACACGCGGACAGATCAACGGCCAGGGATGCCCCTTCCTCCTCCCCTGGCACAGCTACGCTGGAACAGGCCCGCCACACGGTCGTGCCATGACCGCATCCCAGGTCGAGCGCACCGGCGAACACCCACAACCCGGAATCCCGGCAACGCAACACAGTCAACGAGACGAACAACTAGAGAAGGTTCCTCACTCGGCTTGTAGCACGGAGCACAATGGCCACGACGAAGCGCGCCACCGCGGTGGCGGAGAAACATCGGCAAGAAATCGCCGCAGCTATGACGCCATAGCCCTCGAATTGGTGGACGTCGCGACATTCACGCGCTCTGGCAAGGCATATAGGCCCGATTCCGAGGTGCCAGCACCAGCGCATGGGATTTGCCCCCGTGGCGGCAGCGCAAGCGAGATTCTAGGGCGGTGTTGTTTGTCCCTCTCTCTCTCATCTCGATTTCTCTCTCTCTCTCTCTGATCTCCTCCCGGCATTGGCGTTTTCAGACCCGGTCGCTTAGGTGGCTTGGAGAAAGGGTAGAGTAGGCTCTTTTATCCCAGTGCCCTGCGCAAATCCAACCAGCGCTCCGAAATTTTCTCGAGCGACCCACATCCGTTGCGCCAAATTCGGCCAGAGGTTGCAGACGACCAGGGAGCTAGGGCGAGTCCGTTGCATGCGTCGGCTTTGGTGGAGTAGGGAAGATGTGAATTCCACGGCAAGTACGACACGAGGCTTGCACGCGGTGTTGTTTACGAATGGCCTGAGCCGAATGACGCGGGGAAGGGGATAAACCTGTCAACTGGGCCCCACCATTCAGTGTAATGTGAGTGTTACGGGTGACCGGCCCAGGGGCCCCACCAGTCGGTGAGTCCACGAGCGCACACGGTCATGCGGGATAGGGTGTGTGGTGGGAGGCTGATGCCCCGGCCTGAAGTGTCGTGTGGCCGAACTGCGGGCCCCACAGCGCAGAGGAGGTAAGCGCGTGCAGGTGGGCTGGCGACTGCACATGGTAACTGGGCCGAGCGCGTCATGGAGTGAAGAGGTGGCTGGCACGTTGGGGAAAGTGGGCCGGCCAGGGAGATTCGGCCCACACGGCTGAAGTGGATTTTCTTTTTATTTTCTTCTTCTTTTCTATTTTCTCTCATTTTTAGATTCCAAAACTAAATTTAAATTCATGTTTGAACTTTGAATTCACAATTCTCACTAGAATAATACCTTTACTTCTTGTAATTTCTTCTTCCCATTATTTAATTCTAGCAATAGTAAATAACTTTAATACAATTTTATCTTTCTTTTCTTATTCCCTTTTGTTTTCTATTTTCAAGTTTTCAAATTAGATTTTAAATTCTTATTTGTTTTCAAAGTGTAACTCAAAATCAATTGTATAACTCAAAAACTTCAGCATGAATGCGAGAATATTGCTTTCATTCTTTATTTGCTTATTCTTTATTTCCTTCAAACAAATGTTTCTGGATATAATGATAAACCAATAAATGGTTATTTATTTTAGGGAAATATGTTCTAATGTATAATACACCAAGCTATGCTTTTAGCTTAAATCTTTCATGAGAGTACTTATAATTCAATAGTGGGAAGACTAATTTCATAGGGGCGCCTTTTTAATTAATTCTTTATTAGGAGGGATATTATTTATTTTAGGGGATATGACTTCAAAAGTTTTTTTTAAAAAATATTCTAACTCAAAATCTTTGGAGAATTTTACCTGATTCTCAAAATGGGATTTTGAGGTGTTACACCAGGTGCTTGTGACGGGGCGGAGGGGCTCAAGGAGCCGAAAGCAGAGGGTGGACGTCGGCGTCGTACCCCGGTCCGGGTAAGCTGCTGAACTGTGAGCATAGTTTCTTTGTACTCGAAGTCTCTTTGTGACCTTTGCTTTGTTGTGTTTCAGCACTAAGCACCGAGCCCGTGAACTAATCTTTACAGCCACCAAGGCAGTGAAGCGCGGCATTGGGACGTCGGTCGGGGCCACGTCCTGCTCCCACGCGTGGCTCAATGCCGCGTAGGAGGCCATCCAGCGAAGCACCAAAGCGGCCTAGCTTGCCCTTGGTGAGTAGGCTGGGTAGGATGCTACTGTCCTAAAGGTGGCTGAGGCGCCCCGGCACCATTGGTCGAGGCCATTCCCGTCTCTTTCGAGGAGGAGGTGGGGGTGTCAAACGCAACATCGACCGTGGCGTCGTTGTAATACCCATTTTGTAAGAGAGAATATAAAAGGAGAAAAAATTATTTCCTTTATTTATATGTGTGAGTTGTATCCATTTACCATCGTATGTGAACACCATATTTGAAAACAAATAATTAATAAAAGATATGCCACTAAATTATGCATCATGATGGATTTTATTTTGTGTGCATTTTGTGACAATGTAAAAATAATATAAAAAGAATTATATTAATATCTAAATTTGGAAATTTTAACCCTAATTTGCAAATTAGAGTGTAGAGAAAAGAAAGAAAAATGCCATACAAAAATAGAGAAATACATATAGAAATAATTGGACCTTCCATATTTGGGTTCAATTTGTACATTTAAAATGAGTTTAAGTTCACAGTTACAATTGAATTCAAATTTGAATTTGAAAATCTAAAAAGAAAAGTGAAAGGAAAACAAAATACAAAAGAAAAGGTGAAAAACAGTGCTGGGCTCGCGCAACCGCTTTTCGGCCCACTCAGTCCTTCCTCCGCGCAGCCCAACACCTTCACGCGCCCGGCGCCGACAAGCGGGCCCGTTTCGTCAGCCACTCCCCCTGTTGCACGCTTGTTGCTTCTGTCGTTGTCGGGTGGGGCCTCCGTGATAGTCACGTACCCGTGTCTTCGTGTGGTCACTGCCTTGTGGGTCTGAGCCATCGGTCGTCTAACCACCTTACCGACAATGGCCGCGGCGCCGTGGGCTCAGGAACCCGTTACTCCACCTCGTGCACTCCTTCACGGCCATAAAGGACTCCACCTCGTGCACTCCTTCACGGCCATAAAGGGCGTGCAGCTACGTCCCCCTCTCGCTAGTGTTTGAACACCGCCACCAACCGAGAGCTTCGCAATCGAGGATTATCGTGTGTGTCGTCCGTGATTGCCGTCGCCGCCGCGGATGATCCTCGGCTACGTCGCCGGCGACGAACCGGGTCTGTACCGGGGGCATTCGCGGGGCAATAGTGCATCGATCCTCGATCGGCAATTTGGTGCGGGGGCTGCGGTGTGAGAGTAATTTCCTCGTCGTCGACCGTGCACCTCCTCGAAACCGCTCACCACCATGGACCGTGCCCTGCGCTGCCTAGACATCGGTATGGCTCCCACCATTCTGATCCCCATTCTTCCCTCTTCGATTTACGCCGGGCCGAATTAGGGCTGAGACAATCTATTGCTCAGGATTTGTGACCGAGGCTGCCATTGCGACCATGGCTGCGTCGCCGTCCGTCACGTGCCTTCAGCCCGGGCAGACGAGGAAGATGATCGCATGACCGTGCGATTGGCGACGGGCGGCCCAGATTGAAATAAGGATTTATTAAGCGCACCTTGACCTAGCGAGCTCATGGTCGTTGGTTTGTAAATGAGCGCTCTGGATCAGGCCCCGCGTGCTCATATCGGTGGGATCATTCTGATTCCTAGGATCGTAATTTCGCGTCTGGGATTCAACCTCAAATGCCCTTGATCATGACTGTTGGATCGGGATCCAACAATCGATAGCGCGTCCTCATTCATGTGAAACTTAAATCTAATCTAAGCTGACCGCTCCTGATCGGACGACCCTAATCGATCCATACCCCTTCACCGTGTCCGAGTTATAAAAGAACCCCTGGGATCTCCACGAATTAACCCGCAGTCCCAAGCAGTTGAAAGAACCTTACACTGAGGCCCTGGAATTTTTAGATAGCACCCTGTTGTTCTTTGTATTATTGCGTGCAGTCCAGATAACAAATAAAATTATAGAAATTCATTCTAAATTCATTCTAAATTCATTTTTAATACAAAAATAATGGTAGAAACTTGTATAAATCATAGAAAATTCATATTAAATCCTTTTTAGTCCATTCCAGTTCCTATAATTTTGTAATATTATTGTTCATCATCTAGTACCACTGTTTTGACATGAAAACCATATTAGAATGTATCTCTTAATCAATCTTGTATCAAATACATAAAACCTTTAGAAATTCATCACTTAAAATCCATTACTCCAAATTGATTCATTCCAGTGGAATTAATTTTTTTAAGTATTGTTTATCACCTAGTACCTTTATCTAACCATGAAACTTGATTTAAAATTATTCACATGAATACTCAATTCTAGGTACTTAATAACTACATAAAATCATAACTCGGTGACCGTAACTCCGATTTTAGTGGTTCTTGTTCCCACGATCTCGTAGCGACGTGTAGATCATTATTGTGCAGTTTATTCTTATGTTTGGTGTGATGTTAATTTTATATATACCATGTTTGTTTGTATAGCTACGACTAGCAGTGAAGTCACGAGGATCTGAAGAATCACCCTGGTAACTGGAATCTCAAGCGCCAGGCAAGTTGTGCCCTTGATCCACTTTTGTTACCCAATAATGTTCTTTACTAACACTATTCAATGCATAGGTTTCATTTTGATGTGACCCAATAGGTCACCCTAGTCTGTTATCCTTTTTACCTTGTTTACCCCTAAATCACATGGGTAGTTTTTGCTATTGCTTTATATGGTTTTGGGATTAATACTACTTTATGTTCATGTTCCAATTATTATGTTATCTTATTTCTGTTCATGTCAAGATCATTATATTATTGTTAATTGGAACATAGAGCTTAACTTGAGAAACACGTGCCACCACAAGGGAGAAATGGGACCCCTTGGCTAACTAATTAGGAAAGCTAGTGGATGACTACCTTACCCGAAAGGGGCAAGGGCAGTATGGGAGTTGCATGCAAAGAGGTTCTCGGGTTGATTTTGCTGCAATGGCGGTCAGACGGGGGATTCTTGCAAGTGCTCTTCCCATAAACTCTAGCAGGTTTTCGGAAGCTAGTGGAACTTTGTAAAGGCCTCGTAGTGGATCCCTAGCCATTCACCTCAGTAGTGTCTAAGGGTCTAGCTAACCCTGGTGACATGGGAAACACGACTTGTGGGTAAAGGGTACAACCTCTGCAGAGTGTAAAACTGGTATACTAGCCGAGCTCATGCTCATGAGCAGCTCAGGACTCTCACATGATTAACTTATGTAACTTAAATTCAATTTTGTCATTCGCATATGCATGGGATTATTTATTAATTTTGTTCTATAACTTTATTTAAGGTTTGGTATTTACTTACATTTAGTAACTGCTAATAAAATTTGACCAACTCATTAAAAGCAATGCTCAACTTTAACCCCTATTGTTGATCAGCCTTACACTTCGCATGAACTCCCACCTTTGGTGAGTTCATGTCACATTATTCCCCACAACTTGTTGAGCGATGAACTTGTGTGAGCTCACCCTTGCTGTCTCACACCCCCCACAGGAGAAGAACAGGTGGTTCAAGAGGAGCCACACAGCAAGGAGTTCGATTCGATCTAGGTGGTGTCTCGCAGTTGACTTTCTGGCACCAAGGATGGATTTTAGATCCTGTTATATTTATCTTTTATTTTGTAAGACTTCCTGAAAGGGAAATGTGCCCTTGGGCCATTTCTAAGTATTTTGGTGATTTAGTGCCCAACACAGGTGCCTAATTGTAAAATGGTGGACAAAGTACAAATCAAGAATAAAGGTATGTTTCTCAGACTTAGTACATTGTTTTATTGACTAATGTATTGTGTCTAAGTGCTGGAAACAGAAAAAATCGAGTTGGAGAAGAGATGGCTCGAGCAGCCAAAGTCTGCCCAGTCTGGGTGCACCGGACTGTCCGGTGGTGCACCGGACAGTGTCCGGTGCGCCAGGCTGGCTCGGCGCGAAGTGGCCGCTCTCGGGAATTCGCCGACGGCGTACGGCTAAAATTCACCGGACTGTCCGGTGTGCACCGGACTGTCCGGTGAGCCAACGGTCGACCGGGCCAACGGTCGGCCGCGCAATCTGCGCGGGACACGTGGCCGGGCCAACGGCTAGAAGACGGCACCGGACTGTCTGGTGTGCACTGGACATGTCCGGTGCGCCAACGGCTCCCAGATCTGCAACGGTCGGCAGCGCCATTTTAGGAAGGAAATCGGGCACCGGACAGTGTCCGGTGTACACCGGACTGTCCGGTGCCCCCGATGACAGAAGGCAAGATTGGCCTTCCAGATTTGCTCTCAACGGCTCCTAGCTGCCTTGGGGCTATAAAAGGGACCCCTAGGCGCATGGAGGAGCACACCAAGCAACCTTAGAGCATTCTTGATCATCCACACTCATTCTTTGCGCATTCGTTTGTGATTCTAAGTGATTCGAGCTCCGTTCTAGTGAGAACTTTGAGATAGTCATTCGAGCTCGATTCTTGGCCGTTTGTGTGCGCATTTCGCTGTGGATTTGTGTGTGTTGCTTCCCTCCCTTACTCTGTGCTTCTTTGTGATCATATACTTGTAAGGGCAAGAGACTCCAATTTGTGGAGATTCCTTGCAAACGGGATAAAGAAAAGAAAGCGAAACATCGTGGTATTCAAGTGGGTCTTTGGACCACTTGAGAGGGGTTGATTGCAACCCTCGTCCGTTGGGACGCCACAACGTGGAGTAGGCAAGCGTTGGTCTTGGCCGAACCACGGGATAAACCACTGTGTCATCTCTGTGATTGATCTTCTGTGGTTTCTGTGTTTTGTTGAGACTCCTCTCTAGCCACTTGGCGATTATTGTGCTAACACTTAACAAGTTTTTGTGGCTATAAGTTTAAGTTTTCACAGGATCACCTATTCACCCCCCCCTCTAGGTGCTCTCAATTGGTATCAGAGCCGTTCTCTTCAAGAGGGGACTAATCGCCCGAAGAGATGGATCCTAAGGGAAAGGGGATGGTGGTCAACAACAACGAGAAGGAGTCTATCTTCAACGAGCCGAGGGATGACAAGCCTACCGACTCGGGCTCGGGCCACAAACGGAAGGAAGGGAAGAAGAAGAAGACGAGGCGCATCAAGGAGATCATCTACTACGATGATAGTGATGAATCTACTTCTTCCCAAAAGGACGACGACAACGACTACAGGAAGACGGTCAATTCGAACTTTTCATTTGATTATTCTCGTATTCCACATAGTTCGAATTCGCAATTGCTTTCCATTCCTCTTGGCAAACCTCCACACTTCGATGGGGAGGACTACGGATTTTGGAGTCACAAAATGCGTAGTCACTTATTCTCTCTCCATCCAAGCATATGGGAGATTGTGGAGAATGGAATGAAATTTGATAGCTCGGATAGCCCTATGCTTATAAATGAACAAATTCATAGAAATGCACAAGCTACTACTGTTCTCTTAGCATCTTTGTGCAGGGAAGAGTACAATAAGGTGAGCGGCTTGGACAATGCCAAGCAGATATGGGACACCCTCAAGATCTCTCACGAGGGGAACGACATCACCATGCTCACCAAGATGGAGTTGGTGGAGGGCGAGCTTGGACGATTCACCATGATAAGGGGAGAGGAGCCAACTCAAACGTACAACCGGCTCAAGACCCTTATCAACAAAATAAGGAGCTACGGAAGCACGCGTTGGACGGATCACGACGTCGTCCGCCTAATGCTCAGGTCCTTTACCGTTCTTGATCCTCATCTCGTGAACAATATTTGTGAGAATCCCAGGTACACGATGATGACGCCCGAGGAAGTACTTGGAAAATTTGTAAGCGGGCGGATGATGATCAAGGAGGCAAGATACGTCGACGACGCGTTAAACGGTCCAATCCACGAGCCTCAACCCATTGCTCTCAAGGCAACAAGGAGCAAGGAGTCGCTACCTAGCAAGGTGGCGCAAGTTGAGGCGGCCGGGCTCAATGATGAAGAGATGGCTCTCATCATCAAGAGATTCAAGACGGCGCTAAATGGTCACAAGGGGCAGCCAAGCAAGACCAAGACAAAGGGGAAGCGCTCATGCTTCAAATGTGGTAAGGTTGGTCATTTTATTGCTAACTGTCCCGAAAATGATAGTGACCAGGAGCAAGGGAAAAATGGGAAGAGAGAGAACAAGAAAGTTTACAAGAAGGCCAAAGGTGAAGCACACCTTGGAAAGGAGTGGGACTCGGATTGCTCTTCGTCCGACTCCGACGACGAAGGACTCGCCGCCACTGCCTTCAACAAATCGGCTCTCTTCCCCCACGAGCATCACACTTGCCTCATGGCAAGGGAGAAGAAGGTAATCACTCATAATGCCAACACTTATGATTCTTCTAGTGATGATGAATCTAGTGAGGATGAAATAGACTATTCTAGTTTATTCAAGGGACTGGATAGAACTAAGATAGCTAAGATTAATGAATTGATTGATACCTTGAATGAAAAGGATAGAATCTTAGAGAAACAAGAGGATCTTTTATATGAGGAGCATGATAAATTTGTTAGTGCACAAAGATCTCTTGCTCTTGAAATTAAAAGGAATGAAATGCTCTCTAGTGAATTATCTTCTTGTCATGAAACCATTGCTACTTTAAGAAGTGTTAATGATGATTTAAGTGCTAAACTTGAAGTAGCTAGTAAATCTAATTCCTGTGTAGAAATTGTTGAAACTTGTAATAGGTGTAAAGATTTTGACTTTGATGCTTGTAGTGAACACTTAGTTTCAATTTCAAAACTAAATGATGAAGTGGCTAGTCTTAATGCTCAACTTAAGACTAGCAAGAATAATTTTGATAAGCTAAAATTTGCAAGGGATGCCTACACAATTGGTAGACACCCCTCAATTAAGGATGGACTTGGCTACAAGAGGGAAGCCAAGGACTTGACAAGCCATAAGGCTCCTATCTCCGCCAAGGAGAAAGGGAAGGCTCCTATGGCTAGTAGTACTAAAAGGAACCATGCTTTTATGTATCATGATAGGAGACAAACTAGAAATGCGTATAGGAGTTATAATGCTTATGATGATTTTGACTCTCATGCCATGTTTGCTTCTAGTTCTTCCTATATGCATGATAGAAATATGTCTAGGAGAAATGCTATTCATCATGTGCCTAGAAAGAATATTATTCATGCTCCTAGGAAAGTAGTGAATGAACCTTCTACAATTTATCATGCTTTAAATGCTTCCTTTGCTATTTGTAGAAAGAATAGGAAAATAGTTGCTAGGAAGTTAGGGGCAAAATGCAAGGGAGACAAAACTTGCATTTGGGTCCCTAAGGATATTTGCACTAACCTTGTAGGACCCAACATGAGTTGGGTACCTAAGACCCAAGCCTAATTTTGCCTTGCAGGTTTATGCATCCGGGGGTTCAAGCTGGATAACTGACAGCGGATGCACAAACCATATGACGGGGAGAAGAAAATGTTCACCTCCTACGTCAAAAACGAGGATTCCCAAGATTCAATTATATTCGGTGATGGGAATCAAGGCAAGGTAAAAGGGTTAGGTAAAATTGCAATCTCAAATGAGCACTCTATATCTAATGTGTTTTTAGTAGAGTCTCTTGGATATAATTTGCTATCTGTTAGTCAATTATGCAATATGGGATATAACTGCTTATTTACAAATGTAGATGTGTCTGTCTTTAGAAGATGTGATGGTTCACTAGCTTTTAAGGGTGTACTAGACGGCAAACTTTACTTAGTTGATTTTGCAAAAGAAGAGGCCGGTCTAGATGCATGCTTAATGGCTAAGACTTGCATGGGCTGGTTGTGGCATCGCCGCTTAGCACATGTGGGGATGAAGAACCTCCACAAGCTTCTAAAGGGAGAACACGTGATAGGTCTAACCAATGTTCATTTCGAAAAAGATAGACCTTGTGCAGCTTGTCAAGCAGGGAAACAGGTGGGCGGCTCTCATCACACCAAGAATGTGATGACAACATCAAGACCCCTGGAGCTGCTACATATGGACCTCTTCGGACCCGTCGCCTATCTGAGCATAGGAGGAAGTAAGTATGGTCTAGTTATTGTTGATGACTTTTCCCGCTTCACTTGGGTGTTCTTTTTGCAGGATAAGTCTGAAACCCAAGGGACCCTCAAGCGCTTCCTAAGGAGAGCTCAAAATGAGTTTGAGCTCAAGGTGAAGAAGATAAGGAGCGACAACGGGTCCGAGTTCAAGAACCTTCAAGTGGAGGAGTTTCTTGAGGAGGAAGGGATCAAGCACGAGTTCTCCGCTCCCTACACACCTCAGCAAAATGGTGTGGTAGAGAGGAAGAACAGGACACTCATAGATATGGCAAGGACTATGCTTGGAGAATTCAAGACCCCCGAGTGCTTTTGGTCGGAAGCCGTGAACACGGCTTGCCACGCCATCAACAGGGTCTACCTTCACCGCCTCCTCAAGAAGATGTCGTATGAGCTACTAACCGGTAACAAACCCAATGTATCTTACTTTCGTGTATTTGGGAGCAGGTGCTACATTCTAGTGAAGAAGGGTAGAAATTCTAAATTTGCTCCCAAAGCTATAGAAGGGTTTTTGTTAGGTTATGACTCGAATACAAAGGCGTATAGAGTCTTCAACAAATCATCAGGTTTGGTTGAAGTCTCTAGCGACGTTGTATTTGATGAGACTAATGGCTCTCCAAGAGAGCAAGTTGTTGATTGTGATGATGTAGATGAAGAAGATGTTCCGACGACCGCTATACGAACCATGGCGATTGGAGAAGTGCGGCCACAGGAACAAGATGAGCGAGATCAACCTTCTTCCTCAACAACGGTGCATCCCCCGACTCAAGACGATGAACAGGTTCATCAAAAGGAGGCGTGTGATCAAGGGGGAGCACAAGATGATCACGTGATGGAGGAAGAAGCGCAACCGGCACCTCCAACCCAAGTTCGAGCAACGATTCAAAGGGATCATCCCGTCGACCAGATATTGGGTGATATTAGCAAGGGAGTAACTACTCGCTCAAGATTAGTTAATTTTTGTGAGCATTACTCTTTTGTCTCTTCTATTGAGCCTTTCAGGGTAGAAGAGGCCTTGCTAGATCCGGATTGGGTATTGGCCATGCAGGAGGAACTCAACAACTTCAAGCGCAATGAAGTTTGGACACTGGTACCTCGTCCCAAGCAAAATGTTGTGGGAACCAAGTGGGTGTTCCGCAACAAACAGGACGAGCATGGGGTGGTGACGAGGAACAAGGCTCGACTTGTGGCAAAAGGTTATGCCCAAGTCGCAGGTTTGGACTTTGAGGAGACGTTTGCTCCTGTGGCTAGGCTAGAATCAATTCGTATCTTGCTAGCATATGCCGCTCACCATTCTTTCAGGTTGTACCAAATGGATGTGAAGAGCGCTTTTCTCAATGGGCCAATCAAGGAGGAGGTGTACGTGGAGCAACCACCTGGCTTCGAGGATGAACGGTACCCCGACCACGTATGTAAGCTCTCTAAGGCGCTCTATGGACTTAAGCAAGCCCCAAGAGCATGGTATGAATGCCTTAGAGACTTTTTAATTGCTAATGCTTTCAAGGTTGGGAAAGCCGATCCAACTCTTTTTACTAAGACTTGCGATGGTGATCTTTTGTGTGCCAAATTTATGTCGACGACATAATATTTGGTTCTACTAACCAAAAGTCTTGTGAAGAGTTTAGCAGGGTGATGACGCAAAAATTCGAGATGTCGATGATGGGCGAGTTGACCTACTTCCTTGGGTTCCAAGTGAAGCAACTCAAGGACGGCACCTTCATCTCCCAAACGAAGTACACACAAGATTTGCTAAAGAGGTTTGGGATGAAGGACGCCAAGCCCGCAAAGACGCCGATGGGAACCGACGGACACACCGACCTCAACAAAGGAGGTAAGTCCGTTGATCAAAAAGCATACCGGTCCATGATAGGTTCTTTGCTTTATTTATGTGCTAGTAGACCGGATATTATGCTTAGCATATGCATGTGTGCTAGATTTCAATCTGATCCGAAGGAGTGTCACTTAGTGGCTGTGAAGCGAATTCTTCGATATTTAGTCGCTACGCCTTGCTTCGGGATCTGGTATCCAAAGGGGTCTAACTTTGACTTGATTGGGTACTCAGATTCCGACTATGCTGGATGTAAGGTCGATAGGAAGAGTACATCGGGGACGTGCCAATTCTTAGGAAGGTCCCTGGTGTCATGGAACTCTAAGAAACAAACCTCCGTTGCCCTATCCACCACTGAGGCCGAGTACGTTGCAGCAGGACAGTGTTGTGCGCAACTACTTTGGATGAGGCAAACCCTCAGGGACTTTGGCTACAATCTGAGCAAAGTCCCACTCCTATGTGACAATGAGAGTGCTATCCGAATAGCGGAAAATCCTGTTGAGCACAGCCGCACAAAGCACATTGACATCCGGCATCACTTTTTGAGAGACCACCAGCAAAAGGGAGATATCGAAGTGTTTCATGTTAGCACCGAGAACCAGCTAGCCGATATCTTTACCAAGCCTCTAGATGAGAAGACCTTTTGCAGGCTGCGTAGTGAGCTCAATATCTTAGATTCGCGGAACTTGGATTGAATTGTAGCATACATGTATTTATGCTTTTGATCATGTTCCTTTTTGCATTTTGTTGGTGCTCAAGTTGTACAAACACTCCCTGGACCTCACAAGTCCGTTGCAAAGTGATGCACAGTTTTAGGGGGAGATGTGTTACAACTTGACCCTTTGAGACTAACCATATGCTTGAGTTTGCTTGTTTTAGTCTCAAAGGAGAATTGAAAGGGAAAGGTGGACTTGGACCATGAAAGACTTCCACTGCACTCCGATGTGAGGGTAACCTATTCCAAGTTCATCTAATGAACTCTTATTGCCATCTGCTCTTAATTGAAGATTTTGGTGAGGCAATGGGATTATGGGGCCAAGATTGATCCCGTTTTGGTGCTTGATGCCAAAGGGGGAGAAAATAAAGGCCAAAGCGACAAATGGATCAGCTACCACTTGAGAGATTTTGAAAATAGTAGAATAGAGCTTTTGGTTTGTCAAAACTCTTTTGTTGACTCTCTTGTCAAAAGTTGGTTTCTTGTGGGGAAAAGTTGATTTTGAAAATAGTAGAATAGAGCTTTTGGTTTGTCAAAACTCTTTTGTTGACTCTCTTGTCAAAAGTTGGTTTCTTGTGGGGAGAAGTATTGATTATGGGAAAAAGGGGGAGTTTTTGAAATCTTAAATCAATTTCTCTTAGAATGACTCTCTTTATGTCTTAACATGTGTGTTTGACTTAGAATAGAAATTTGAGTTTGATTTGCAAAAACAAACCAAGTGGTGGCATAGAGTGATCCATATATGTCAAAATTGAATCAAAACAATTTTGAGTTCTTATTTGATTTGATTTTGTACTTGTTCTACTTGCTTTATGTTGTGTTGGCATAAATCACCAAAAAGGGGGAGATTGAAAGGGAAATGTGCCCTTGGGCCATTTCTAAGTATTTTGGTGATTTAGTGCCCAACACAGGTGCCTAATTGTAAAATGGTGGACAAAGTACAAATCAAGAATAAAGGTATGTTTCTCAGACTTAGTACATTGTTTTATTGACTAATGTATTGTGTCTAAGTGCTGGAAACAGAAAAAATCGAGTTGGAGAAGAGATGGCTCGAGCAGCCAAAGTCTGCCCAGTCTGGGTGCACCGGACTGTCCGGTGGTGCACCGAACAGTGTCCGGTGCGCCAGGCTGGCTCGGCGCGAAGTGGCCGCTCTCAGGAATTCGCCGACGGCGTACGGCTAAAATTCACCGGACTGTTCGGTGAGCCAACGGTCGACCGGGCCAACGGTCGGCCGCGCAATCTGCGCGGGACACGTGGCCGGGCCAACGGCTAGAAGACGGCACCGGACTGTCCGGTGTGCACCGGATATGTCCGGTGCGCCAACGGCTCCCAGATCTGCAACGGTCGGCAGCGCCATTTTAGGAAGGAAATCGGGCACCGGACAGTGTCCGGTGTACACCGGACTGTCCGGTGCCCCCGATGACAGAAGGCAAGATTGGCCTTCCAGATTTGCTCTCAACGGCTCCTAGCTGCCTTGGGGCTATAAAAGGGACCCCTAGGCACATGGAGGAGCACACCAAGCAACCTTAGAGCATTCTTGATCATCCACACTCATTCTTTGCGCATTCGTTTGTGATTCTAAGTGATTCGAGCTCCGTTCTAGTGAGAACTTTGAGATAGTCATTCGAGCTCGATTCTTGGCCGTTTGTGTGCGCATTTCGCTGTGGATTTGTGTGTGTTGCTTCCCTCCCTTACTCTGTGCTTCTTTGTGATCATATACTTGTAAGGGCAAGAGACTCCAATTTGTGGAGATTCCTTGCAAATGGGATAAAGAAAAGAAAGCGAAACATCGTGGTATTCAAGTGGGTCTTTGGACCACTTGAGAGGGGTTGATTGCAACCCTCGTCCGTTGAGACGCCACAACGTGGAGTAGGCAAGCGTTGGTCTTGGCCGAACCACGGGATAAACCACTGTGTCATCTCTGTGATTGATCTTCTGTGGTTTCTGTGTTTTGTTGAGACTCCTCTCTAGCCACTTGGCGATTATCGTGCTAACACTTAACAAGTTTTTGTGGCTATAAGTTTAAGTTTTCACAAGATCACCTATTCACCCCCCCCCCCTCTAGGTGCTCTCACTTCCGCTATGTAATAAGTACTCTAATTATATTGTGACATTTATCTCTATACACTCTGTTATTATATATGTTGTCTTCTTTGGCGTATGTATGAGATGCATCCGGCTTTGTCCCTTAAAACTGGGTGTGATAGAAGTGGTATCAGAGGAAATGATGACTGTAGGACGAAACCTAGATAGAAATGGACAAAACCTTTACCTACTTACCTTACTCTGATTCATTCTATACTTATCTTGATCATGTCTCACCTTTTCCTGTTAAACATTAGTTACTCTTATCTTTTCTACTCTAAGACAGGATGGATTTCACACCTTGGAATCCTACATTTATGACATTTTAAGAGATAGGGAACCTAAGACCAAATTAAAACTATTTTCTCTATTTAAAAAAAGAGGTTGGTTGATTGTTCTGATGTTAAATGCTTGATTTGCTTTTTTTGATTGATTGAAACATTATAGTTGGGCATCTTAGCATGTACCACCATAAGGTAATGTATTATCTTTAGTGGATAACACACTAATCTACTTAGCTAATAAATCCCCCGCAGTAACATTCCTCGTAATTACTCGCCTTGTCTACAATTCTTCCTTTCTTACCCTGTGTTTCTAACCCAGATGGGCTACCCCTATAGTGTTAGAAGAGAGCACTATAGACGTGATCCTTGGTATGTCATGGTTAAGAGAGGCAAAGGCAGTGTATATACTGTGCTAAGGGAACCGTAGAACTCACCAGTTCCAAAAGAGAAAGATTTGAAGGTGAAATTGCAGTAACTACCACACTAGACGTGCGACATTCTTTATAGATGAGGAGTTTGTTGGTAACAACATCCGGGTAGTTAGAGATTTTCCGGATGTCTTTCCAGAGGAATTACTAGGGATGCCACCAGATAGGGAAGTTGAGTTTGTCATTGATCTCTTACCTGGGACTACTACTCCCAAACGGTCATACAGGATGTCTGTAGAAGAGTTAAAAGAACTTAAGAAGCAGTTAACAGAGTTACAAGAGGTTGGGTACATTCGTTCGAATTCCTCACCTTGGGGGAGTGCCAGTTCTATTTGTACAGAAGAAAGATGGATCGCAAGGGATGTGCGTGGATTATAGGACCCTTAATGATGTCACCGTGAAGAAAAAGTATCCATTACCCCGCATTGAAGATTTATTTGATCAGATGAGAGGTGCAAGGGTATTCTCGAAGATTGATCTCCGATCGAGTTATCACCAAATGAAGATTAGGCCATCGGATATTCCCAAGATGAATTTATCGACCCGATATGGTTTATATGAGTTCACCGTTATGTTATTTGGACTAACTAATGCACCATCCTATTTTATGGATCTAAAGAATAAGGAGTTCATAATCTGGACAGATTCATCGTGGTTTTCATCGACTATATTTTTATTTATTCCAAGAGTGTTAGTGATCATGAGGAACATATGTGATTGGTGCTACATAAGCTACGAGATAATCAACTCTACGCCAAGTACAGTAAATGCGAGTTCTGGATTGACGAGGTGCCATTCCTTGGACATATCATTTCTAATGGAGGGATATCAGTGGATCCTGCTAAAGTCAAGAAGATAGTGGCGTGGAGCATACCCACTACAGTTACGGAGGTTCAGAGTCTCTTGGGACTTGTAGGATATTATTGGAGATTTATTGAAGGATTTTCTAAGATTGCTAAGCCTATGACCTCGCTTCTGGAGAAGGGAAGAGAGTTTAAGTGGGACAAGAGGTACCAAGATAGTTTTAACCAACTGAAGTTGAGATTGATGTCACCCTAGTGTTGGTTATGCTAGATCTATAGAAAGGATTTGACATTTATTGTGATGCCTGCGGCCAAGGCTTGGGATGTGTACTTATACGAGAAGGACACGTGATTGCCTACACGTCTCGTCAGTTGCGGAAACAAGAGTTGAACTACCCCACTCATGACTTAGAACTGGCAGCCGTAGTGCATGCCTTAAGATATGGAGGCATTATATCATGGGAATCAAGAGCCAAGTGTACACAGATCATAAGAGTATGAAGTATATATTTACTCAGAAGGATCTCAACCTTAGGCAACACCGTTGGTTGGAGCTTATTAAGGATTAAGATTTGGAAATTCACTATCACCCGGGCAAGGCGAATTTGGTTGCAGATGCCTTGAGTCGAAAGAAGCACATTCATTCAGCTATTGTTGCCCAGATACCTGATGAGATGGTTGAGGATTTCAGGAGACTTAACCTAGGGATAGTTGCTCACACTGAAGGAGTTACTATTGATGTAGAACCTACCTTGGAGCAAGAAAAATCCGCAAAGGACAAATTGGTGATGCTAAAATACAAGAGATTAAGGATCTGGTTACTGAAGGTCGAGGTCCGGAGTTCACGGAGGATGAGCAAGGCACCATATGGTTCAAGGATAGGATATGTGTTCCTGATATTGAAAGCCTTCACGAGACTATTTTAAAGGAGACCCATGACTCGGATTATTCTATTCATACTGAGAGTACGAAGATGTATCAGGATTTGAAGTAGAAGTTCTGGTGGTATGGACTGAAGAGAGATGTGGTTGCACAGGTGGCTATGGGCGATGTGTGTCAAAAAGTTAAGGTCGAACACCAAAGACCAGCTGGACTACTGCACCCACTTAAGATACCCGAGTGGAAGTGGGAAGAGATTGGTATGGATTTCATTACTGGATTGCCTAGCACCCAGAAATGATATGATGCTATATGGGTGATTGTGGATAGACTAACTAAAGTAGCCCACTTCATTCCTGTCAAGACTACTTATAAGGGATCTTAATTGGCAGAGTTATATATGGCTCGGATTGTGTCTCGACATGGTGTACGAAGAAGATCATTTTGGATAGAGGATCACAGTTTACCCCTAGATTTTGGAAAAGTTTTCAGGAGAATATGGATGCGAAGTTGAATTTTAGTTCGGCCTACCATCCTCAGACTGATGGACAGACTGAAAGGACTAATCAAGTATTGGAAGACATGTTGAGAGCTTGTGCCCTTCAGCGTGGTAGTAGTTGGGACAAGGGTCTACCTTATGCTGAGTTCTCATATAATAATAGTAATTAGGCCAGTCTGAAGATGTTACCGTTCGAGGCTTTATATGGTAGGAAGTGCAGGACCCTTCTATATTGGGATCAGACTAGAGGAAGCTAGTTCTTTGGACCTAAACTTATCCAAGAGGCAGAATAACAAGTCTGTATAATCAGGGAGAACATGGGGGTAGCTTAGACCAAGCAAAAGAGCTACGCTGACAATAGAAGATGACCATTGGAATTTGAGGAAGGTGATTATGTGTACCCCAAGGTGTCACCACTTCGTGGAATGAGGAGATTTAAAGTTAAGGGCATATTGTCCCCTCACTTTATTGGACCATTCTGAGTTTTTAGGCGAGTTGGAGAGATGGCCTATCAACTCGAGCTACCTGATAATCTATCTGATGTACATAATTGTCGGAGAGGAAAATCTCTCCGGTCGGGTGGCGGATTGCACCTGCCCTAAATCCTAAGAAGAGGAGGGGCCTAAGCGTTTTGCCTGTTATGCGAGATGGATGGATGAACACAAGAACACGCAAAGGTTTAGAGTGGTTCGGGCCGCCGGAGTGTAATACCCTACTCCACTGTGTGATGTATTGCTCAGGAGCTTGTATGAACTTGTGAGTGTCTGCCTAAAGTTGGGTGTGAGTGAACCTGCCTTGTAACGTCGCATACCTCCCCTTTTATAGCTGAAGGGGGTATGCACAAAGGTACTGAGCCCCGACATGTGGGCCCAGGGGCTTAACGAATATTGTACTTGGAGCCACGAACGTGTGCTGCTGAGGCGATCTTCTAGCGCTCTGACACCCAAGATCTTCATATCCTCGGCGTGCAGGGGAGGCTTCTTGTAGAAGGGATGATGAGTGCGGTGCACCGCTCGGCACGGGCGCACTGTTTGCCAGCTGACCGGTCAGACGCGCTGTCTGCTGGATGACCCTGACGCCGTCTGCCATTGGATTGGACAGGACGCATTAAATGCTGGGAGGGCACGTCGCCCGCTGGCGTGGTGGCAGGCGGCGCGTCCTTTCAGCAATAAATGCAGAGGCCGCTTGGCTGGGTGGGCTTTATGCCAGGCTTGGCCCGCTGGTTTAAGTGTCGGGCCACAAGCCACACGACAGCAGTGGGCAATGCAGGACAAGGTCTGGACACGTGCCAGCACCGGACCCCTACCTTCGCCGGGGTCCTCCCCGTCCCGGGACCCTGCCAATGCTGAGGCCTTCCAGGGGATCCGACATACCTTCTTGGGGTCCTGGACTAGTATGTATAGGGGTCCGGTGTCTTCCTGCGGGGGTCCGGTCCTAGCGATGAACACCGGGATGTACTCCCTTTCCTTGCCACGTGACGCTCCTGGACCTGCCCATTGGGCGCTATTCTCCACGTGGTTTTGAGGCGTTGCACGGGTGCGGCGCCTTTATGCAGTAGCAGAAGGTACCCCTAATTGAGGGTACTGATAGTGGCCCCTAGGCCCGTCTCAGGGGAGGAGGCGAGCCTGCAGGTGGGGCCAGAGCCTGATTGGCAATCTGTCTGCTGCTCTTGCGGGCCTTCTGGCACAATTACTGTCAGTCCGCCTATGGCCATGCCGACTGTCACGCCTGTTCCCACGGCTGACCTGCCCGTGACCTTCGTCACCGATGGGCCATGGCGGGGTGCCTCGAGTCACTGCATCAGCCCTGAAAGCTTATCTTTTTCAGTCTTCTACGACGGCCCCGAGGGGGCGCATCATTGGTGCAAGCAGCGGTGCGGTTCTTCCGCGCCTAGTAGCCGATCGTGCCGGCTGCATGACACATGGGCCTGGATCCGCATGTTAGACCATTGATTGTGGTGAAGCCGAGGGGGCGCACAACCGTGGGGCGGCTGCTCGCTTCCCGCGTGACGGTTCGCCTTCTTGACCGCCGGTTTTGGCGAAAAATGAGGGGTGCCTAACCGTGGGACGGTTGCATGCCTCTTGTGCGGCGGTTCGCCTTCCCGACCGCTGGTTGCTTCGAAAGTGAAGGGGCGCATAACCCCGGGGCGGTTGCAGGCCCCCTGTGTGGTGGTTTGCCTTCTTTGCTCTTCGGGGCGGCTTCCACGACACGCGGGGCCTGGCCCCCGTGTCATAGGGCTGACCTTTTGGTGCTCACCGGGAGACTTTGCTCGTGGCGCTCTGGGGCACAAGAGGGGGACATCTTCCTTTAAAAAAGGGTCGACCCCCCGGGTAGAAGTCATGCCTTGCTCCTCTTGCATCCTTCGTGCCCTCCTGCCTTCTGGGCCTCTGGATGGGGTGCGCCGATGTTCACTGGAGGGGGACGCGTCAGAGCCATCCCCTCCAGTGGTCCTATCGTCGGAGAGCTTGTGATCGCAATTCGGCTGCCGATCTTGTCTTCTTTTTGCTGCTGTTAGAGGAGCGCAACCCCGTGAGGGTCGGTGCTCTTCCGTCATCACTCGGCTTCAAGGATTTTCATCATGCAGCCCGGCTGCAGTCCCCCGCCAGTGGCCATCCAGAAGGATGACCACCAGCCTCGCGGTGGGGAGAAGCAAGCCGGGCTGCGGCTTCCCCCCAGCCTCAGCTTCAAGGATGTTCATCATCCTCGCCGGGGCGGGGGGCGAGCCAAGTCGGGGCCCTGCCCTCCGCGTGGGCCGGTGACCCGCTTCTTCCTCCAGCATTCGAAGGAGAAGGGTGTTTGCCATCCCTGTAGAGGAGGCGGACCTCGGCTACGCGGGGCCGGCTGGCTACGGGCTGTCAGCTACAGCGTGCCTGGCCCTTTGGGCTGGACGGCTTCGGCGCCGCCTCCGATGCTGCCTCCTGCTGCTCTGGCCGGGGCATGCCTGTCCGTCCATCGCACGGGCGATGGTTGCGCTGTGTGTGGGTCCGGCACATCCACCCCTTCTCCTGCTCGTCGACCACACTGGGGGGATCATACAAGACGTCGTACGCCACAGCGGTAGCGGCGGCGTTCTTGGATGGTCTTGTCCTGACTCTCGTTGGTCAAACAGGAGCAATGACCCCTTCGTGTGTGGTGAGGCAGCCGCCGCCGACTGGTACAGAGGTGGTCGCCACTGCTAGTGAGGCTACCCCTTGTAGAAGTGGTTGCCTCCGCTGGCGAGGGCATCAGAGCTATCTGCCGCTGAGTCCCTGACTTTTTGGCTTTAATGGCCTCGTTGTTGTAACACCCTGAATTTGGGGGTATAAAATTTCTTTGCTCATATTCACAAATTCAGGTGTTACTTCCCTTTTCTCATCCTTCCCCAATCCTCTCTTTCTCATTTCTATAGGAGAGAAGTGGTTATTTTATTTACAATTATAGTCTATTAGCTCAAACTCCAAGGGAGTATGAATTGTTGCATCATGTTGAACCCTAGATTTCACTTTTGTTTGGTGCATAATTCTCAAAAAGTCTAATTTGAATTTGTGGCTCATTTGAATTTGAATCAAATAGAGAAAATAAAAAAAAGAAAAGAGAAAACAAAAATCAGAATAAAAGAAAAAAGGAAAAGAGCCAAACCCCCGCCCCCCCCTCGGCCTTTCGGCCCAGCCGGCCCAACCCCGCGCGCGCGCCTCTCCCCCCCCCCCCCCCCCCCCCCCCCGCTCTCTCTGCCCTGGCGGGCCCGCCCGTCAGCGCGGCCGCCGTCTCCGCGCTCGCCTCCCGCTCTCTCTGCTCGCCCGGCCCCACCCGTTGGCGCAGCCGTTTTCCCCGCCCCCGCGCCCGCTTTCTTCTCTCTCTCTGCCCGCGGGCCCGGCTTGTCAGCTCCCTCGTCCTCGCGTAACCGCCGCCGAGCTGCGCGCGCCCGCCTTCTCCGCGCCCACGTCGCGCGTGGGGGCTTGCCCCAACCCCGCCCTCGGCCACTAGAGCCCCGAACCTCACTTGCCCTCTCCCCCTCCCTCATTTGCGCACCAACCGGCCCCTCTCTTCCACCTTCCCCTCGCTGCGCGCACGCCAAGGCGCCATCGCCGCGAACCGCCGCCGCCCGAGCTCGTTTCCCGGCCGCCGTTGGAGCTCCGCCGTGTCCATTGCCACGGTGAGTTTCGCCCCGACGTCCGCAACCCGGAACGCGCTCCAATTTCCCCTTCCCCTCCCTATTTCTCCCTGCCCGCGCTCACCCGCCATCCCCCGTGCAGCCGCCACCGTCGACTCGGGCTGTCGCCGCGTCTCCGCCGCCACCGAGGAGTCCCCGGAGTTCGCCTTGAGGTAAGGAACCTCTCCCGCCCTTATTGACCTTTGTTTTGCTCTCTATCGCGTTTAATTCCTCGCCGGAGTTGTTTAGCGCCGCTGCCGAGCCACTCCGCCGTGAACCGCCCTCCTCCGGTACCCCTGCCCCGACCCAGACCCCACCAGAGAGTTTCCCGTGCCCTCCCCAACCTCCCCGGCCACTCAGGTCGCCCCGGGAACCCGCAGGGCCCCCGCTCCCCTCGTCTCCGGCGAGCTCCTCCGCCGCGGGGATGGGCGCCGCTGCCTCAGCTGGCTGGGGAAGAAGACAGCAGCCAGCCATCCCATCCCCGCCGTCCATCTCAGATCGGACGATCCCGTTTTAATTAGGCCAAGTCCAATCCTAACCGTCCGCCCAAGATCCAACGGCCCAGAGCCATTTCGCCCGCGCCCGCGATCGCTCTGCCCGCTGGACCCTGCCTGTCAGTCGCCCGCGCTCGCTCTGCTCGCCCGGCCCCGCCTGTCAGTCGCCCGCGCCCGCGCTGCCCGCCCGGCCCCGCCTGTCAGCCGCCCAGACCGCCGCGCGCCCACGCGCCCGCCCGCAGGATCTAATCCTGGCCGTCCGTTTTAAATCCAACGGCTAAGAAGGCCCGATACCCCTTCGCCCGCGCGTTTTCTTAAAGAGACCCCCGGCTTCCTGAAAATTAACCCGCCGTCCCTGGATTCTCGCAGTTAGGTCCTCGGACCTTTTATTTAATTCAAAATAGGTCCTTAGGGTATATTTTTAACCCCTAAACTTGTAAAATTCATAACTTTGCCATATGAACTCCAAATTAGGTGCTTCAAATTGCGAAATGTTCATAATATTATTATCTATCTGTTTATGCAATGTTTCCCTGCTGTTTCCATGTCCTAATTGATGGTTAATCATTAGGATAGAATTAATGTTATGGGAACCCTATTTGAGATAAATAAAAGATAGTAGACTTTAATAAAAGTTGGAGCACTTAAGTTTATGGACTTAAACACCTAAGTTTAGGAACTTAAAACCAGATAATGATTTAATCCCACCACTGACTTAAACCTGATTAGTGGATAATGACTCACTTTGTATAGTCCTCTACCCCAGACCTAGGGAATACCAGAGTGCCTATCCCTTTTCTATTATGAACTTGTGATCTCTCTCTGCTGCATATGTTTGGTATATTGTTTTGCTTGTTATTTCCCAAGTGCATAGTGTGAATGATTACTTTACGTAGACAACGAGCAGTCTGTGTTTCCCGAGGAAGTTGCCGAGGAAGTTCCTGATCAACAGTTTGGTGAAGGCAAGTGTCCTCTGACCCATTATGTCCTATTCACTTATAACTTACTATCCCGCATTACTTACTTGAAACCTAAGGATTGACTAGCTTTACTCTTTACTTTATCCTTGATGACCTTATGGGCTATTATGGTTAGCATTCTGCTACTGCCTTAACTTAATCAATGAACATGATGTGAATATTTATGATACTGTTATCCTGATGATGTTGATGATCTTGTGATACTCTAGGGGGCTCAGGCTGTTTCCTGAGTACCTCTCCGTAAGGACCTGTTCGTTGAGAGACCACCCGGGATAACAGTGCAACCATGAGGGTGAAATGGGGCGCCCTTAGCTAATTAATTAGAGGAACTAGAGGTGTAGTTGCTTCACCGTCGTGCCGACAATGGGGTCCAGGCACAGTGCTTGCTCTGCCGAGGCTGAGTGCCGAGGTTCTTTCGTTTTGCTTTTTGTTAGTCACTCTCCTGCGGGGAGGAGTACTGTGTTTATCAAACTGGAGAAACCTAACGGGCAGCTATGATCTCTAGGGAATCTTTGTAAAAGCTACGTAGTGATACCCTGCCGGACCACCTAGGTAGTGGCCAATGGGGATTAGCTCTCCCCGGGCAGAAAGGGAATCATGACTCATGGGTAAAGTGTGCGACCTCTGCAGAGGGTAGTGAAACTGATATATCAGCCGTGCTCACGGTTAAGAGCAGCCTTGGGATCCTCTTTGATTAGAGATACAGATGGTTCGAGATACAAGGATTATGTTATGGTTTTGGTTCGAATATGATGATGTTGTTCCTCGATGAGGAAATGGTTCATGGGTTGGTTAATGCTAAAATCTGGCTTCTACTAAAGATAAATACCTGACCAACTAAAAGCAACTGCTTGAGCCTAACCCCACATAAAGCTAGTCCACCTCAGCCAAACGGGACATTTGCTGAGTACGTTGATGTGTACTCATCCTTGCTTTACCACAAAAACACCAGGTTGTCCGCATTGTAACCACTGCTCAGGAGAAGGCGAAGCCGTGGAAGGAGACTTCCAGGAGTTCCAAGACTACGACGAATTCTAGGTGTGGGTTGGCGGCAACCCCCAGTCAGCTGCCTGTGAAGGCCTTATCTTTACTGCGTTTCGCTAGCACTTTGATTTAACTGTTCAGTTGATGACTATGTGGATGTCTATGACTCTGTGGTGTAATAAGTTAATACTCTTTTAAGTTATTATTCGAGCAATGTGCATTGATGTTCATTTATGTAATCGCTGTGTACGTGAGTTCTGATCCTGGCACGTACATGGTTCGCATTCGGTTTACCTTCAAAAACCGGGTGTGACATAAGTGGTATCAAAGCCGTGCTGACTGTAGGACCGCTGACCTAGAGTAGCACTGGTCGTACTAAGGACTATTGACCTTCCCCCCCCCCTCACCTTGACCTCTGATGTTACTTCAAAAGTCGGTCACCTCGACCAACCCTATGTTTTACTACATATATATATATACTATATTATACCTTGTTAAAATTTTTATCTTATTCTGTCTATGGTTTATTCACTTGTCATACTAGTTCTGCTCTTACTCTTATGCTTACGGTGTCTTTTGTAGATGGCTCGTCTTAGACACACTGCACGTAAGTCGGTGATTCCTTTCCTGCCGTCTCGACTTGCGGAGCGACCTCTGCACCGCACCGTGTCCGGTCAGTCGAGTCACCTGGAGAGACTGCACCACCGCCTGCGTGAGGAGCAGGAACGCCGACGCCAGCACAGAGAGCAGTAGGGCTCTTCCTCCTCATCTCAGCGAGAGGTGGAGTCCGTGAGGCCCCGTTCCTCTGTTGCCCAGCTGGGGGCGCCCCCTGCACCACCGCGGGACGTCCCGGCTGTTAGAGGAGCTACTGGAGGAGACCCCGACGACGACGACTCAGACCACAGCACGGAGTCTTCTGAGCCGCAGGAGGCGGAAGGATGGGTCGCCCGACCCATCACCCGTGACGCCGCCCGCGGTTGTCACTTCCACGACGCACTCGACACCTTGCTGCGCCAGGCTTTCGACCGGCACACCTGGTCGATCGAGTATCGTTGTGTAGTCTACCAGCACAGTCGCGGGAGGTACCCGGACCGCTGGGAGGCTACCTGCCTAGTTCGCCGTCCGGAGGATGACCTCCGGGGTGCGGAGGCCGTTTCGGAGCACTATTCCATCTCCGAGAGGGACACTGCAGAGGCGGCTATGCAGGATGCAGCACGACGTGCACTCTCCCAGTACTGTTCTTTGTTCGGTGGCGTGGCCGACGGTCTTAACCTTCGGTACTACCCCCGCCGCCCTACTGGCAGCACAGAGAGTGTGGTTGTCTCACCTGTTGGTGAGGCTAACCCTAGGTTGAGCAGCACAGTCAACCTAGTCGCAGTGCTTAACACTGAGCTGGATCACTCTCTGGACGAGCTGAGCAGGGCTCGAACGGAGATTGCGGAGTTGCGTGCTGAGCTGGCAGAGCGCCATCACCAGGAGGGTGGTTCTCCCGCTCCTGTTGGGACTCAGCACCCTTACCGCTCGCCGCCACGTGGTCACCACACTTATGGTTCCCCTGCCTGTAAGACCAGGATAGATCTGGATCCTTAGATCGTTAGCGTCGAAGTTTGTAATAATTCTTAAGTCAGATGTCTCAGTCTTAGATAGTTAGTTTAGTTTGATTATCAGTTGCTTCCAATTAGCTTAGTTTGCTTATCAGTTGCTTGCATGCTTGTTATGATGAACTTGTGCTAGATTTGAATCTTTGTAATGACTGTTGCCAACCTGTGGGTTTCTCCTGCAGTTTGGCCTAGCTATAATGTTAATAAAGTCAGTTATTTAGTTGGGAAGCCATTTACTTCTACTTTCCTTCTTATCTGAGAAGCTGTGTTGAATCGTAATGAGGATCAGTGAAGCTCTTTGTTCACTCAGTGTCATGAAGAATTCTGTATTCTCTTTTCTTATGCTGGAGGGTGGTAAGATCAACGCTGATGTATGAATGTCTTCCACAGATTTCTAACAACAGGCGCCGATGCAACTGGCGTGCTCAGCAAGAGCAGCATGACCAGCAGGAGGAACAACAGAGGCAGCCTCCCCCGCCACCCCCGATGTCAGTGGAGCAGATGTTCTTGATACAGACTCAGGCAGTGCAGGCCATTGGGCAGACTCTGGCAGCCATGCAGCAGGCTCAACAGCAACCCCAACCCCAATTGCAAGTGCAGATGCCCCAGATGCCACGAGATAAGCGTGGTGAGTTCATGAGAGGGCACCCTCCTACCTTCGCCCATTCTGCCGACCCCATGGATGCAGAAGACTGGCTGCGTGCAGTGGAAAGGGAACTGCGCACCGCCCAATGCAACGACAGGGAGAAGGTTCTGTATGGTCCCCGTCAGCTAAGGGGAGCAGCCCAGTCCTGGTGGGAGTCCTACCTCGCCACACATGCTGACCCCGAAGCCATCACCTGGGAAGAATTCAGCGAGAGTTTCCGCAGGTACCATGTGCCGGAGGGACTGATGATCGTGAAGAAGGAGGAGTTTCTGGCTCTGAAGCAGGGACCCCTGTCTGTTAGTGAATACAGAGACAAGTTTCTGCAGCTATCTCGGTATGCACCTGAGGATGTCAACACTGATGCTAAAAGGCAGTACAGGTTCATGAGGGGTTTGGTGGATCCCCTGCATTACCAGCTGATGAATCACACCTTCCCCACCTTCCAGCACCTGATCGACAGGGCAGTTATGACTGAGAAGAAGCGTAAGGATATGGAAGATCGGAAGCGCAAGATGAGTGGACCCCAGACCGGAGGCATCAGTCGTCCACGTTTCTCAGGCAGTTCATCTCAGCAAGGCAGGCCCGGTCACCCACAGGGATATCAGAATCAGAATCAGCGTCCGCATCAGCAGCAGTTTCAGAGGCAGTACCCACAGCAGCAGCAGCAGTATCGTCAGCACAGCCAGCAGGGAGGTAATCAGTATCAGAAGCAGAACAACCAGGCACCCCGCCTTCCTGCCCCAGCAGCAAACCAGAGCAACCAAGCAGCCCCAGCACAAGGAGGAGGCAGAGGATGTTTCCACTGTGGAGAACAAGGCCACTGGGCGATGCAATGCCCGAAGAAGGCGGCGCAGCAGCAGTCCAACCCCAATGCTCCAACAAGGCAAGGTGTACTGCAGCCGACAGCAGGCAATCGTAGCCAAGCGTACAACCGTGGAAAGGTGAACCACTTGGAGGCCGAAGCGATCCAGGATGCACCAGATGTGGCAGTAGGTATGTTCTCAGTCGAATCTCATCCCACGAAAGTGCTATTTGATACTGGTGCAACTCATTCATTTGTCACTGCAACCTGGGTAGAATTGCATAACATCTCAGTAGAGGCAATGATGCCGCCCATGAGGATTAATTCGGTTGGTGGCAAGGTGCAAACAGATAAAATATGCTCAAATATAAGGGTGGAAATAAGGGGGATAGGGTTCCCCAGTGATCTAATAGTAATAGACACCCCTGGGATAGATGTCATCCTAGGGATGAATTGGTTAATGAAGTATGAAGCGAATGTTAGCTGTGACAAGAGGACTGTAACATTGAAGTCCCCGTCAGGAGAAGAGGTAGTGGCCAAGCTAAGGATGCCTAAATCAGCGGAGGGTGCCTGTCACCAGATTTCAGTTGATAGTAAGGAGCCCAACCCGCTCGAGGCTATCAAGGTTGTGTCGGACTTTCCGGACGTATTTCCCGAGGAGCTAACGGGCATGCCACCCGAGAGAAAAGTCGAATTTGCCATAGAGCTTATCCCTGGTACCGCCCCCATTTCCAAAAGAGCCTACCGAGTGTCTGGACCAGAATTGGTGGAACTCAAGAAGCAGATAGATGAGATGTTAGAGAAGGGTTACATCAGACCAAGTACCTCGCCTTGGGCCGCTCCGGTGTTGTTTGTAGAGAAGAAAGATGGTACCAAAAGGATGTGCATAGACTACCGAGCCTTGAATGAAGTCACTGTCAAGAACAAGTACCCCCTGCCAAGGATAGAAGATTTGTTCGACCAGCTCAGAGGTGCCAGCGTATTCTCGAAGATAGACCTGAGATCAGGATACCATCAACTCAGAATCCGACCCTCGGACATACCGAAGACGGCATTCATCACCAAGTACGGGTTATATGAATTCACAGTTATGTCCTTTGGTTTGACCAATGCGCCAGCCTTCTTTATGTACCTGATGAACAGTGTGTTCATGGATTATCTGGACAAGTTTGTGGTAGTGTTTATTGATGATATTCTCATATACTCTCAAAGTGAGGAAGATCATGTAGAGCATTTGAAGATGGTATTGCAAAGACTTCGAGAGCATCAATTGTATGCCAAGCTGAGCAAATGCGAGTTCTGGATTCATGAAGTCTTGTTTCTGGGTCACATCATAAATCAAGATGGGTTGGCAGTGGATCCAAAGAAAGTGGCAGATATTCTGAACTGGAAAGCACCAAAGGATGTTCGGGGAATCAAGAGCTTCATTGGAATGGCTGGGTATTACAGGCGTTTCATCGAAGGCTTCTCAAAGATTGCAAGACCAATGACAGCGTTACTAGCGAAGAAAGTTGAGTTTAAGTGGACCCAAAAGTGTCAGGAAGCATTTGAAGAACTGAAAAATAGGTTGACTACAGCTCCGGTGTTAGTCCTGCCTGATGTTCACAAACCATTCTCAGTGTATTGCGATGCTTCTTACACCGGATTGGGATGTGTGCTAATGCAAGAAGGAAGAGTTGTAGCATATTCATCTCGACAGCTGAAGATCCATGAGAAAAATTATCCCACACATGACCTGGAGTTGGCAGCAGTAGTTCATGCTTTGAAGACCTGGAGACATTACCTGTATGGGCAGAAGTGCGACATTTACACAGATCATAAAAGTCTGAAGTACATATTCACCCAGTCAGAGTTAAACATGAGACAACGAAGATGGTTGGAATTGATCAAGGACTACGAGTTGGAGATACATTACCATCCAGGCAAAGCCAATGTTGTTGCAGATGCTCTGAGCAGGAAGAGTCAAGTCAATATGATGGCTACGTACCCAATGCCATATGAGTTAGCCAAGGAGTTCGACAGACTGAGTCTCGGTTTCCTGAACAGTACGCAAGGAGTAACAGTGGAATTAGAGCCCACCCTAGAGCGGGAGATCAAAGAAGGGCAGAAGGATGATGAAAGCATCAACAAGATCCGGCAGCTAATCTTGGAAGGAAGAGGCAAAGACTTTCGAGAGGATGAAGAGGGGGTAATATGGTTCAAGGACCGATTGTGTGTCCCCGACCTCAAACCTATTCGGGAGCTGATCCTAAAGGAAGCTCATGAGACAGCCTACTCCATACACCCGGGAAGTGAAAAGATGTACCAGGATTTAAAAAGGAGGTTTTGGTGGTATGGCATGAAAAGAGAAATCGCAGAATATGTCGCCATCTGTGATAGCTGTCAGAGGACCAAAGCGGAGCATCAGAGGCCTGCCGGATTGTTGCAGCCATTGCGGATTCCTCAGTGGAAGTGGGATGAGATCGGGATGGATTTTATAGTTGGCCTACCTCGTACCCGGGCCGGTTATGATTCCATCTGGGTGGTTGTGGACCGCTTGACAAAGGTGGCCCATTTCATACCTGTGAAGACCACATACACCGGAGCAACGTTAGCTGAGTTATACATGTCACGGATAGTTTGCCTTCATGGTGTGCCGAAGAAGATAGTGTCAGATCGAGGAACGCAGTTCACCTCTCATTTTTGGCAGCAGCTACAAGAAGCTTTGGGCACCCATTTGAACTTCAGCTCGGCTTATCACCCGCAGACAGACGGTCAGACTGAAAGAACTAATCAGATCCTAGAAGATATGCTGAGAGCCTGTGCGTTGCAAGACAAGTCAGGATGGGACAAAAGGTTACCTTATGCAGAATTCTCCTATAACAATAGTTACCAGGCCAGCTTGAAGATGTCGCTGTTTCAGGCACTCTATGGGCGGAGTTGTAGGACTCCGCTGCATTGGGACCAGCCTGGAGAGAGACAGGTGTTTGGCCCCGACATCCTGCTTGAAGCCGAAGAGAATATCAAAATGGTTCGGGAGAACCTGAAGATAGCCCAGTCAAGACAGCGAAGCTATGCGGACCGAAGGAGAAGAGAACTGAGTTTCGAAGTGGGGGATTTCGTCTATCTGAAAGTATCACCTATCAGGGGAGTCAGAAGGTTCGGAGTTAAAGGCAAGTTAGCACCCCGGTACGTTGGACCATATCAGATTCAAGCAAAGCGTGGAGAAGTGGCTTACCAACTCAACCTACCAGAAAGTTTGTCGGCAGTGCACAATGTGTTCCACGTGTCACAATTGAAGAAGTGTCTGCGAGTACCAGAAGAACAGTTGCCAGTGGAGGGTTTGGAAGTCCAGGAGGATCTGACATACATAGAGGAGCCAACGCAGATTCTGGAGTTTGCAGACAGAGTCACCCGGAGGAATACCATCAGAATGTGCAAAGTCAGATGGGGTCACCACTCCGAGGAAGAAGCAACCTAGGAACGAGAAGATGATCTGAAGGCCAAATACCCTGAACTCTTTGCTGACCAACCCTGAATCTCGGGGGCGAGATTCTTTTAAGGGGGATAGGTTTGTAACACCCTGAATTTGGGGGTATAAAATTTCTTTGCTCATATTCACAAATTCAGGTGTTACTTCCCTTTTCTCATCCTTCCCCAATCCTCTCTTTCTCATTTCTATAGGAGAGAAGTGGTTATTTTATTTACAATTATAGTCTATTAGCTCAAACTCCAAGGGAGTATGAATTGTTGCATCATGTTGAACCCTAGATTTCACTTTTGTTTGGTGCATAATTCTCAAAAAGTCTAATTTGAATTTGTGGCTCATTTGAATTTGAATCAAATAGAGAAAATAAAAAAAAGAAAAGAGAAAACAAAAATCAGAATAAAAGAAAAAAGGAAAAGAGCCCAAACCCCCGCCCCCCCCCTCGGCCTTTCGGCCCAGCCGGCCCAACCCCGCGCGCGCGCCTCTCCCCCCCGCTCTCTCTGCCCTGGCGGGCCCGCCCGTCAGCGCGGCCGCCGTCTCCGCGCCCGCCTCCCGCTCTCTCTGCTCGCCCGGCCCCACCCGTCGGCGCAGCCGTTTTCCCCGCCCCCGCGCCCGCTTTCTTCTCTCTCTCTACCCGCGGGCCCGGCTTGTCAGCTCCCTCGTCCTCGCGTAACCGCCGCCGAGCTGCGCGCGCCCGCCTTCTCCGCGCCCACGTCGCGCGTGGGGGCTCGCCCCAACCCCGCCCTCGGCCACTAGAGCCCCGAACCTCAGTCGCCCTCTCCCCCTCCCTCATTTGCGCACCAACCGGCCCCTCTCTTCCACCTTCCCCTCGCTGCGCGCACGCCAAGGCGCCATCGCCGCGAACCGCCGCCGCCCGAGCTCGTTTCCCGGCCGCCGTTGGAGCTCCGCCGTGTCCATTGCCACGGTGAGTTTCGCCCCGACGTCCGCAACCCGGAACGCGCTCCAATTTCCCCTTCCCCTCCCTATTTCTCCCTGCCCGCGCTCACCCACCGTCCCCCGTGCAGCCGCCACCGTCGACTCGGGCTGTCGCCGCGTCTCCGCCGCCACCGAGGAGTCCCCGAAGTTCGCCTTGAGGTAAGGAACCTCTCCCGCCCTTATTGACCTTTGTTTTGCTCTCTATCGCGTTTAATTCCTCGCCGGAGTTGTTTAGCGCCGCCGCCGAGCCACTCCGCCGTGAACCGCCCTCCTCCGGTACCCCTGCCCCGACCCAGACCCCACCAGAGAGTTTCCCGTGCCCTCCCCAACCTCCCCGGCCACTCAGGTCGCCCCGGGAACCGCAGGGCCCACGCTCCCTTCGTCTCCGGCGAGCTCCTCCGCCGCGGGGATGGGCGCCGCTGCCTCAGCTGGCTGGGGAAGAAGACAGCAGCCAGCCATCCCATCCCCGCCGTCCATCTCAGATCGGACGATCCCGTTTTAATTAGGCCAAGTCCAATCCTAACCGTCCGCCCAAGATCCAACGGCCCAGAGCCGTTTCGCCCGCGCCCGCGCTCGCTCTGCCCACTGGACCCCGCCTGTCAGTCGCCCGCGCTCGCTCTGCTCGCCCGGTCCCGCCTGTCAGTCGCCCCCGCCCGCGCTGCCCGCCCGGCCCCGCCTGTCAGCCGCCCAGACCGCCGCGCGCCCGCGCGCCCGCCCGCAGGATCTAATCCTGGCCGTCCGTTTTAAATCCAACGGCTAAGAAGGCCCGATACCCCTTCGCCCGCGCATTTTCTTAAAGAGACCCCCGGCTTCCTGAAAATTAACCCGCCGTCCCTGGATTCTCGCAGTTAGGTCCTCGGACCTTTTATTTAATTCAAAATAGGTCCTTAGGGTATATTTTTAACCCCTAAACTTGTAAAATTCATAACTTTGCCATATGAACTCCAAATTAGGTGCTTCAAATTGCGAAATGTTCATAATATTATTATCTATCTGTTTATGCAATGTTTCCCTGCTGTTTCCATGTCCTAATTGATGGTTAATCATTAGGATAGAATTAATGTTATGGGAACCCTATTTGAGATAAATAAAAGATAGTAGACTTTAATAAAAGTTGGAGCACTTAAGTTTATGGACTTAAACACCTAAGTTTAGGAACTTAAAACCAGATAATGATTTAATCCCACCACTGACTTAAACCTGATTAGTGGATAATGACTCACTTTGTATAGTCCTCTACCCCAGACCTAGGGAATACCAGAGTGCCTATCCCTTTTCTATTATGAACTTGTGATCTCTCTCTGCTGCATATGTTTGGTATATTGTTTTGCTTGTTATTTCCCAAGTGCATAGTGTGAATGATTACTTTACGTAGACAACGAGCAGTCTGTGTTTCCCGAGGAAGTTGCCGAGGAAGTTCCTGATCAACAGTTTGGTGAAGGCAAGTGTCCTCTGACCCATTATGTCCTATTCACTTATAACTTACTATCCCGCATTACTTACTTGAAACCTAAGGATTGACTAGCTTTACTCTTTACTTTATCCTTGATGACCTTATGGGCTATTATGGTTAGCATTCTGCTACTGCCTTAACTTAATCAATGAACATGATGTGAATATTTATGATACTGTTATCCTGATGATGTTGATGATCTTGTGATACTCTAGGGGGCTCAGGCTATTTCCTGAGTACCTCTCCGTAAGGACCTGTTCGTTGAGAGACCACCCAGGATAACAGTGCAACCATGAGGGTGAAATGGGGCGCCCTTAGCTAATTAATTAGAGGAACTAGAGGTGTAGTTGCTTCGCCGTCGTGCCGTCAATGGGGTCCAGGCACAGTGCTTGCTCTGCCGAGGCTGAGTGCCGAGGTTCTTTCGTTTTGCTTTTTGTTAGTCACTCTCCTGCGGGGAGGAGTACTGTGTTTATCAAACTGGAGAAACCTAACGGGCAGCTATGATCTCTAGGGAATCTTTGTAAAAGCTACGTAGTGATACCCTGCCGGACCACCTAGGTAGTGGCCAATGGGGATTAGCTCTCCCCGGGCAGAAAGGGAATCATGACTCATGGGTAAAGTGTGCGACCTCTGCAGAGGGTAGTGAAACTGATATATCAGCCGTGCTCACGGTTAAGAGCAGCCTTGGGATCCTCTTTGATTAGAGATACAGATGGTTCGAGATACAAGGATTATGTTATGGTTTTGGTTCGAATATGATGATGTTGTTCCTCGATGAGGAAATGGTTCATGGGTTGGTTAATGCTAAAATCTGGCTTCTACTAAAGATAAATACCTGACCAACTAAAAGCAACTGCTTGAGCCTAACCCCACATAAAGCTAGTCCACCTCAGCCAAACGGGACATTTGCTGAGTACGTTGATGTGTACTCATCCTTGCTTTACCACAAAAACACCAGGTTGTCCGCATTGTAACCACTACTCAGGAGAAGGCGAAGCCGTGGAAGGAGACTTCCAGGAGTTCCAAGACTACGATGAATTCTAGGTGTGGGTTGGCGGCAACCCCCAGTCAGCTGCCTGTGAAGGCCTTATCTTTACTGCGTTTCGCTAGCACTTTGATTTAACTGTTAAGTTGATGACTATGTGGATGTCTATGACTCTGTGGTGTAATAAGTTAATACTCTTTTAAGTTATTATTCGAGCAATGTGCATTGATGTTCATTTATGTAATCGCTGTGTACGTGAGTTCTGATCCTGGCACGTACATGGTTCGCATTCGGTTTACCTTCAAAAACCGGGTGTGACAGTTGTCGCCCCCCGTAAGAGGACGGGGGCGAGGACCTTTTTACAGTAGCGCTCGCCCGCCCGGAGTGGAGGTCGTTGTCGCTGCTGGTGCAGAGGTGGTCACTGCTGCCGGCGATCCATCGATGTAGAGGTGGTCGCCGCCATTGGTGGGGCTGTCTGGAGCCAGCTTCCAGCGCGACTCCCGCTGGTGCAGTGTAGTTCATTCCTGAAAAATGGAGCTAGGGCCCCGCTTGTAAGGGAATGCAATAACATATGCTTGCTCGGAAGCAAAATGTAATAACATATGCGTGCAGGATCTTGGTCTGGGAAGCCAAGTTGTGTGTCCGGACCTCCTGGATGGTGGTTCTAGTTACTAGGACACCTGCCGTAGGGTGGTGGAGTGTGCAGGCCCAAGGTACGGGACCAGATTGAGCGGCTACACGGCTCCGGACTACCCCAGGAGACAAGCATCGTTTCTCTAGTTCCGAACCCCAAGCTGTCGGACGCACAGGACTTATAGTTCCAAATACTAGGGCACCCGTCACGGAGTGATGGAGTGTGCAGGATTTCGGGTACGAAACCAGGCTAACCGGCCACACAGGCTCCGGACCACCCCATGGAACGGGCATCTGTTCTTTAGAAGCGGCCCCCAGGCTTTTTCCTGTTTTTGTAAGGTACTTTTGAGTATTACTTATAAAGCAATGTTTAACACTTATCTGTGCATCGCTTGCTCCTCTTGTTGACTTCCCTTGGTACCTGGCCCCCCGCCTGGGGTGCAGGCTCGATGTGTCGAGGTTGGGCACCAGCGTATATGAAAGAATTGTCAATGGCCTTTGGGAGGCAGCCTCGCCGAGACCTGGATCTGTACACAGCTTTAGCTAAGTCGCGTTAGTAGTACACCCGTAGGACCCGCCATCTGACACTAGCCATCCTTTGATACATGCTCGGGACTTGCAGGGTCTAGCCTGAGGGAGCCAAGTTGTGCGTTCGGACCCCCTGGATGGTGGTTCTAGGTACTAGGACACCTGCCGCAGGGCGGTGGAGTGTGTAGGCCCATGGTACGGGACCAAGCTGAGCGGCTACACGGCTCCGGACCACCCCAGGAGGCAAGTATGTTTTTCCTAGTTCCGGACCCCAGGTTGCAGACGCATAGGACTTATAGCTCTAAGTACTAGAGTTCCTGTCACGGAGTGGTGGAGTGCGCAGGGTTTTGGGTACGAAACCAGGCTAACCGGCCACATAGGCTCCGGACCACCCCATGGAACGGGCTATCGTTCTTCAGAGCCGGCCCCCAGGCTGTCGGGCCCTCCTGCTTTCGCACAGAGGTCCTAAGCCGCAAGCCCGGCTGTTCAATTCAGATGTCATCATGCCTGACAGGGTGGGAACTGGTCGGGTGGGTTAGCTAAAATATAATCCAGAAACTGCAGAAGACCTTGGGGCAGTAGGATAATATTGTCATAGGGGTACATCTGAGAGGGTAGTTTTCTTTTATAACTTATCATGCATGGGTGTGGACCAATAGGCCAGGTTTATGGGGACAGACCCCACCGGGTTGGCATGCACGTATGCGCTGCCTAGTTACAAAAGGGAAAAACTTCGACCCCTCAGACTTGGTCTATAGATAAAACTTACATAGATATTCCGGCATTGGGGGAGACACTCCTTCAGTCGCAGCTAGATAGTTGCCCTCGGGTCGGGGATTCCCATTAACATGAAGGGTCCTTCCCAGCTGGGGGAGTGTTACGGAGCCCTAATTTGGTCTGGTACTTCCGTAAGATTAGGTCCCGACCCTGAGTTTCCATCTGCGTTCGACGAAGGAGGCCCCGCCTTTGGCCATGGTCATTCCTAGATGAACCTGTCAGAAACCTGGACTAGTGGGGAGTCCAAATGGGTTTTCGAAGGAAGGCGGGCTTTAGCTCCGTGGGCCGGGGGACATGGGGCCCCACCGGTGGTCCGTTTAGTCATCACCATCGGAGTGGGAGTCTTTTGCGAAGACGTCCTTTAGGTCCCCCTCGGGCGACTGGTACCCGAGGTCTCGCTCAGCCGCGGCTACCTCGTCGTCGACGATGTTTTCCTTGCCAGGACGGCGACGAGGTGGGGAGCCGTCCTTGGAAGACTGCTCACGCCGCTCGCTGATGCGTTTTGCGAGATCAATGATCTCGCGACACTCCGCGGCACTGTGGTGACCGTTGGGGTGTACAGGGCACGAGCCGCTGCTACCCCTTTGTGGCCGTGGGCGCTTGTTGCGCTCGCCCCGGCCCTCGATCGCAGTTGCAACAACCAGCGCGGTTGACTGCGGCCTTTCGTAGCCGCGGCCCTTATTTTTCTTTTTACTGTCCCGGGGGCGGCGCCTGAGCCACCTGTCTAGGCGACTCCAGTTTGTGGGGCCGAGTGCCATGTATGACCCTCAGTGGCTCTGGCGCATTTGTCAGCCAGAGCGAAGAGCGTGGGGACGGTCTCCACGTCGTGTGTGGCCAGCTTCTCCAACATTTTCTTATCACGTACCCCCTGTCGGAAGGCCATGATGATGGAGGCATCAGAAATACGAGGTATAGTACCTCGTACCTTGGTGAAGCGGGAGATAAACGTCCGGAGGGTCTCTCCGGGCTCCTGTCTCACTGCGTGTAGGTGGGCCTCCACGCCATGCTGCTGGTAAGCGCTGGCGAAGTTCGCAACGAACCGTGCGCAGAGCTCTTCCCAGGTGTAGATTGACCCTAGGGCGAGATTCATGAGCCAAGTCCGGGCAGGCCTAGACAAGGCGACATGAAAGTACGTTGCCATCACAGCGGTGTCTCCACCTGCTGCCGTGATGGCGGTGACGTACACCTGCAGGAACTCCGACGGGTTTGATGTCCCATCGTATTTTTCCGGCAGGTGCGGCCGAAACTTGGGCGGCCATGATGCCGCGCGTAGATGGTCTGCGAGGGCGGCGTAGCCCACGCCGGCCAAGGGGACACCCGTTTGGGACCGGGCGCCCATTGGTGTCTGTGGTGCTTCCGCAGCGAAATCTCGGTCGAGGTTGCGACCCTCGATGTTTTGTCGGCGCTCACGCGCCCTTTCCAAAGAGATCCGGGCGTCCTCTCCCGTACGCCTACAGTTGAGCTCTGCCCTGAGGTCGTCAGTTTGTGCTCCCCTTACGAAGGGCGAGCGCACAGACGCCATCGCCACGCGTTGGCGTCGGGATGACCGACGCCTAGACCTGGTCGAAGTGGAATACGCCATGCTGAGTAGCCGGTCGACGTCGTCACGCCACTGTTTCATGGCCCTCGGTGAGGCCGTGGAGCTAGGGGGTGGCGTAGCAACTCCCTGGCTACAGACAACGCCGTAGGCGCCGCCCTTGACGGAGTCCGAGAAGCTTGTGCTGGCGTGCGCTGCTGCACGGCGTGTACAGCAGCAGTCCCAGACTCAGGGTGGTTGGGTACTCGTGGCGCGGAGGATGCAACTTCTTGCTCCATCACCAAATCTTCCAAAGTTTTGGCATGGTGCTCGATGATCCGCACCATCATGCTGAGTGAGGAAACAAGCAAAAACTTCAAGCCTAGGCCCCTACCTGGTGCGCCAAATGTCGGAGGGGAAAATCTCTCCGGCCGGGTGGCGGATTGCACCCGCCCTAAATCCTAAGAAGAGGAGGGGCCTAAGCGTTTTGCCTGTTATGCGAGATGGATGGACGAACACAAGAACACGCAAGGGTTTAGAGTGGTTCGGGCCGCCAGAGCGTAATACCCTACTCCATTATGTGATGTATTGCTCAGGAGCTTGTATGAACTTGTGAGTGTCTGCCTAAAGTTGGGTGTGAGTGAACCTGCCTTGTAACGTCGCATACCTCCCCTTTTATAGCCGAAGGGGGGTATGCACAAAGGTATTGAGCCCCGACATGTGGGCCCAGGGGCTTAACGAATATTGTACTTGGAGCCACGAACGTGTGCTGCTGAGGTGATCTTCTAGCGCTCTGACACCCGAGATCTTCATATCCTCGGCATGCAGGGCAGGCTTCTTGTAGAAGGGATGATGAGTACGGTGCACCGCTCGGCACGGGCGCACTGTTTGCCAGTTGACCGATCAGACACGCTGCCTGCTGGATGATCCTGACGCCGCCTGCCATTGGATTGGACAAGACGCATTAAATGCTAGGAGGGCGCATCGCCCGCTGGCGTGGTGGCAGGCGTCGTGTCCTTTCAGCAATAAATGCAGAGGCCTCTTGGCTGGGTGGGCTTTATGCCAGGCTTGGCCCGCTGGTTTAAGTGTCGGGCCACAAGCCACATAATTCTCGGAGAGGAAAATCTCTCCGGTCGGGTGGCGGATTGCACCTGCCCTAAATCCTAAGAAGAGGAGGGGCCTAAGCGTTTTGCCTGTTATGCGAGATGGATGGATGAACACAAGAACACGCAAAGGTTTAGAGTGGTTCGGGCCGCCGGAGTGTAATACCCTACTCCACTGTGTGATGTATTGCTCAGGAGCTTGTATGAACTTGTGAGTGTCTGCCTAAAGTTGGGTGTGAGTGAACCTGCCTTGTAACGTCGCATACCTCCCCTTTTATAGCTGAAGGGGGGTATGCACAAAGGTACTGAGCCCCGACATGTGGGCCCAGGGGCTTAACGAATATTGTACTTGGAGCCACGAACGTGTGCTGCTGAGGCGATCTTCTAGCGCTCTGACACCCAAGATCTTCATATCCTCGGCGTGCAGGGGAGGCTTCTTGTAGAAGGGATGATGAGTGCGGTGCACCGCTCGGCACGGGCGCACTGTTTGCCAGCTGACCGGTCAGATGCGCTGTCTGCTGGATGACCCTGACGCCGCCTGCCATTGGATTGGACAGGACGCATTAAATGCTGGGAGGGCACGTCGCCCGCTGGCGTGGTGGCAGGCGGCGCGTCCTTTCAGCAATAAATGCAGAGGCCGCTTGGCTGGGTGGGCTTTATGCCAGGCTTGGCCCGCTGGTTTAAGTGTCGGGCCACAAGCCACACGACAGCAGTGGGCAATGCAGGACAAGGTCTGGACACGTGCCAGCACCGGACCCCTACCTTCGCCGGGGTCCTCCCCGTCCCGGGACCCTGCCAATGCTGAGGCCTTCCAGGGGATCCGACATACCTTCTTGGGGTCCTGGACTAGTATGTATAGGGGTCCGGTGTCTTCCTGCGGGGGTCCGGTCCTAGCGATGAACACCGGGATGTACTCCCTTTCCTTGCCACATGACGCTCCTGGACCTGCCCATTGGGCGCTATTCTCCACGTGGTTTTGAGGCGTTGCACGGGTGCGGCACCTTTATGTAGTAGCAGAAGGTACCCCTGATTAAGGGTACTGACAATAATGTATTCCATGTGTTTCAACTTAAGAAGTGTCTTCGTGTCCCTGAGGAACAGTTGCCAATGGAAGAACTCAGTGTTCAGGGTGACTTGACTTATACGGAATATCCTACCAAGATCCTTGACACTTTGACTCGAGTTACAAGAAATAAGGTGATAAAGATGTGCAAAGTGCAATGGAGTCACCATGGACAAGATGAAGCTACTTGGGAGAGAGAAGAACTTCGCATAGATTTTCCCCATCTTTTCCTAGTCCTTCCTAAATCTCGAGGATGAGATTATTGTTAAGGGGGTAGGATTTGCAATACCCAATTTGTAAGAGAGAATATAAAAGGAGAAAAAGATTATTTCCTTTATTTATATGTGTGAGTTGTATCCATTTACCATCACATGTGAACACCATATTTAAAAACAAATAATTAATAAAAGATATGCCACTAAATTATGCATCATGATGGATTTGTATTTTGTGCGCATTTTGTGACAATGCAAAAATAATATAAAAGAATTATATTAATATCCAAATTTGGAAACTTTAACCCTAATTTGCAAATTAGAGTGTAGAGAAAAGAAAGAAAAATGCCATACAAAAATAGAGAAATACATATAGAAATAATTGGACCTTCCATATTTGGGTTCAATTTGTACATTTAAAATGAGTTTAAGTTCACAGTTACAATTGAATTCAAATTTGAATTTGAAAATCTAAAAGGAAAAGTGAAAGGAAAACAAAATACAAAAGAAAAGGAGAAAAACAGTGCTGGCTCGCGTAGCCGCTTTTCGGCCCACTCAGTCCTTCCTCCGCGCAGCCCAACACCTTCACACGCCCGGCACCGACAAGCGAGCCCGTTTCATTAGCCGCTCCCCCCGTTGCGCGCTTGTTCCTTCCGTCGCTGTCGGGTGAGGCATTCGTGACAGTCACGTACCCGCGTCTTCGTGTGGTCACTGCCTTGTGGGTCCGAGCCATCGGTCGTCTAACCACCTTACCGACAATGGCGGCGGCGCTATGGGCTCAGGAACCCATTACTCCACCTCTCGCACTCCTTCACGGCCATAAAGGGCGTGCAGCTATGCCCCCTCTCGCTAGTGTTTGAACGCCGCCACCAACCTAGAGCCTCGCAATCGAGGATTATCATGTGACTCGTCCGTGATTGCCGTCGCCGCCGCGGATGATCCTCGGCTACGTCGCCGGCGACGAACCGGGTCTGTACCGAGGGCATTCGCAGGGCAATAGTGCATCGATCCCCGATCGGCAATTTGGTGCGGGGGCTGTGGTGTGAGAGTAATTTCCTCGTCGTCGACCGCGCACCTCCTGGAAACCGCTCACCACCATGGACCATGCCCTGCGCTGCTTAGACATCGGTATGGCTCCCACCATTCTGATCCCCATTCTTCCCTCTTCGATTTACGCCGGGCCGAGTTAGGGCTGGGACCATCTATTGCTCGGGATTTGTGACCGGGGGCGCCATTGCAACCATGGCTGCGTCACCGTCCGTCGCGCGCCTTCAGCCCGGGCAGACGAGGAAGATGACCGCATGACCGTGCGATTGGCGACGGGCGGCCTAGATTGAAATAAGGATTTATTAAGCACACCTTGGCCTGGTGAGCTCATGGCCGTTGGTTTGTAAATGAGCGCTCTGGATCAGGGCTCGCATGCTCATATCGGTGGGATCATTCTGATCCCTAGGATCGTAATTTCGCGGCTGGGATTCAACCTCAGATGTCCTTGATCGTGACTGTTGGATTGGGATCCAACCATCGATAGCACGTCCCCATTCATGTGAAACCTAAATCTAATCTGAGCTGACCGCTCCTGATCGGACGGCCCTAATCGATCAATACCCCTTCGCTGTGTCCGAGTTATAAATAACCCCTAGGTCTCCACGAATTAACCCGCAGTCCCAAGCAGTTGAAAGAACCTTACATTGAGGCCCTAGAATTTTTAGATAGCACCCTGCAGTTCTTTGTATTATTGCGCGCAGTCCAGATAACAAATAAAATCATAGAAATTCATTCTAAATTCATTTTTAATACAAAAATAATGATAGAAACTTGTATAAATCATAGAAAATTCATATTAAATCCTTTTTAGTCCATTCTAGTTCCTATAATTTTGTAATATTATTGTTCATCATCTAGTACCACTGTTTTGACATGAAAACCATATTAAAATGTATCTCTTAATCAATGTTGTATCAAATACATAAAACCTTTAGAAATTCATAACTTAAAATCCATTACTCCAAATTGATTCATTCCAGTGGAATTAATTTTGTTTAAGTATTGTTTATCACCTAGTACCTTTATCTAACCACGAAACTTGATTTAAAATTATTCACATGAATTACTCTATTCTAAGTACTTAATAACTACATAAAATCATAACTCGGTGACCGTAACTCCGATTTTAGTGGTTCTCGTTCCCACAATCTCGTAACAACGCGTAGATCATTATTATGCAGTTTATTCTTATGTTTGGTGTGATGTTAATTTTATCTATACCATGTTTGTTTGTATTGCTACGACTAGCAGTGAAGTCACGAGGATCTGAAGAATCACCCTGGTAACTAGAATCTCAAGTGCTAGGCAAGTTGTGCCCTTGATCCACTTTTGTTACCCAATAATGTTCTTTACTAACACTATTCAATGCATAGGTTTAATTTTGATGGGACCCAATAGGTCACCCTAGTCTGTTATCTTTTTTACCTTGTTTACCCCTGAATCACATGGGTAGTTTTTGCTATTGCTTTATATGGTTTTGGGATTAATACTACTTTATGTTCATGCTCCAATTATTATGTTATTTTATTTCTGTTCATGTCAAGATCATTATATTATTGTTAATTGGAACATGGAGCTTAACTTGAGAAACACGTGCCACCACAAGGGAGGAATGGGACCCCTTGGCTAACTAATTAGGAAAGCTAGTGGAGGACTACCTTACCCGAAAGGGGCAAGGGCAGTAGGGGAGTTGCATGCAAGGAGGTTCTCGGGTTGATTTTAATGAGATGGCGGTCAGACTGGGATTCTTGCAAGTGCTCTTCCCATAAACTGTAGCGGGTTTTCGGAAGCTAGTGGAACTTTGTAAAGGCCTCGTAGTGGATCCCTAGCCATTCACCTCAGTAGTGTCTAAGGGTCTATATAACCCTAGCGACATAGGAAACACGACTTATGGGTAAAGGGTACAACCTCTACAGAGTGTAAAACTGGTATACTAGCCGAGCTCACGGTCATGAGCAGCTCAGGACTCTCGCATGATTAACTTATGTAACTTAAATTCAATTTTGTCATTCGCATATGCATGGGATTATTTATTAATTTTGTTCTATAACTTTATTTAAGGTTTGGTATTTACTTACATTTAGTAACTGCTAATAAAATTTGACCAACTCATTAAAAGCAATGCTCAGCTTTAACCCCTATTGTTGATCAGCCTTACACTTCGCATGAACTCCCACCTTTGGTGAGTTCATGCCACATTATTCCCCACAACTTGTTGTGCGATAAACATGTGTGAGCTCACCCTTGCTGTCTCACACCCCTCCCCCACAGGAGAAGAACAGGTGGTTCAAGAGGAGCCACACAGCAGGGAGTTCGATTCGATCTAGGTGGTGTCTCGCAGTTGACTTTCTGGCACCAAGGATGGATTTTAGATCCTATTATATTTATCTTTTATTTTGTAAGACTTCTGCTATGTAATAAGTACTCTGATTATATTATGACATTTATCTCTATACACTCTGTTATTATATATGTTGTCTTCTTTGGCGCATGTATGAGATGCATCCAGCTTTGTCCCTTAAAATCGGTGTGACAGTCGCCCACTATCTCGGACCTCCTACGCGCCATCCCCGACACCTTGGATGTCGCCCAAAGCCTTGAGGCGGCGAATGTCAAGGAGGTCGGTCCCTCGAGGCGACTTGAGGAACCGGTCGAGGAGCATATCATCCCACCCCCCAACGTCGGGGCGAGTGGTGACCTTGTCTGCGCCGGCCCAGACTTCTCGACATGGAGAGGGCCGACCCTGACGTGGTTGGCCACCAAGGGCAACCCCTACTTTGTCCTTGATGATGCGGAGGAGAAGCAAATGTGGTCAGAGTTTTGAACAATGGCTCGGGTAAGGGAATCGGTCCTTAGCACTAGGGATCCCTTCCTCCGAGTGGTGTGATGATGTGGCTCTTTTTCCTCACATGGGCTTATGGCGAAGTCCATGACCAAGTCGATTTTCCTTCGTTGTGAGCACGACGTCTGGACCGTGCTACAGCGCCATCAGGCCATGCTATGTCGTTCAAACGAGCAGCTGGCTCTGAAGAATGCCGAGGCGGCAGACCTAACGTCGTTGTGCATGGAGTTAAAGGACAAAGTCGTGGCTACCAGTGGGAGGGTGGCGCTGCTGGAGGATGAGGTGCAGTCGCCGAGGGAGAAAGTGGCCCCACTGGAGGAGGAAGCGCGACAGCTGAAGGAGAACCTTCAGGTGGTGGCCGCTGAGCGAGATGAGTATCGGCGTCAAGCCACTGAAGCCTCTCGAAAAGTTGCCTAGATGGGGGGTGAATAGGCAAGCGGAAAATTTTTCAACAAAAACTAGAAACGAACTAGGTAAAACCGGTTCAACTGGTGTCTAAAACGGTTCAACCGGTTTACACGAGCTCAACTAAAGAATAAGATATAAAACTGAATTGATCTCGAATTCACCCTATTAACTTTGCAAATGGGATGTCCTAGATGATCCATAGGGTTCAAGTAGTATATCTGAGAAGGGCACTTCTTAAAATCCACACACCAAAAAGATATAAACAATTCTTCCACGGAATAGTGAGACGATGAAGAACACGAACAAACACAATGAGCAAGAACACAAGAGACACAAAATTTATCCCGAGGTTCGGTCACACCACCAAGGTGCCCTACTTCCTCGTTGAGGCGCCCACAAAGAGCCAGGTCTCTTTCAACCCTAATCCTCCCTTTGTCGACCACAAAGGTCAAACCCACACACTAATCTTTGCTAACACGAGCGGGTAATACAAATTTTCTTGTGGTCTTCCATAAGATTTGGAGACTCAAAGTGACACCTAGTCGTCTAGGAGCTTGAAGCTCTAAGAGTAATGAATCCACAAAGAACTCGATGTAGTACCAAAGCTTGAATCAAGAAGAGCAAGAAGGTGAAAGGGAAATGTGCCCTTGGGCAATTTCTATAATGTTTTGGTGATTAAGTGCCCAACATGTTTAATTAAGTTCTTATGTATCAAATAAAGTGAGAAGTGCAAATCAAGGCATGAGGTATGTTTCTAGACTTAGTACATTTGTTTTTGAATACTAATGAGGTTATCTAAGTGCTAGAAACAGTGCTGAAGAAAAGAGAATCGAATTTCAAAAGGCTTGGCTGTGTGCAGCCAAACTCCAGTTCGGCCTATCACACCGGACTGTCTGGTGGTGCATCGGACAATGTCCGGTGCGCCAGGCTGGTCCGCGTGAACTTGCCGCTCTCGGAACTCGACGACGGCGTACGGCTAAAAATCACCGGACCATTCGGTGGTGCACCGGACTGTCTGGTGAGTCATCCGCAGCGAACTCATCGCCCTCGGGAAAAGCAAAGGGGCGACGTGGCTATAATTCACCGGACTGTCCGGTGGAGCACCGGACTGTCCGGTGAGCCAACGGTCGCCTGCGCCAACGGTCGGTCGCGCAATCTTTGCATGACACGTGGTCACGCCAACGGTCGGTTGGGCACACCGGACTGTCCGGTGCGCCAACTGACCTCGAGGACCAACGGTTGGATGTGCCTGATTTGGAAGGCGATCGCGCATCGGACGGCTGCAGTAGATGTCCGGTGGCGCACCAGACTGTCCGGTGCACCACCCGACAGAAGGCAAGTTTGGCCTTCCAAGTTGGCCTCCAACGGCTCCTAGCTGCCTTGGGGCTATAAAAGGGACCCCTAGGCGCATGGAGGAGTACCCCAAGCATTCACTAAGTATTCTAAGGCATCCAGACTCTGCTCCCACGCATTCGCTTTGTTGTGTTAGAGATTTGAGCTCCATTCAAGTCGCGAACTCTGTGTTGTCATTTGAGCTCGAGTCTTCTCTTGTGTGTGTGGTTGTGCTGCGAATTTGAGTCTTGAGTGTGTTGCTCTTCCCAACCTTACTCCATGCTTTCATTGTGATCTTTGTAGTAAGGGCGAGAGACTCCAAGTTGTGGAGATTCCTCGCAAAAGGGAAAATACTCTAAGGAAAATACCGTGGTATTCAAGTTGATCATCGGATCACTTGAAAGGGGTTGAGTGCAACCCTCGTCCATTGGGACGCCACAACGTGGAAGTAGGCAAGTGTTACTTGGCCGAACCACGAGATAAAAATCGTGTGTCTTGTGTTGATCTCTTTGTGATTGTTTGTGTTCACAAGAACTCACTTCAAGTTATTTAGCCAGACTAACACTCATAACTAAGTTTTGTGGCTATTAGTGTTTGAATTTTACAGGATCACCTATTCACCCCCCCCCCCCTCTAGGTGCTCTCAATTGGTATCAGAGCCGTACTCTTTATCTAAGGGACTAACCGCCCGAAGAGACGGATCCTAAGGGAAAGGGGATGGTGGTCAACGACAAGGAAAAGGAGTCCTTCCTCAACGAGCCTAGAGACGACAAGCCAACCGACTCTAGCTCAAGTCACAAGAAGAAGGACAGGAAGAAGAAGAGGCGCATCAAGAAGATCGTCTACTACGACAGCGATGCATCTTCTTCTTCACCAAGAGACGACGACGATGACGATTCTTCGTCAAAGAAAAAGACGGTTAATCAAAACTATTCCTTTGATTATTCCCGCATGTCGTACAATTTGAATGCACATTTACTTTCTATTCCTCTAGGAAAACCCCCACACTTTGATGGAGAGGATTACTCATTTTGGAGTCATAAAATGTGTAGTCATCTATTTTCTCTCCATCCTAGCATCTAGGAAATTGTGGAAAATGGGATGCATTTTGATAGTATGGACAATCCTATATTCATTAATGAACAAATTCATAAGAATGCCCAAGCTACTACTGTCTTGTTAGCTTCGCTTTGCAGGGATGAATACAATAAAGTAAGTGGCTTGGACAACGCCAAGCAAATTTGGGACACCCTCAAGATCTCACATGAGGGAAACGATGCTACCATGATCACCAAAATGGAGTTGATGGAAGGCGAGCTAAGGAGATTCGCCATGATCAGGGGAGAAGAGCCAACACAGACCTACAACAGGCTCAAGACCCTGGTCAACAAGATTAGAAGCTATGGAAGCACAAGATGGATGGACCACGATGTCGTCCGACTAATGCTCAGGTCCTTTACAGTTATTGACCTCCATCTTGTGAACCTTATCCGTGAAAATCCTAGGTACACAAAGATGATGCCCAAGGAGATACTCAGAAAATTCGTAAGCGGGCGCATGATGGTTAAGGAGGCAAGGTATGTAGATGACGCCTTAAATGGCCCTCTGCCCGTCTATGAGCTGCAGACTGTTGCGCTCAAGGCAACTAGCAGCAAGGAGACACTACCAAGTAAGGTAGCTCAAGTGGAGGCTGCCAGCCTCAATGAAGATGAGATGGCGCTTATCATCAAGTGCTTCAAGACCACACTTAAAGGACTCAAGGAGTATCCCAACAAGAATAAAACAAAGGGAAAGCGCTCCTACTTCAAATGCGGTAAGACTGGTCATTTTATTGCTCAATGTCCCGATAATGAAAATGAAAATGACCAGGGACAAGAAAGACATGGGAAGAAGGAGAAGAAGCTATAGGAAGGCGAAAGGCGAAGCTCATCTTGTAAAAAAATGGGATTCTGACTGCTCCTCATCCGACTCCGACGATGAAGGACTCGCTGCCTCAGCCTTCAACAAGTCTTCGCTCTTCCCCAATGAATGCCACACTTGCCTCATGGCCAAGGAGAAGAAGGTAAGTGTTCGAGATACCCCTAAGTACACTACTTCTAGCGATGATAATTCTTCCAATGATGAAGTAGATTACTCTAGTCTATTTAAAGGTTTATATAGAGCCAAAGTAGAGAAAATTAATAAATTAATTGATGCTCTAAATGAAAAGGATAGACTTTTAGAAAAGCAAGAGGATATTTTGTATGAAGAACATGATAAATTTGTTAGTGTTCAAAAATCTCTTGCTCTAGAAATTAAAAGGAATGAAGTGCTATCCTCTGAGTTTTCCGCATGCCATGAATCTGTCTCTAGTTTAAAGAATTTAAATGATGAATTAAATGCTAAGCTAGAGGAGGCAAATGCAACTAGATCTTGTGTAGAACATGTAGTTATTTGCAATAGATGCAAGAACTTTGATGTTAATGCTATTACAAAATTGGACGAGGGTTGCACTCAACCCCTTTCAAGTTATCCGATGATCAACATGAATACCACGGTCTTTTCCTTTAGAGTATTTTCCCGGTTGCGAGGAATCTCCACAATTTGAAGTCTCTCGCCCTTACAATAGAGATCACAAAGAAAACACAGAGTAAGGATGGGAGAGCAACGCATACAAGACTCAAATCCGCAGCAAAACCACGCACACAAGTGAGGAAGTGAGCACACAAACACAGCGCGAGAGTTTACAACTCGAAAGTGCTCAAATCTTAAGAACTATGATCTGATTGTGTGAATGTAGAGTCTAGGTGCCTTAGGATGTTTCTTGTAAGCTTGGTGTTCTGCTCCATGCGCCTAGGGGTCCCTTTTATAGCCCCAAGGCAGCTAGGAGCCGTTGGAGACCAATCTTGGAAGGCCAATCTTGCCTTCTGTCGGGTGGTGCACTGGACAGTCCGGTGCACCACCGGACAGCCACTGTTCATGTTTGGTGCGCGATCTCCTTCCATATCGGGCGCAGCCGACCGCTGCTCCTCGGGATCGGTTGCCCGGCCCTATGGAAGTAGCGCCGAAGCATGACACATTCCTCAAGGGTGTGCTTGACGGGACCCTGATGATAGGGGCACGATTCCTTGAGCATCTTGTCGAACAGATTGGCGCCTCCAGGAGGCTTCCGAGGGTTCCTGTGCTCGACGGCGGCGACAAGGTCTGCGTCGGCGGCGTCGCGTTTCGCCTGCAACTTCTTCTTGCCCTTCTTCCTCGTGCCGCGCTGAGCGGACGCCTCGGGGACGTCTTCTGGCTGGCGCCCCTGAGGCTGCTTGTCCTTTCGGAAGATGGCCTCGACCGCCTCCTGACCAGAGGCGAACTTGGTGGCGATGTCCATCAGCTCGCTCGCCCTGGTGGGAGTCTTGCGACCCAGCTTGCTCACCAGGTCGCGGCAAGTGGTGCCGACGAGGAACGCGCCGAAGACATCCGAGTCGGTGATGTTGGGTAGCTCGGTGCGCTGCTTCGAAAATCACCGGTTGTAGTCCCGCAGGGACTCTCTCGGCTGCTGGCGGCAGCTTCGAAGATCTCATGAGTTCCCAGGGCGCACGTATGAGCCCTGGAAGTTGCCGGTGAAGGCTTTGACCAGGTCGTCCTAGTTGGTGATCTGCGTAGGAGGCAGATGCTCTAGCCAGGCTCGGGCGGCATCGGAGAGGAACATGGGAAGGTTGCAGATGATGAGGTTGTCATCGTCCGTTCCACCCAGCTGGCAGGCCAGCCGGTAGTCCGCAAGCCATAGTTCCGGCTTTGACTCCCCCGAGTACTTGGTGATGGTAGTTGGGGTTCGAAACCGGGTCGGGAACGGTGCCCGTCGTATGGCCCGGCTGAAAGCTCGCGGACCGGGTGGTTCGGGCGAGGGGCTCCGATCCTCCCCACTGTCATAGCGTCCCCCCACGCCTGGGGTGGTAGCCTCGGCGCACCTTCTCGTCGAGGTGGGCTTGATGGTCGCGACGGTGGTGCTCGTTGCCGAGGCGACCCAGGACCGCAGGCGCTGAGTTCCGCGTTCGCCAGGTGTGGACCGAGGCTTCCCGCATGAATCGGGAAGTCACGGCATGATGCTCCGGGGGGTACCCCTGCCTTCGGGAGGCAGAGCTCTCGGCCCGTCGGACCGCGGCATCTTCCAGGAGATTCTTGAGCTCTCCCTGGATACGCCGCCCCTCGGTGGTGGATGGTTCCGGCATCGCTCGGAGTAGTATCGCTGCTGCAGCCAGGTTCTGGCCGACCCCACTGGAAGCCGGGGGCAGCCTCGCCCTGGCATCATCGGCGATGCGGTGCTGGACGTCCTGGGTCAGATGACGCGCTTCTCCGGCCGGTGCTCGGCCTGCCCACTCTTGCCCGATATTTCGCCGAAGCTGCACAAGCTGTCCTGCTTCCTCGTCGAGCCTGGCCAGTACCTCACGGATTTGCTCGAGTTGTGCGTCCTGACCCCCTGCAGGGACTGGGACCACAGCTAGCTCTCGAAGGATGTCAACACGAGGCGCAGGCCTAGGGGGATCACCGTCCTCCAGCATACCAAGATTGTTGCCTTCGTCGAGACCCCCTAGATCGACGTGGAAGCATTCGCGACTTGGGCCACAGTCCTCGTCGCCGAGGCTGTGGCTGCTATCGGAGCAATCGGAGAGGCAGTAGTCACATGCGGTCATGAAGTCTCGCATGGCACTGGGGTTATCGAGCCCGGAGAAATCCCAACCAGAGTCGGGCTCGTCATCTTCCTCGGAGCCCAGGGGCCCGTAGGTCGAGATGACCGTCAGCCGGTCCTATGGTGACCGCATATGATACCCCGGAGGGTTTGGACATGCCTTCATTAAAGCGTCCACCGAAGCGGGGTCGCTTGGTGGGTCGCAGCTGAATCTAAAAGGCATGGAACGGGAAAGGAATGGTACCTCTTGATCGACGGGTGGTGACGAAGTCGCGTCAGGGACGGACTGCACCGTTGTCTCAGGCACGAGGCTAACGCCCAGCAAGTCCTTCGCGAGCGTGATGGCGTCGTCCATCTGCTTGGAGTTGGCGTGTTGCGGGGAAACAACGCTCGACTTCGTCTCAGACGCGAGGTCAACGCCCGATGTGTCCCCCGTTGGGGCGCCGGCGCCGTCGACTCACTCGACAGCCGACGAGGTGCCGCCTCCTGCTTGGCCATGCCTGCCTCGCCTCCTCCTCCGTCGGCGGGGAAGGTGACGGGACAGACCCGGATGTTGCTCTTCCACCACGTGGGGAAGACGTCGTCGATTCCGCCACTGACGGGCGGGCTGATGGCCACCATTGTCGTTGTCGCGCGGCGGAGGAAGGAGTATCATGTCGTAGCTCCCGTCGAGGGACATGAACTCAAGACTCCCGAAACGAAGCATCGTCCCGTGTTGGAGAGGTTGCTGGAGACTACCCATCTAGAGCTTGACGGGAAGCTATTCGTCAACACATAGCAGGCCCCTACCTGGCGTGCCAACTGTCGGCGTTTCGACCCTGGGGGTCCCTGGACCGATGAGTAAATTGTCGCTGTGTGTCCCAGCCCAGATGGGTCGGCGCGAGACGGAACACAAAGGGGGGAAAACAGCAAAGGGGAAACCCGCGACCTTCGTGTTGTCCTGCGCCCAGGTCGGGTGCGCTTGCAGTAGGGGGTTACAAGCGTTCGCGTGGGAGAGAGAGAGAGAGAGACTGTCCGCCAGCCCGTTCTCCCGCGCGGCCAACCTTTTCGTACGAGAGCCCTGGAGCTTCCTTTTATAGTCGTAAGGAGAGGGCCCAGGTGTACAATGGGTGTAACACCCCAGGTGTTACCTTGGTTGGAGCCCACCTTGATACTAAAGGCTTTGATCACATATGATAAAGGCTTAGGGCCACACCAAAGAACTTTGGAGACCATGTGCTAACCATGTTGCCAATGACCTAAGAAGCATTACTCTAATCCTTGCTCACTTACTACCCAGGATAAAAGGGGAGAAGAACCCTAGACCTCTTTCTAAACCCTATCTTCCAAAACCCTAAGTAAAGGGGGGAAAGAGAGTGAGCAAATGTGCAAAGCATGGGAAATCTTTACCCAAACCCTAAGCAACCTTATAACCAGCAATTAGGGGAGAGGAATAATGCAAAAAGACCCCTGGAGAAACCCCAATTCAAATCTCCAAGTGGAGAGAGAGCTAGAGCTCTCTATCTCTCCCTAAGTCCATTTTTAACCCTAGTTTAAGGATCAACCGTGTTCACCTTGAAGATGGCACCAAAACCACTTGGGTTCTATACCAAAAATGTGGTATACCACCTAAGGCACCCCCTGGAAAAAGTGGAGACCGAGACTTGGACGTTTGACAGGGGTTGGCATCAGTTTTGTCGCGGAGTGGGCAGTGAGACAAGCCAGATTTGGCGCCTGTCTATCTCCTGATCTAGGGCGTATCTTCCTTTGGAACTCACACATGTGAGATAGCCCTAGGTGCCAGGAGGAGGTCTGCGCCGGATTCATGGCAATATTCGCACGTATGCGATCTCTGGAGACGTTTGAACAATGGAAGAAACTCACCTCCACGTGTTCGACGCCTTCTGCCCGCGCCAGAGCACGCCCGCGCGCGCTCCCGCATGCCCAGCGCCGCGCCCGAGCCAAACCAGCGCCGTGGCCCGCGCCCGAGCCTATAAAACCCTCCCAGGCTTCAAATGCACTCTTCCGCGCACCCTCAAAACCTTACCGGAGTTAGCTCGTCGCCGTTTGCCCATGCGCAGCGAGTCCGCGGCCGCCCAATCCCCCTGTCACCGTAGACCGGCTAGCAGAGCCATTCCCAACCCCGTCCAGCCCTCGGAGAAGACTGTGCACGTCTCCGTGAAGCTCCCCGAGCGAGGAATCGGAGTTTGCTTCGCCGGAGAGGCCAGTCCACGCTCGCCGGAGCTCTCAACCCCGCCGGAGTACGTGGACCGGGTGAACCGCTCAACCATCCTTCGATTCCTTGTGCACACAGTCGCTACGTCACCCAGTGAAGCTCACCGTGCCCTTGGATTGGACTAGCTCGCCGTAGTTTGGCCGGTACACTCGCCGCCGACGAGGATACCCGCCTGCGCGCGTGGACCGGGCGATTCCGGCCATCCCCGACGTCAAGCCGTACCTCGACGTGATCGCCAGAACCTCCCCGAGCAAACCCTGCCCTTCGCCGGACCTCCCTCGCCGCCGGTAAGCCGCGCCACCCTTTTCTTTCCCGCGGTTACTGTTTACATTGGGGGAAGGACTGCGGGCGAGAGGGAGAGAAGGTCAGGGGGGTTAAGTGAAATGTCAGAGACTCAGTGAAACAGTGGCGCGAGGGTAGATCTGTGAGGGTTGATTTGTTTTAAACCCAGGGACCCCGGTGTAAACTGTTTTTCCAGGAAACTCTTTTTAAAATCTATTTTAAAATTGAACAGAGACTTTAAAAATTCATAACTTATGTTTAGTTCACCCAAATTTGGTCAAACCAATTTTGTCAGACTCTAATTAATGTAACCTATTTAAGAAAAATATAAAACCACTTGGTATTAAGGAAAATTTTAAAACTCTGATTTAATGTTAGTCTTGGCCAAAAGCTCAATAATAGTAAGAAAAATAGTTGTGCTATTTGACTAGGGTCAGAAAAATTTGGAGAAATTTATATCTACCTACTGACCTATTTAAAAATGTTAAACCTCTCTGTCCACTACATTAAGTTAGTTTTTACCCCTTATTCCATAATATGCTTAAAGATAAGAAAAATAGAAAATGTAATTTAAACCATGAACCAGAGAGCACCCCTATTTTTGTTAGGATACTTATTTAATGTAGTTCACTGGAAAAATATATCATACCCTGGTTTAGTATAAAATAAGAAGGATACCTTTTAACTTAATAAAATAAGGATAACTTAGAAAAACCCTACAAAAATAACCCTAAGGCAAAGACACCCCAAACCTTGGGATAACTAATGTTTGGTTATTATGAACAGAGGAAAAATACAAAATCTGTTGTTTGATATTTTTCAAATGACAAGTTAGTTATAAGCACCTTTTTAGCATTAAACTTTAGAAAATCACAATTAAATAATCACCAATTAACTTTCTATGGATTTTTGGCACAGAGGTTTAGTATTACTGTTAGATCCCAACAAAAATGACCCTTAGGGAGAAACTCAACTCTAATGGTAAGGTGTAGTGTAAAGTGGCCCATTTTACACCACCCTTGTTATTTTTGTCTAAAGCATAGCCCTTATAGTTTAAGCCTCAAATTCCTAAAACCAGCTAGGATAGCCAATGGCAACCCACTGCAATTTTTACAGAATTTTTGGAAATTATTAACCCACTGTCATAGTTCAAACCTACACTAAAAACCATAAGTAGAAATTAAAGAGAGGAAAAATAAATACTGGTAATTAGTGTCACTCTAAAACCCTTATAACATTTCCCATTGAAATGTGTAAGAACAATGCAAATCCACTATATTATCCTCAACAAAGACCTAAACCTAGGAGTGATAAGCATAAACCACTAAAGGCCCCGTATGACCCGGAAACCCTAAGTTTTTCCTTAACTTAGTTTCTTTTTGCATAATGTTATTAATCCTGCATAATTATAACATACATGTTCATTGCATTCGATAGATTGTAATCTTGCTGACGGAGAGTACGTCCTCGTGCCGGAGCAAGGAGCTGCTCAGGAGGTAGCCCCAGACCCAGCACCAGAGCCTGCACCAGAGGACCTGCCTGCCACTGCTTTGGAAGGCAAGCCCCGGTTTTATGCATAACCTGTTAATTATGCTATTTTACTTCACTTAATGATTGTAGGATTGATTGTGCACTTAGGTGTAGGAATTGTTTGAAACCCTAGTTGCATGATCTCAGGAAATCCTTTTGAGATGAATACTAGTATGATAGGACGAGTAGCTGCTTTGCTTAACTAGGATCTCGGTAGAAGTCGAGTGATTTTCCTAGCACTCGCGCGAGATCAGGAATTGGTTGTATTCACCTTCATACTATTATGATACTAGTGGTAGACAACAATCCATGGGGATTGGTTGTCTATGAGATGGAAAAATGGAATAAGGATTAACGTGCGGATACCTGTGTCAAGCGTTTGAACGTACTAAACACATACCGAGAAATATGGTAAATCGGTAAGCCTAGTACCTGAGTGAACCTGCCCGCAGACATATCCCCTCACGCGACCTGAGACGAGGTCTCCCATTCCGGTTATGGTGGGTACAAGTGCGGTCACTGCACGACGGCCAGTCGGGGTCAGTGAGGCATTGTACGCTAAGGCGGTGAGCCCTGATCTGTTGCCAGGGAATCGACGGGGACGGTTGATGTGCGTGGTGTAACACCCAAATTCTGGATTGGGAATTAGTAGAAGGAATTTGAACAAAATATCATAATGTTTTGGAAATTGGGAAATAAGAAAATGATGGGAAAAGAATTTTTCTTCTTCCTTTAAGAGAAACCATTTATACATCTCATGAAATAAATAAAAAGGAGAATAAAAACTTAAGTTAGTAATATTAAAATAGTATGGTTTATGTTCACCCTTGGATTTCAATTGATACATTTGAAAAATCTGAAAACTAAAATAGAAGTATAAATTTGAATTTGGAATAGAAAATAGAAAATAAAAGGAGAAGGGAAGAACTAAGAAAAATATTACATAAAATAAAATAAATATCCTTCACACTTATATTAATAAATTATACCTTTCGAACTGAGGACAAGTTATTCACAAAGTTTGAACTCAAACTTGAATTCAAATTGGATTTGAATTGGATTTGAAAATGGGGAAAAGAAAATAGAAAAGAAAAAGAAAAAGAATAAAAAAACCCTAGCTGGGCCAGCTACCTCCTATTCAGCCCATCTTCGCATTCCCACGCGCGCGGCCCACGCTGGGGATTTGGTGCCGACAGGTGGGTCCCTCGGATCGGCCTCTCGCGCACGCCGGCTTCTCCGTTTCCGTTCACTGCTTGATGGGGCCCGCTTGCCAGGCTCGCTACGCGGCTTCACCCACGGACGCGACTTCGGGAGCGCGTTGGCTCACTGACCCGTGGGGCCGGGATGTCGGGTTCCGTCTTCCTCGCCGAGTCGGGCGCGCACACAACAGAAATCGCCGTAATCCGCGCGTCCGCGGCGCAACAGACCCGCTGTGGGGCCGTGCCCGTTCATAAAAGGGGGGGAACCGCGGTGATCAGCTTGTTCCGCTGAGCGTCTCCATCGAACCAGAGCGCTCGCGACAAATCTGAGAGAGAGAGCGGAGAGGTAGAGAGGACACCTCTGCGGATTCCCGTCAGCGGCGAGAGTCGGGCTTCAATTGAGCTATACGGTGGTGGTTCGTACCTTCGCGGAGTTGCGTGTGGGGTTAATTGAAGATTGACCCGCTGTGGTGCTCGGAATTGCTCGGTGGTCGTGCAGCTCCGCCGTGGACCGCAAGGCGTCGTGGCCAGACCTGTTGTCGCCGTGAAACGAGGTGAGTGACCCTCCATCGTGTCCGTCGTACCTCCCACGTTGTGTAACACTTGTCGCGTTCGGATTTATGCATAGAAGTGGAATTGTGGGGTAGCCGGAGGGAGCACATCGACGCTTCGCCGCCGTGTGCGTGTTCTTGAGTGCTCGGCTGAGCGTCGAAGGGAGGAAGACAGGATGGCGACCGTAGAACCGAGTATGGGCGGTGGAGATCTTGTGCTGTGTCGATGGGAAGCGTGGCCGTTGATTTTTCTGTTAACGGCTAAGATTAGATCCAGAATACCGTTTCGACGTAATCGGCTCTGGGCGTTGAGATTCGGTTGAACGGCTCGGATCACTCCGCGCTATCAATCGATGTGGACCATTGGTTAGTGATCCGATGGCCCAGAATGTGTAAAGCCTAGTAGTCTAATCCTGGCGCTTCGTTTGGGATCGAACGGTGGATAGCTTTGCGTACCCCTTCGCGTCTGCGGTTTTGCAAAAGAACCCCCTGGTAAACAGAAAATATACCCGCCGTCCACCGCGGGTGAAGTCTGAGTCTTAGGGAAACTTACCCCGAGCCCCCTGCAGTTTCTTATAATTGAGGCCCAGTCCAGTGAATAGGAAAATCATAGAAAATGATTTAGAAAATGATTTTTTAGTGTTAAAATAAATCCAGAAACTTAATTAATTCATAACTAATTCATTTTAGCTCCAAATTGAACCATTCCAGTTTCTAAAATTTTGTAATAATATTCTTCATCATTTAGTGTCTTGGTTTTGACATAAACTCTGTCAGAAAATTTATTTATCATTTAATCACATTTTAATCACATTAAACCTTAGGAAAATCATAACTTAAAATCTACAACTCCAAATTTAGTGATTCCAGTTCCTGTGGTTTTATTTTAATGTGTAGATTATTACTGTGTATTTTGTTCTTATGTTTGGTGTAATGTTAAATTTGCCTATACTATGTATGTTTGTATTGCTACGACTAGCAGTGAGGTCACGAGGATCTGAAGAAATCATCCTGGTACCTGGATCTCAAGGCCCAGGCAAGTTGTGCCCTTGATCACTTATTTTCACCTACTCATGTTCTAATTAATCATAATGATCTGCATAGGTTAATTTTGATGGGACCCAATAGGTTACCCTAGTTTGTCTATCTTTATACCTTGTTTACCACTGAACTTTCTGGGTAGTACTTGCTAGTGCTATATGTGGTTTTGGGTATGGCGATACACCATTCATGATTATACTATTGTTATCAGTTGTTATTTATTGTTCATGTTGAGATCATTATGTTAATTGGAACATGGAGAACCACCCGGGAAAACAGTGCTACCACAAGGGTAGTATGGGATGCCCTTGGCTGATTAATTAGGAAAGCTAGTGGAAGACTACCTTACCCGAAAGGGGCAAGGGCAGTAGGGGAGAGGTCAGTGTAGGGTGGCCCTCGGGAGGATTTTGCTGCGATGGCGGTCCTGCAAGGGATTCCTGCACTGGATCTTCCTATAAACTGTAGCGGGTTTTCGGAAGCTAGTGGAACTTTGTAAAGGCCTCGTAGTGCTACCCTGCCTCACTTCCTTGGTAGAGGTGTATGGGATTCATGACCCCTTGGCAGATGGGTAACACGGCTTGTGGGTAAAGATGCGCAACCTCTGCAGAGTGTAAAACTGGTATACTAGCCGTGCTCACGGTCAAGAGCAGCTCGGACACTCACATGATTAATTTATGGAACTAAATTCAATTTGTCATATGCATTGCATCGCAGGTGATGAGGTTATTGCTTTTGTTCTACTAATTAATTGGGTTGGTATTTACTTATACCTAGTAATTGCTACTAAAATTTTGACCAACTTTAAAAGCAATGCTCAGCTCTAACCATCTTCTTTGGTAAGCCTTACACTTTATGAGCTCCCACCTTTGGTGAGTTCATGCACATTATTCCCCACAACTTGTTGAGCGATGAACGTATGTGAGCTCACTCTTGCTGTCTCACATACACCACAGGTCAAGACCAGGTACTGCAGGATGATGCTCATGGAGGATGCTGTGATGAGTTCGTGAGAGGTCTAGGTCGTCGTCTCCCAGTCAACTTTGGGTTGCTGGACCGTTGTCTCCTTATAATGTAATTATTTATTTTGTATAGAACTCCTGTTATATATAAAGTTGTGACATTCGATCCTGTGCCACTATACATCATATGTGTGAGACTTGGTCCCAGCATACCTGGTGTTTATGTTAACCCCGGGTTTTGGACCCCTAAAATCCGGGTGTTACAGAAGTGGTATCAGAGGAATGTTGACTGTAGGACGAAACCTAGATAGAACTGGACAACCATTATTTACTTACCTCTGCTACTCTGATTCTTTTCTAAACTTTTCTTAATCTTTTCTCATCTATTTCCGCTTTACTCTGATTATTCTTACCTTTTCCTTCTGAAGACAAACTTGGATTTCACACTTTGAAATCCTGTGCCTAAAGTGACTTTAAGAATAGGAGACCTACTCTTAGGAACAAAATCAAAAATATTTTCTTAAGTGTTTATGTATTTGAATGTTTTGTTCTTATGATACTTGTCTGATTTGGATCTTTGATTGAGTGTGATGGGTTGTGGAGTAATGTCCACGATTGCATCTGCATATACACATAGGTATTAAAATATATCTATAAAATAACTAGACAGCCTAGAGTATCCCCTTGGAACATATCTAGCTTAAGAGATTTATCTTATCCTAAAAAGATCTCATTCTAACCAATTCATCTTATCTTAAAAGATTCTCCCTTATCTTAATAGATCCATCTCATCTTAAAAGATACTCATCTTATCTTGAAAAGATTTTATCCTTATCCTAATAAATCTAGCTGACCTCACAAGATTCTACCTTATCCTCATGGATTCATCTTACCCTAATTAGCATATTTATCCTAGTCTAAAATATCAACCATGATCTAATTCAAAGTAATTAGATATTGTCTAGACTAACTGGTGATACCAATCTAGATCTCAGCTAATCTAATAGGATCCAATCTAAAGTGAGTTATTTAATAGATTAGTTAGTACTAGTGAAATGAATTAGACCTCACTCCTATAAAAATGATTTAGGCTAAATTGATGACCTAGATCAACTTGACCATATACATATGCAACTACCTTACCCATCCAATAGATGCATAATCCCTCTGTGTTAACCTAATAGAACTTCTGACCTACCTACACCATACACCCCATCCTATTTCAAAAGATTCTAACATATCCTAACAAGATATATATCTTACCCTGATAAATCTATCTAACTTAAACTAGTCTAATCTAGATCATATCTAATTTAATATGGTCTAATCTAGTGAGTTACTTGATGTTGATACAAAGGATAAGGCCATACTCCTAAATCACTTAAACCTAATTTGGAGACTTATATCAACTTGGCCATACCCAACAACTTGACCTATATAACAAGTTACATAACTTACCCAATCAATAGAGTCTTGATGGATTGCATAATCTATCAACCCCCACCTGACACCAAACACAAACTTCTGACCTACATCATGTAGTCTATCTCATCCATGTTTATCTTAACCATATTTCCCAGCCTGATAATATACACTAACACCTAATCAATGAGACAAGCCTGGAGAAGATGATCAACTACATCAAGTAAGGATGAGCACCAACTCAAGTCTTCAAGGATCAAGTGAAGTCACCAAGATGAGTCAAGATCCACAATCTTGGATGGAGTTTTTCTTATCCTACTCTTTCTTACCCAAACCTATATATGCCTTAAAGACATCTTCTATCCTACATAATAAAGTGGACATACATATAATACCCATGCTCTCCTATCACTTACTAATAATAAAAAGAGAAACCCTTGATTTAGAAATTAAAAGCTAAATTGCAAACCAATCCTTTTGTATTCCCTTTTCTTACAAATCTCGAGGACGAGATTATTTTTAAGGGGGGTAGGATTTGTAACACCCAAATTCTGGATTGGGAATTAGTAGAAGGAATTTGAACAAAATATCATAATGTTTTGGAAATTGGGAAATAAGAAAATGATGGGAAAAGAATTTTTCTTCTTCCTTTAAGAGAAACCATTTATACATCTCATGAAATAAATAAAAAGGAGAATAAAAACTTAAGTTAGTAATATTAAAATAGTATGGTTTATGTTCACCCTTGGATTTCAATTGATACATTTGAAAAATCTGAAAACTAAAATAGAAGTATAAATTTGAATTTGGAATAGAAAATAGAAAATAAAAGGAGAAGGGAAGAACTAAGAAAAATATTACATAAAATAAAATAAATATCCTTCACACTTATATTAATAAATTATACCTTTCGAACTGAGGACAAGTTATTCACAAAGTTTGAACTCAAACTTGAATTCAAATTGGATTTGAATTGGATTTGAAAATGGGGAAAAGAAAATAGAAAAGAAAAAGAAAAAGAATAAAAAAACCCTAGCTGGGCCAGCTACCTCCTATTCAGCCCATCTTCGCATTCCCACGCGCGCGGCCCACGCTGGGGATTTGGTGCCGACAGGTGGGTCCCTCGGATCGGCCTCTCGCGCACGCCGGCTTCTCCGTTTCCGTTCACTGCTTGATGGGGCCCGCTTGCCAGGCTCGCTACGCGGCTTCACCCACGGACGCGACTTCGGGAGCGCGTTGGCTCACTGACCCGTGGGGCCGGGATGTCGGGTTCCGTCTTCCTCGCCGAGTCGGGCGCGCACACAACAGAAATCGCCGTAATCCGCGCGTCCGCGGCGCAACAGACCCGCTGTGGGGCCGTGCCCGTTCATAAAAGGGGGGGAACCGCGGTGATCAGCTTGTTCCGCTGAGCGTCTCCATCGAACCAGAGCGCTCGCGACAAATCTGAGAGAGAGAGCGGAGAGGTAGAGAGGACACCTCTGCGGATTCCCGTCAGCGGCGAGAGTCGGGCTTCAATTGAGCTATACGGTGGTGGTTCGTACCTTCGCGGAGTTGCGTGTGGGGTTAATTGAAGATTGACCCGCTGTGGTGCTCGGAATTGCTCGGTGGTCGTGCAGCTCCGCCGTGGACCGCAAGGCGTCGTGGCCAGACCTGTTGTCGCCGTGAAACGAGGTGAGTGACCCTCCATCGTGTCCGTCGTACCTCCCACGTTGTGTAACACTTGTCGCGTTCGGATTTATGCATAGAAGTGGAATTGTGGGGTAGCCGGAGGGAGCACATCGACGCTTCGCCGCCGTGTGCGTGTTCTTGAGTGCTCGGCTGAGCGTCGAAGGGAGGAAGACAGGATGGCGACCGTAGAACCGAGTATGGGCGGTGGAGATCTTGTGCTGTGTCGATGGGAAGCGTGGCCGTTGATTTTTCTGTTAACGGCTAAGATTAGATCCAGAATACCGTTTCGACGTAATCGGCTCTGGGCGTTGAGATTCGGTTGAACGGCTCGGATCACTCCGCGCTATCAATCGATGTGGACCATTGGTTAGTGATCCGATGGCCCAGAATGTGTAAAGCCTAGTAGTCTAATCCTGGCGCTTCGTTTGGGATCGAACGGTGGATAGCTTTGCGTACCCCTTCGCGTCTGCGGTTTTGCAAAAGAACCCCCTGGTAAACAGAAAATATACCCGCCGTCCACCGCGGGTGAAGTCTGAGTCTTAGGGAAACTTACCCCGAGCCCCCTGCAGTTTCTTATAATTGAGGCCCAGTCCAGTGAATAGGAAAATCATAGAAAATGATTTAGAAAATGATTTTTTAGTGTTAAAATAAATCCAGAAACTTAATTAATTCATAACTAATTCATTTTAGCTCCAAATTGAACCATTCCAGTTTCTAAAATTTTGTAATAATATTCTTCATCATTTAGTGTCTTGGTTTTGACATAAACTCTGTCAGAAAATTTATTTATCATTTAATCACATTTTAATCACATTAAACCTTAGGAAAATCATAACTTAAAATCTACAACTCCAAATTTAGTGATTCCAGTTCCTGTGGTTTTATTTTAATGTGTAGATTATTACTGTGTATTTTGTTCTTATGTTTGGTGTAATGTTAAATTTGCCTATACTATGTATGTTTGTATTGCTACGACTAGCAGTGAGGTCACGAGGATCTGAAGAAATCATCCTGGTACCTGGATCTCAAGGCCCAGGCAAGTTGTGCCCTTGATCACTTATTTTCACCTACTCATGTTCTAATTAATCATAATGATCTGCATAGGTTAATTTTGATGGGACCCAATAGGTTACCCTAGTTTGTCTATCTTTATACCTTGTTTACCACTGAACTTTCTGGGTAGTACTTGCTAGTGCTATATGTGGTTTTGGGTATGGCGATACACCATTCATGATTATACTATTGTTATCAGTTGTTATTTATTGTTCATGTTGAGATCATTATGTTAATTGGAACATGGAGAACCACCCGGGAAAACAGTGCTACCACAAGGGTAGTATGGGATGCCCTTGGCTGATTAATTAGGAAAGCTAGTGGAAGACTACCTTACCCGAAAGGGGCAAGGGCAGTAGGGGAGAGGTCAGTGTAGGGAGGCCCTCGGGAGGATTTTGCTGCGATGGCGGTCCTGCAAGGGATTCTTGCACTAGATCTTCCTATAAACTGTAGCGGGTTTTCGGAAGCTAGTGGAACTTTGTAAAGGCCTCGTAGTGCTACCCTGCCTCACTTCCTTGGTAGAGGTGTATGGGATTCATGACCCCTTGGCAGATGGGTAACACGGCTTGTGGGTAAAGATGCGCAACCTCTGCAGAGTGTAAAACTGGTATACTAGCCGTGCTCACGGTCAAGAGCAGCTCGGACACTCACATGATTAATTTATGGAACTAAATTCAATTTGTCATATGCATTGCATCGCAGGTGATGAGGTTATTGCTTTTGTTCTACTAATTAATTGGGTTGGTATTTACTTATACCTAGTAATTGCTACTAAAATTTTGACCAACTTTAAAAGCAATGCTCAGCTCTAACCATCTTCTTTGGTAAGCCTTACACTTTATGAGCTCCCACCTTTGGTGAGTTCATGCACATTATTCCCCACAACTTGTTGAGCGATGAACGTATGTGAGCTCACTCTTGCTGTCTCACATACACCACAGGTCAAGACCAGGTACTGCAGGATGATGCTCATGGAGGATGCTGTGATGAGTTCGTGAGAGGTCTAGGTCGTCGTCTCCCAGTCAACTTTGGGTTGCTGGACCGTTGTCTCCTTATAATGTAATTATTTATTTTGTATAGAACTCCTGTTATATATAAAGTTGTGACATTCGATCCTGTGCCACTATACATCATATGTGTGAGACTTGGTCCCAGCATACCTGGTGTTTATGTTAACCCCGGGTTTTGGACCCCTAAAATCCGGGTGTTACACGTGGGGACGGAGTGCCTCGCCACGTCGTGTGTTTAGGTTTACCTTGCAAGGATAAAAACTCGATTCGAATCGTCTGCTTCTCGCAGCTAATGAGACTGCTTGATCCATTGTACTGCATTGAGTAACAAGTGGAACTGTGTTGAGATGATATAAGCTGTTGATTGCTAAAAATGCTTGCTACTATGTATGAGTAGATAGTACACTTTTAGCCTTAAGAGAGTCACACTTAATTTTGACAAAGTTAAAATCTTGATTTAGAAACTCAGCTAGTGCTTTTGGCAACCAAACCCCACAGCCAAACAGCTGCATGTCTAGAGGTAGAGGAGTAGACTCCTCACACCGGGTAAGTTTAGCTGAGTATTAGTATACTCAGCCTTGCTTGTGGCATAAATTTTTACAGGTTCTCTGGAGGACATGGTTGCTGGAGTGACTTGGCCGTCCACCTTGCCACCAGGTTGGACTGTCGAGTGGGACCCTGCCTCGGCTGAGGAGGAGCATGAGGAGTGATGGGACAGGCTTCCCCATCTCTCTATTTATCTACCGTTAGATTATTTCCGCTGCACTTCGTAACAATGATGGTCACTTTTGCAAAAACTCCAATGAGGATGATGATGATGATGTAATAATTTAATACTCTGACATGCATGGTTTTATGCTTTATTGTATTTGCTCTGTGACTCACCATCGAGTGAGACTGTGGTACTTGATCCTGTCAGTGGCCTAGTCGGACTTGATCCGAGGAATTGACGAGTTATTCCCATTTAAGTGTGGTCTACCCTTCGAGGCAGGACTTAGGCACTTGAGTCGGAATAATTTGGGCAGTTCCGCCACAATGGGGGGTGTAGCAATGTGCTAACGTGTCTAGCAGAGAGGAGCTAGAGCCCTAAGTACATGCCGTCGTGGCAGTCGGAGAGGTTTTGGTGCCCTGTTCATGTGATGTCGTGGCCGTCGGAGGAGCGCTTGAGCCTTGTGGAAGTACAGCTGTCGGGGCTGTCGGATCCTTGCTGACGTCTCCTTGCTTCCGTAAGGGGCTGAGAGCCGCCGTCGTCATGGAGCACGCGGGGTGCCATCATTACTTGTTTACCGGGGCGAGCCAGATGGGACGCCGGTCTTGTTCCCCGTAGCCTGAGCTAGCTAGGGGTAGGGTAATGATGGCCCCCCCTATGACGTGGCAGGTCCGAGCCCGAGGTCGGGCGAGGCGGAGGCTCCTCCAAGGTCGAGGCTGAGTCCGAGCCCTGGGGTCGGGCGAGGCGGAGACCGTCTTCCGGAGTCGAGGCTGAGTCCAAGCCCTGGGGTCGGGCGAGGTGGAGACCTTCGTCCGAAGTCGAGGCTGAGTCCGAGCCCTGGGGTCGGGCGAGGCGGAGTCCGTCGTCCGGCGTCGAGGTTGAGCTCGAGCTCTGGGGTCGGGCGAGGCGGAGCTTCCTATGGCGCCCGAGGCTGGACTTAGCTGCTGTCAGTCTCACTCTGTCGAGTGGCACAACAGTCGGAGCAGGGCAGGCGACGCTGTTTTTCTGTCAGGTCGGTCAGTGGAGCGGCGAAGTGACTGCGGTCACTTCGGCCCTGTCGACTGAGGAGCGCGCGTCAGGATAAGGTGTCAGTCGATCCTCGCATTAAATGCTCCTGCGATACAGTCGGTTGGCGTGGCGATCTGGCCAAGGTTGCTTCTCCGCGAAGCCTGGGCCTCGGGCGAGCCGAAGGTGCGTCCGTTGCTTGAGGGGACCCTCGGGCGAGACGTGAATCCTCCTGGGTCGGCCGCCTTTGCCCGAGGCTGGGCTCGGGCGTGGCGAGATCGTGTCCCTTGAGCGGACGGAGCCTTGACCTGAATCGCGCCTATCAGGCCTTTGCAGCTTTGTGCTGATGGGGGTTACCAGCTGAGATTAGGAGTCTTGGGGGTACCCCTAATTATGGTCCCCGACAGCAGTCGATAGGGTCTTCGACCTAGGAGGCAACCGCGACGAGACGAACAAGTTTATTTTCTAAATAAAAGGTAAAAATATAGATCACATTTTTTTACTAGAAATAAAAATAGACAATTATGAAATTATTTTTGTTTAAATAATATGGTTTGTTTTTGTATTTGGTTATATATATAACTTATCCATATTAAAAATGAGTAGGGTTTTCTAAAATTGATAAATAAGCATAATATTGTTTATATCTTGTAAATTTATGGTCCTCTAGATAAAATTCATTGTTATGTTTTCTAATAAAAATAAAAGATGGTCATTTGTTCTTTTACTTTGCATTAAAATGGATTTAGGCCATAATTTAGATTTTCAACAAATAAATGTTTAACAATATAATCTTATTAGATTCTCCATATGAGTGATGCACCTAATGCTTGTAGTTATAATCTTCAAACTTATATCATGTTTTTTATAAACATAGATCAAACTGTTTTGTAAAAGTATTTTCGACAACATGTACTTTTGAATGTTTTGAAGAAATAAATGTTCTTTTAGTTGTGTTTTCTTTTTAAATTTGTTCTATTGCTTGGTGTATGCTTATTGATTGGTGAATGTTTCTTTTGTTTGTGTATTATTTTAGAGGTTGATTATGTGTGATGATCAAGAATTTGAGGAAGATCCTCAATACTTTTGTGAGCAAGGCAAGTGGACTTCTCCCCCAGCATTTTCTATTTGATCCCAAACAACACAAGATAACTAAGTTTACTTTTTCATGTGCATAATTTTGATGGGTATACCTATGTAGGAATAACTAAATATTATCAACCAAACACCTTAACTCGACTAGAGAATTGTACCTGCTTTAAGAGTAAGATGTTGCTTAAACTTAGCTTAACAATGGTATTCCTTGATGATATCAATGTTCCAAAGTTTATGTTGTTGGTATTGTTGCTCGGTTAATTACAACAATATTATATATGTTAATTGGAATATTGAATGACCACCTAGGAAAACAGTGCAACCACGAGTGCTATTATGGCTTTGGCTTTGGTAATTAACTTTATATTCTTAATGCATAGCATCCTTACCTAAAATATTGGCTAAGTTACCTCGCCTAGAGGGTCACCACATCGACTTGGAAATCTTACTGGGTTGCTTTGTATTAGGTGTATTTTGTGAAAGTCTCATAGTGTATCCCTAGTCATTCACCTCGGAAGTGGATACGATACTTGCAAACCCAGGGTAGAAGAGATACATAGCTTATGGGTAAAGCTGTGCCATCTCTGCAGAGTGTAAAATTGATATATCGGCCATGCTTAAGTGGTTTTGAGATATGATTATAACTTATGTTTAATTAGGTTCGGTACTCACTTAAACTTAGTAAAATAGGTGTTGATAATGAAACTTGACCAACTAGAATGCTAACCGCATAAACCCTAGCCTATTTATGATAGCTATGCATTTTCACCCCACTTGCTGAGTACGTACCTACCATAAGTGTACTCACCCTTGCCAACATTGTTGATAAGAATGATGCGAAGATGAAGACTTTGATGAGGACCTTGACGGTTTCTAGGTCTAGCGATGCCGAGATCATCTTTCTGTAAGAGATTACCGATGTTTTCGCTGTGGTTTGATAAATACAGTTGTAATTTGAGGTGTAATATTGTTAATATAATATTTATTGACGTCTTTGTGCATTGTTTATATATATAAATATATATATATTACACTTGTGACTTTAATAAATATATGAAAATAGATCAATGTTAAATATATGCTATGCATTCGGTTTTGCGACTAAAACCAGGTGTGACACCGGGCACGGGGATGGGCGATAGTGGCGTGTCTTGGAGTCCGCGATGGCGGCAGGCACCACGTACGCATGGTTGAAGCGAGCGTGGGGAAAGAGAAGAAAAAGGGTTTGGCGGGGTACATAAATCCGGCCACCAAAATTGTGTCCGTCCATCTTTGGTTGTGACACTTAGACCAACTCCAGCAGACTCCCTCTCCGTATCCCTAAAACGCGCGGCCAACAGATTCTCTCTCCTCTCCGTATCCGTCTCCGTTTCCAGCAACACTCCCCATGCCATGCTCTTTTATGGTTATCCATTTTGCATTGGTTCAAGAAGTAACATCGATCCATTAGATAAAATCTGAGAAGCAGGTACAATCATTTATTGAATGAAGGCAACGAGACAGCAGAGACAGCTAGGATGTAAACCAACTATTGCAGGTAATGTTTGGAAGAAGGGAACAGAATTAAGGACATGCCATCGATGGTGTTTGCATCACTAGCTTGCAACCTACGATTATTCGAAGCACAGTAGTATTATTCGCTGCATTCTTAAACCTGTAGAAAGATGGAGAAAACAAAACTGTTACTAATTGTTATTACCTAACAGCTGGTTTACCAATTAACGCAAACAAGAAAATGATGGCATGTCAAGATGCATGTGATAAAATGAATATTATGTATATGTTTATATAGACTTACGGCTAGTGATGTGTAGACTGCGTAAATATCAAGCTGCTTGTAATTCTCAAATTCACTGATGCTGACAACGTTGTATTTGATAGTACCACGCGCCATGGACAGTTTTCCGGTCCCACCGATAATGCTCCACTCACCCGTTGCTCCATTATGATTCTCGCCCATCACTTTCAGGGTAGAGCCACCGAAACTATATATTTCAACAAGAAATAATTTAGCTAGTGTCATAAAAATTAATTAAGGATCAAATCAATCTACCTACCTGGCGTCCTGGAACTCAATGGTGAAATAGCATTGCCAGTCATTGCCAGCAGCCTGGTCAACTTGGATCTGCATGCCTCTTGCACGTGCAATGACCTTTGCGCCTTGCTGTGGCGCGTCAAGTATCGCCCAGTCATTAGCAGCAATGGTACCAAACCCAAATGCATGACTGGATGGCACTATTATGTATTGGTTGGCATTTGTATTCCCATGAGCTTGGTACAAGAAGTAGGTGGGAAATCTGATCTCTTGTTCACAGCCAAAGTAGCAGCACAGTGGTCCAACACAAGTAGCTGAAGCAGTTGCCATGGCTGCTAGGATCACAAGGGAGATTAAAGGGAAGATGGTCAGGAACTGGGTCGGACTGGCCATTGTGGTGGGCTCGCTCTCCTACTTAAATGTGAGCTGTGATAGTGAGAGAGAGAGATAGATGGTTCGTTCGTAGTAGAGGACAGGAGCTGCTCTATTTATACTGAAACTATAGCTACTGATTTCAAAGGTTTTACATGCATACAGACGAGCCCACATGAACCCCACGTTGCGCTAGTTGACTTATTATAGCTACGACTGATTTTTTTTTTTCATTTACAGATCTGCACAAAATGCACATGAACCCACGTTGCTAGTTGACGTACTTTTATTAGCTAGCATATTTCCTGGATCGATATCAGTCATAAACTATATATTGTGAGTCGAAATACTCCAAGGCAAGCTATCAATAAAGAGCAACTAGTATGTTTTGCGCACTATATATATGCATGGTAGCGTGTTTATTAAATACGGCACTACTATTACTCCACATAACTAGTGTTGTCTTTAAAGTTTGGCGTACATATATAACATATATTAATTTCTAAGATACATCAATTAATAACAGATAATAACTAGAGAGATATTCGACATATATATAGTCACATATTTAATAAAGACAAAAGCACGATCAAAAGAATATTATTTATTCATATACAGATCTGCACAAAATGCAGCACATGAACCCATGTTGCATGGTGTGCAGTACTGACCGCATGTATACAGCCGCACGGCATATATGTTCGTTCTTTACTGTGCGTGCTCTCACACTCCCCTGTAAACCAGCAGAAACTTTAGAAGACCAGATCTACCATATGGAGATTTGCTAGGGTCCTTCCACAAATCCCCTTGTTAATCCACATCTCAAAAGCCAACTTTCACATTCACCTTATACAAAATAATTATTCTACGCTATACCACTAACGCAAAATAATGGTAATTAAGTGGATATTTTGTAAAAGCTAAGCATCTACTATATATCTAGATTAAGACGACTTGACGCTTCATATATATATATATATATATATATATATATATATATATATATATATATATATATATATATATATATATATATATATATATATATATATATATATATATATATATATATATATACTGTTTATATATATTACACCTGGGTGCATTCATTATAGAGAATGCACCCAGGCCCAACTTACGCGCCCAGGTGCACATGGTCCGATCCAACCGCTCCACAGAGCCGAACCGACGCAGCCGTACCGACGACTTCCCCCCTCCTCTATTGCGTGTTTTCACTTCCTCGCCCCGACTGTGCCTTTTCCACTTCATAGGCTCTCCGCGAACGGCTCAATATTTCTCTTCGCCGGCGACGTAGCCCTAGCCGTTGTGCGCTCGCTCCCGTTCCCGTCTTCGTCCATCCCGCGCGCTCCCGCTCCGGCCACCTCCACACTTCTCCGCGAACGGATCCTCCGCGAACGGATCCCGTCAGAATCGTTTGCTCGCCGGAGACGTCGCCCGCGCCGGAGTAGTCTGCGCGCGCGCCCGCCGTGTAAGCGCATCCGCTCTCTCTGCCGTTTCTCTGTTCCCATTTTTTGGATTTGTTTTGTTATTTTCGGTGATAGACTGGTAAACCCCATTTTTCCCAAAGTGTTGCAACTAGTATTATTCGTTGATTGAAATTATTAATTGTTGTATTTTATGCGGATACATTTCATTTTGAATAAGCAGTTTCTGTTCTATACTCAGATGTTTCCACTTTTTTTGTAACTGCAGTGTACCTTTTGTTGCAACTGGTCCATCACATAAGTTGCAACTGGTCCATCACATAAGTTGCAACTGTATAATTTTTACTTTCAACCCACATACATTATTCCTGTCTTTTTATAACTGTGCTCGTATACAACTAGTTATTTGTTTAAATTCACTTTTGCAACTGTCCCAGTAGTAATTGTTTTAGCAGTCTTGTTGCAACTGGCTTATGTCGCATGTTGCAATTCTGTCCCAGTACTAATGTATGTGTGCAGCATTAGTGTGTATTGCAACTATTTTTTGTTCCTATTTTTGTACTGTGTGTTTTAGTTTGTTGATTAGCAATTTTTGGTTATGAGATCTGTACCATGTGTTTGTGCCCTCATGTTTTTTTCATTCTCATTTTTTCAGTGTTTTTTATAATGGATGAAGATCAGAATGTATCAGGCCAGCAAGGTGCTCATGCTGTCCGTCGCTCTTCCCGTGTTGAAAACAAGAGGAAGCAATTAGATAAAAATGAATTAAAGGAAAGGAAGAAGAGATTAAGGTTGAAAGTCCCTCCTATACAAGACGCCGAAAGTGATGATGAAAAAGACACAGAGTTTGTTCCTGGTGGCGATGGGTCTGGTGATGACAATGTTGGTATTGTTGGTGGAGATGAAAATAAGGGTATAACTAAGACACGAGCTATTCGATGCTCACCTGGGAAATTTATAAAGCTTGTGAATTCTCTATCTGATGAATTGAAAAGTGAAGTGGTTGCTAAGGGGTTTGGCGGCCTACTTAGATTCAAGCCACATTTATTGTCGAGAAAGTTGCTTAGCTGGCTTATGCGGAAGCTTAACCCAGAAACAATGAAAATAGAGATTGGTGGTGGGAAAGAGATTCAAATCACCGAACACAGTGTTTGGTGTGTGTTGCAGTTACCAAACGTTGGCAGTGATCCGCCCCCCATGTCTGATGTAGATGCTCGTGCCTTGCGGGACGAGCTGGGGGAGCAAATTTGTGGGAAATCTTATAGACGCATATCTGGCATCAATATATCTGTTATCACTGATAGATTGCAGAAGAGGACTCTCAATGGGGAGCTGGGCCTGAGAGCCTTTTTCATGGCAGCATTTCAGTGTCTTCTATTCTCCAATACTGACACTCGCATCAGGATTGATGATGTGAAGTACACTCAGGACATGCAGAACATGGGCAACAAGAACTGGTGCAAAGCTGTAGTAGACAGGCTGAGCATAGCTGCTCGTCTTTATAGAAAGGATTTTGCGGAGAAAGGCATTAACGCACCCATCAGTGGATGCGGGATCTTTGTAGCTGTAAGCTCAACACACACATTCAATTTTTGCCCTTGCAATTACACAAGTAGTAATTTTTTATGTTTACTGTTACAACTGTCATATGTTACAAGTTGCAATTTGAGGGCATTTTTTTTATGATAACTTAGTTCACACATTCACATGTATTTTGTAATTTATGTTGTTCATAAAGTAGCAATAATTTTAGTATGAGGCTATTTCAACTGGCTTATTGCACCTGTGCCAATTTGGTTTACTTTTTTTCATTATATGAATTCAACCTAAAATACCCATGTGTCTTTTACCTAATGTTAAAAACATGCAGATGCTTTATGTCGACAACCTGCAACATGGATTAGACACAAGTCCTTTTTCAATCCCTCGATGTGCTTTCTTGGACTCCAAGATGATTGATGCTATAGCAAATATGGATCTCAGGGGAGATGTTCCTCCTAGGACCACTGAGTTTGGACACCTCAGGGTAAGTTGCAAATGATACTCCACAATAGTTGCAATTTGTTATTCATTTATCATTTTATCATTGTTTTTTTTACTTTCAGTTGAGAAGTATCACTGACACGTGCTACGGCGTCCCCATTGGTGCTCTAGCAATATTACATGCTCCAGTACCAGCACCTGCCCCAGTAGCAGTCCCTAATCCAATAGTAGCACCTAACCCAGTAGCAGCAGCACCTACTGGGACATCTGCTGATGTGCTTGGCACATCCCATGATCCCGCCTGTCATGCTTCCTTCAATATCCAACCCCCAGTCTTTTACCAGTACCCTAGCTTTAGATCTTCTTTTGGTCAGAGCATTACTGATTTAGTTGGAAGGAGTAGGAAGTCAGATGCGCTGAACATCTTGAAGGCGTTTGATGAAAGCACTAGTGAAGCCCAGTCTTACGCACAGAAGGCTGCGGAGTATTTAACAATATCTCGCGACCTTATGGCAAAAGCTCACCACGAGTGCTACACTGGCATTCAGAAGCTTATCGCTGACGCTATCGTTGAGAAGCGAGCTGCCAAAGAGCGCAGGAGGAAGGTGAAGAATGACCCTAGAGCAGGAGCAGGTATTTTTTTGTTGCATATAGCATAATATTATTGTTTGCAAGCACCCACCATACAAGTTGCAATTTGCCCAGACACATCAATATGTGTTTACAATCATTTTTTAAATTTGTATGCAGGAGCAGGAACTAGTTCAATTGCACCGGAGGACCAATCTAGAGGAGGTGATGGTGAAGAAATTATACGGAGTCCCGTTGCAATTGACACTAGAGCAGGAGCAGGTATTTTTTATTGCATACAGTATAATATTATTGTTGCAACCACCCACCATACAAGTTGCAATTTTGCCCATATACATCACTTTGTGCTTTCAATCACTTTTTTAAATTTGTATGGAGGATCAGGAACTACTTCAAATGTACCGGAAGACCAATCTGGAGGAGTTGATAGTGAAGAAATACAGTTGGATTGCAGTGGTGGAGATTTTGATGACAGCTTAGATTTTATGAGAACCCCATCGTGTGGTGATGACATTGATCTGGAAGAGGGAAATTTGAATAGAAGTAAGCCTACATATGTCTTCCATGCTTAAAAAATGTTTTATCTCATCTTGATTATTCCCTTTTTTTCATTTATATTTTTTATTCTCCCCCCTGGCAGCACCTCCTGATTTACGTGGGGCAGTCCGAAGTTTTGATGATATATTGCAAATGATATATTCCCCAGAGCACTTTGCAAGCATTGATGGCGAGGTTAGTTTATTGTGTTTTTTTATTACCATCAACTCCTTTTTCTGATTAATATTATGATTTTTTCCCTTTTTCTACAATTACAGTCCCCTCCCAATAGCCAGCCGACTCGTGCACGACGAATTGCTGTTCGCAAGAGGAAGGTTTCCTCAAACCCCCTGGCAATGATCAACGTCCTGTGGTAAGATCATCTGATACCCAAGTGAAAGCAGACCATAGTTGCAATCGGCCCCCACCGATTGTAGTAATCATAGCCTATACCAACTTGCAATTAATCATATATTCTGAACAGGGAGCACCTGAGACAGAAGAGGAGCCTCTGAGCAGGGACACTGGGATGCAGCATCCTACTGCCCAGGTATGTTCATGCAATTCGTGTCTTTTTTTATAATATAAATGATTCACTTTCATAATACAAATATGTTAATTTGGCTATTCTACTCAACTGCACCAGGATCATATAACTTACTCAAGGAGGAGCGATAGGTCCATTCAAGTTGCCAACACACAGAAGGCAGAGGCTGAGAAGAAGAAGGCTGAGATTGAGATGAAGAATGCTGAAGCTGAGGAGGCTGAGAAGAGAAAGGCTGAAGCCGAACAAGCTGATAAGAAGAAGGCAGAAGAAGCTGAGAATAAGAGAAAGGCTGAGGCCGAAGTAGCTGAGATTAAGAGAAAGGCTGCAGCTGAAGAAGCTGAGAAGAAGAAGGAAGAAGAAGCTGAGATTAAGAGAAAGGCTGAGGCCGAAGAAGCTGAGATTAAGAGAAAGGCTGAGGCCGAAGAAGCTGAGATTAAGAGAAAGGCTGAGGCCGAAGAAGCTGAGATTAAGAGAAAGGCTGAGGCCGAAGAAGCTGAGATTAAGAGAAAGGCTGCAGCTGAAGAAGTTGTGAAGAAGAAGGCTGATGCCGAGAAGAAGGTTGAAGCGGAGGAGAAAAGGATACAGGTTGCAATCCAGAAACAGCTGAAGGACAACATCAAAGCTTTGAAAAAGCCGATGCCCGCTGCCAAGGTAAAGAAGATGTTGCAGTTACAAATGTCAAAAGAATATGCTGAGCAGCGCCAACAGTACGAGGATAGGTTGAACATGCTTCGTCAGGAGGCCAAAGCTGAGATTGACAGTTTGGAGAAGAGCATTGATGGCCAGGCAGGACCCAGCTCATCATTTGATGATATCCAGTTCCCGGCGGAGTCTGATGATGATATCAACAATTTGACCCAACCAATCCGACTTTCTCAAGACGAAGTCTCAGTAGGCCAGGCTGATTTCAGTGAGTTTCAAAGGATGATATTCAAGCGCCTAGGTGATAGAGTGCTGAAGAAGCCTAGGGAGTACATATCCCCGTTCAAGATCCCTCGTAATCGACCTGAGATACCCCTGGCCAAGGCTGTTGCACTTAGGCGGAAGATCGCATCTGATCCTGAGCTGAAAAGGTTTTTTTTTTGTTTTCCCAAGTTGCAACTGCTATTTACTTTTTATTTTGAAATTCTAACCAAGTAGCAATTATTTTTCTTGAATAGTTAGTTACTTATATATAGCAGTAGCAATCGCACCTAATGCGTGGTTGCAATCACACCATAACAGAAGTTGCAATCTTTTTTATTTAAAAGAATTTCCCAGAGTTATATAGTACATGCAATCACAACACACTAGTTGCAATTATACCACACCAGTAGTTTGCAATCATATTTGTGTAACAGAATTTCCCAGAGTTATTCAGTACTTTGCAATCACAGTAGACCAACAGTTGCAATCACAGCACACCAGCAGTTGCACATCCTCCTGTTCTTCTCACTAATCCATATGTTTTTTTCTTTTTTTTTGTTGATGCAGGAGAATTTTGTTGGAGTTTGGCCTTCTTGTTGGACTCACTGGCGAGGAAATTTTAACATCTTTTTCTAATGACACCCTTGGTGAGTCAGGAATCATAGACTTTTTCGTGCACTGCATGCGACATGATGATATTGTGCACAAGGTTGATTCTTGTGGATACAGAGTGTTTCTGACCACTGGTTTTTATGTAAGTTTCTTCTCCAAAACCATGTATTTTTTGTATACTGTCTTGCATTTATGTGTTTAAACTAATTTAATCATTTATCATTTCTCTTTTTTATTTATTCTCCAAACTGGAAAACACATACAGTTCAATGTATCAACGTGTGAAGCAGTACTCAACGCTGATAAATCTGAGACGGAAGAATTCATATATGTATGGAATAATCTGATGTCTGAGTGCGAAAACTATGATTTGTCAAGAGCAAAATTGGTTAGCAGACCTTTTCCCCAACCCACTTTTTTCATACCTACAATTTTTTACTTTCCATCATTTACAGTTGCAATTACCAGGACACATACTTTGCAACTGTCTATACTTTTTTCTTGCAACTTCTTTTTTCATATATGTTTTCCATTTTTAGTAATTAGTTTTCTACTCCTTCCTTGCACCAGGTTTTTGTCCCTATCAAAGATGGTGCTCACTATTTTGTATATTGCTTCAATTTTATCCATAAGCGTATTGATGTGCTGGACTCGAACGACTACTTCCTGAATTGTTCTAATCAGGAAGAACGGCACAAGGCTGTCTTTGCCAAAATCCCAATCATTGATGCAGCCTTCCAGAAAGTTTCCAACCTCAAGTTACCCAGAGTTAGCAAGTGGAAGCGGCCTTTTATTGATGTGCCAAAGCAAGCAGGTCAAAGCGATTGTCTTTTTTTGTATGGAAGTACATGGAATATTATGATGGGGACAAAATGACCAAGGAAATCAATCCGGTTAGCCATGCTGTCAACTGATTTTCTATCTGTTTTGGTGCTTTTTTTGTGTGTTTTCTATGTGTGCATCATAATATAGTCACTGACCATTATGATGTTTTTATGCCATTGCAGTTCAAGGGCCCGATATACAGATGTGAGCTGTTGCATTACGAGATCTTCCACCCTTTGAACCAAGCTGAAATTCATGTTTCGCTTGATAAGTTTAGAATTGGTGGTCGTCCGTTGCCAATTGAATGGGATAGTAGTCAGTCGAACAATTAGATTCATGCAAAAACAATCAGTTGTGTTATGCAGTAGTCAGAAACAATCAGTTGTGTTATGTTATCTCCAGAAACAATCTAGTAATGTTGTTTAGGTTGCAACCAGCGCACTGGTTCCATTTGCAACTGGTCTATTCATCTAGTTGTTATCGTACTCTAAACTGCAGTTTCCAAGTTTGTTTGAAAAATCCCAGCCATTGCAGTTGCAACCAATGTATATGTTTGTGTTCTGTACCCACCGGCGAGGTGGAGCCCTTCCATATGAGGCAGTTGCAACCAGCGTATATGTTACAGTTGCAACTGAAATTGTAATCGTAGTTGCAACTGACCATGACCACTCATTTTTATTTCTATGTTTGGTAACCAGCATGATGGCAAACTTTGCAAACCTGTTTATGAGTAGTAGCAGCGTATATGTTACAGTTGCAACTGAAATTGTAATCGTAGTTGCAACTGACCATGACCACTCATTTTTATTTCTATGTTTGGTAACCAGCATGATGGCAAACTTTGCAAACCTGTTTATGAGTAGTAGCAACTGTTATATGATAATAAAACAAGATATATTTTAATTATATGTCGAGACGTAAACAGATAACACAGATTCATGTATTATTCAGTGTATACATACAGTTGCAATCAGCGCAACTACGATGTTGCAATTGGTTGGTCATGTGTGTCCACTGTTTTCCGAACAGTCACACAGTCATTATTGAGTTTAACTTACACAGAGTTATAAAATAAGATAAAATTGAAATTTTACATTGGAGATTCAGTCAGATTCATAGTCATCCTTAATCACTTTCGTCCTGGTAATTAACATGGCAAGTTGTCGCCCTCCTAATTCTTGCAATCACCGCGTGTGCTGCTGACTCCTGCACTGCCATAGTGCACCCAGATTGCTGTGTATCATCCCCCTCACTCTGTGCCTCATCTTGATTCCCATCTAGTCCTTTTTTTATTGTTGGGCGACCTCTTTTTCTTGGAGTCCAACCTACAGTTTTCGCACTTCTCTTTTTGTCCTTGTTCTCGGCCGCTCTGCTTCTGTTTGGGTTCTGAGGGCATGTTGTGCTATAGTGCCCCCTAACATGGCAGGTTTGGCACTCTCTTATGCCCTGACCACCACTATATGTGCTGTATGGATTAGCAGGTTCCACACTATTTTTAGCACATTTAGCCCCACTGGCAGACTTCCTACCCTTCGTGCGCGACACTGGCGGTTCAGTCAATCTTAGATCAGTGAGGCAGTTTGCAGAATCTGGATTCAGGCCCGATTCCGGTGGTGGTCTAGGTCCAGTTGGCATCACAACAGGTTCTATATTGTTGTCAGAACTTTGTTGTGTTGGTGCAATGGGACCAATATTCCGCCGTCCTTCTGCATCTTGCTGCAACTCAGTATTTGTTGCTTCGTCCGGACCAATCGGACCAATCTCCGCTGTTCGTAGAAGCTCAATCCCAGGAGTTATCATGTCAATGTGCCTGATAGTTTCAGTGTATGCTCTATCAGATTTGCTTCCCGCTCTTCCCAGTCGCATTAACTTTGGCAGCAGCTTCGACAACCTTGACTGCTCTGTCTCATTTTGACCACCAACACTCACATCGTGTCGGTCCCACGGAACCACAGATCTTGCATTACGTGTATATCGCTTCAGAATGTACTTTTCAGGTATGTTTTGGACTTGGAGGTGGGTGAATGCCTTTATTATGTGCATGCAGAACAGACCTGCATTTTTTGTTGCAATTTGGATGTAAATATGCAGGAACATCAATGTTTAATTTTGTTAATGTAACGAGGTTGCAATTCATCTCACCTGTATGCTCCCACTGCATGCATTCGCATTTATACATGCCTGCTGCTTTGTCAGCCACCACCTTGAATGCGTGTTGTGCCCAGCAAAATGTCCCATCGCCTTTCTCATGTTTCACCAAGTAACCACATTCCACTCCCGGATCAGGCTCTATCACAAAAGCTGTGCTGTTAATATATTCCCTCTTGTATTCATTGTACACAGCCCTGGTGTACACCCTGCTGAGTTGCTCATCAAATCTTGATTTGCAGGCTCTGACAACTTCAGTCTGCATCAAGACCAGCAGTTGCAATCACATCAGACAGCAGTTGCAATTACACGAGACAACAGTTGTAATCATTGTTTGTTTAACCAATTTTTGGGCATAGTTATATAGAAGTTGCAATCACACCAGACCATCAGTTGCAATTACACGAGACAACAGTTGTAATCATTGTTTGTTTAACAAAATTCCCCAGAGTTATTCAGTGCTTGCATCCACACCACACCAGCAGTTGCAATTACAACACAACAGTAGTTGCAATCATTTTGTTTACATTTTTTAACAGATATTTGGGTAGAATTATACATTAGTTGCAATCACACCACACCAGCAGTTGGAATCATTTATGTTTAACAGTTTTTTTACAATCAGACCAAAAAATTCAGGGGTGTGGGCAAATACCTGTGAGTAGTGTGACTCCCCAGCATCCATGTGGTCTGTGTGTTGAATCGAGTCAAGCACCCTCTTTGCAAATATATGCAGGCTTGTCACATTGTTAACATAACCATCTTTCAAAACCCTGTTTTGGCTCTCAGATCTCTGGGTGGAAGTCATTCGCCCACAGTACATGCCTTTGAAATATGTTGCTATCCATCTCTTCCTTTTCTGCCACAATGCAACAATTGCAGGGTGTTCTCTTATGCCACATTCATCCACCAGCTTATTCCACTCCACCTCAAATTGTGTGGGCCCCAGAGGATAGTTTATCAGGGACTGCAGTTTCTCCTTTAGATTATTATCATTGTGCAATTTGTACAGCTCCTCGAGTTCGTAATCCCATGTTCTGGTTATGTGCCATCGGCAATTTCGGTGTTGTGTCTTGTTAAACACAATCCTTATTGCTTCCTTCATCGCTGCATCTTCATCTGTTTGTCAAAAATAAAAATCAGCAAAAAACCCCAATAGGTTTGCAATCAAGCAGTTTAAAATATTGCAATCATCTTCAAAGATACAGTTGCAACAACACAGCAGTAATTATGTGACAAGCATTTTTTTGTAGCCAAAGCATACCTGTAAGAATCACAAAAGGTTGCTGACCACCCATGCAACTTTTAAAGGTCTCAAAAAGCCATCTGAATGTGTCTATTGTTTCATCCCGAAGAAGTGCTTGGCCAAAGGACACATTTTTCAAATTATTGCTGCAACCCACAAACATGGCCAACGGCATATGCTTGTTGTTAGTCTTGTGTGTTGTGTCAAATGTGACTACATCCCCAAAATCCTTGTATTCTGCACGCTGACTTGCATGACACCAAAAAATGCTCCGAAGCACATTTGTTTTTGGTTCAAAATCCACATCCCAGTAAAAGTATTCATTGTGTTCTTTGCACTCCCTGAAAAATTGGAACAGTTTATCCATGTCACCATCCCTCTCCTCCCTTGCTTGCTCAGCTTTCCTGTACCATAAAAGAAAAAACAAATGAAGATGCTGTTGTCAATATATCGCACAAAGATATGATGTCAGTTTTTTTTATGACCTACTTGTTATGGACATCTTTCTCTGTGAACGGCCAGTTTTGACAGCCTCCAAATAATTCTGACATTACATTCATTGTTGCCTGTGTTGGCACACCACTCTTTGACATGATTGCAAATAGGTCATCCAACGCTGCCTCCCTCTGCTTATGAGAATGCATATATCTCACCATCCTTGGTGAGGGTTCAAGTTTGTGATTGTGTGCTTCCTGAACATGATGAAAATACCAAATATTGCGCTTCTTGTCCTCCTTCACCTTCACATAAGCAGGGCAACCAATTCTCATCGATGTCTTATTTGTCATAGGCTCCTCATTCTCTTGACCTGGCTTCAGAAACCCCTCACGGTTGCAAACCCAGTGTCTGGTTTCTTTACTAGTCCTTTTTGTCCTGACACTAAAACCAGCCAACTTTGCATAGTCAAGGTAAAAGAGGTAGGCTTCTTCTTTTGTATCAAATGTTTGCTGCACCCTGGGGACAAACACATCAAGTATGTTTGCATCCTGCAGGACAACACGCAATCATGAGTTTTGCAATTAGAGGATACACATAGTTGCAATCAACAAGCAACAAACGTTGCAACTCGAGCACAAACACACCATGCAACTGTAATCAGTGAGTAAAAACAGAGACTCAAGTTTGCAATTAGAGTATATACATAGTTGCAATCAACAAGCAACAAACGTTGCAACTCAAGCACAAACACACCATGCAACTGTAATCAGTGAGTAAAAACAGAGACTCAAGTTTGCAATTAGAGTATACACCTAGTTGCAATCAACTAGGAAAAAACGTTGCAACTGGAACACAAACACACCATGCAACTGTAATCAATGAGTAAAAGCAGAGACTCAAGTTTGCAATTAGAGTATACACCTAGTTGCAATCAACAAGCAACAAACGTTGCAACTGGAGCACAAACACACCATGCAACTGTAATCAATGAGTAAAAACAGAGACTCAAGTTTGCAATTAGAGTATACACCTAGTTGCAATCAACTAGTAACAAACGTTGCAACTGGAACACAAACACACCATCCAATTGTAATCAATTAGTAAAAACAGAGACTCAAGTTTGCAACAGAAAATCAACAAACCGCGCACGGTGGAGCAACAATTTTTGATTGTTTTTTTTCTTACCGGATGGAACAGCTGGGCTGCATCCGGAGTGACCAGCGATCTAGGTGGAATTGAAGGCGGTGGCGTCAGCAACGTTTTGTGATGCAAGGGATCACCTGATCCGCCGCGTACACCCGCTCCCGTTGTCGCAATCGGAGACGGCAATATCGGATCAGCACCTCCAGCCACAACAATCGCCAAGGAATTAGGGGAGGAGCATCGAGGCGATTCAAGGTGCGGCAGCGACGGTGGGGCCATGGATCTAGGGTTAGAGGATCGGAGGAAGGAGGAGACGGCGGCGGCGCGGTGAGAGGGATGCGATCGGTGGCTGTGGGGTATAGGGTGGCGCGCGGCGGCGGCGGGGGGCAGGGAGGCGCGGGAACAGGACGGTAGAGGGCGCGATGAGGCTTGATCGGGGTGTATTTATATATTACGCCTGGGTGCATTCAATATAGAGAATGCACCCAGGTGCATTTTAGTGCTGTCGTATATATATATATATATATATATAGCCCTAGGCTCTGTTTAACTATTGGAAGCCCCGACCACACCCGCAGACCGCACCGTACGTTTTTTGTCTTACTATACCTAACTGCTTAGGTCAAATTGTAATACGTGTTATGCTAATTTGTGTATCAGTTTATACACCTATGGTATGCGCATGTTCCGGGCATCCGGGCCCACAGAGAAGATTGTGTTTCCGTAATCTGGGCAGCCGTACTAATCCCCACACAATTATTGGTATTACGATGATTTATGTTTCCGTTTACAAAACGGTAATGTACGTGTCGGTCTATGGGCCTTCGCGTTTATGTGTCTAGGGCCCACGATTCCATCCACTTCTCACGGCAGTTATTCAACTCACCTTCCCCGAAAGGCACTCGGGGGCCGAACCCTAGTATTATCGCCCTCCGTCGACTTGTTCTTCTCCACCGCAGAGACCGAGCCGGCTTCGCTCCACCGCGGCGGGCAAACCCTAGGGGATCTTTCCGCCATCGCCTTCAGTATCTCCACCGCAGAGATTTACCTCGTCACTCCTTTGTAGCGCGGTCATTCTATCACGCAACTCTGGTCGGACATGTCTCAGCAATGCCTCTTTGTCTGCTCTAGCTAGAAGAACTCCCTTGAAAAACGGAATTTTGTGAACTAGGGAGTATCTTGCTAGCCACACTAAGGAACCCCCTTACTCTGTGCCTAGTTTTCTTACTACTCATCCTATTCAATGGAAAAACATTAATACTATTAGCTCTAGAAAATGAAATATAGTTAAAAGAAATAAAATAATACATAAATAATTAAAGGCAATACAAGTAACATATGCATTACACATCAAAATTCCTTGGCATCACGATGGAGAATTCTTCTTTGATCCAAAGCTTTCTATGTGCCTTTTTTCTTCCTTAGTTGACGTTTTCGTTTCTTGATGATAGTAATATTGTCAAGATATTCGACTAGTGAGTTGAGCGCAACACGCCAACACCCTCACTGACAGTAAAATAGGTTGGCAAGACTTCTTGATAAACCGCATCGACCTGGTCATCTTCCTATAGATAACCAACAATGCAAGGAGTATGTAACTGTTACCTAGAGTTCACTTTGTGAACTACCTACCATGCTTCTATCTTCTAGCTTGGGTATGACAAATAGTACACCTACTCACACTGGTGTGCAAGGATAAAATTCTGATGACCTAGAAGTCATTCATTTACTATAGGAAAACCGTTAATTTTTGGCGGCCAAGGCCATATATAATAATGCCATCCCCACTGAAAATAGCTTATTTTTTGTGGCAATATCTTATTTCGATAGTTTTGGCATGGCGACCCTATTTCGCCGTGGACAGGATTATTTCCTGTGGCTTTACCCTAACACTGAAAATTACTCTGCTGGTGGTTATTTCTTGCGGCCAGGGCAAGCCACCGAATTTTATGCCTTAACTTTCTATGGTCCTAGGTCTGGCCGCCAGAAATTATCGACGTAATTTTTAGCGGCTTTTTTAGCTGCTAAAAAATACTCTGATGCGGTAATTTTCGGTGGCTCCCTGTAGAACGCCAAAATTAAATATGGCACTGAAAATTAATCTATGCTGGAAACAAAAATTCCTTCCAATTTTACATTCATTTCACATACACACAATATATCACATACATATTACCACAACCACACACATACAATTCCATACACACAATATAAAATAACATACAACTTCAAACACATATATCACCACAACCAACACAACTTCAACAAATTAACTCAATTTGACAAGTTTTTCATTCAACTTGTTCCATTCATCCAATAAGTCTATACATCCATCAACAAGTCCATACATCCATCAACAATCCAGTACGATAGACAACAAACTAATATAGAGTCTCGATTGAAGAACAAAGTCCAAAAACTAATATAAATGGAACAAACTTCACGACCACTATGGATTGTTGGAGTTGTAACACTAGAAGTGAATATATTATTGTTGAAGTCTATGTCCAGATTATCCTACAATAAAGAACAAAGTCCACAATTAAAGACCAAAAGCTTATTTATGGCATTATATGTAACCAAATGGATATAGTTCTTGAAATGTAAGAAAATAACCTCATCTGTAGTTGTTGGTGCCACTGATGAAGGTCTATGATATTGATTTGTCGTATTAACTCTAGATCCCTACAATTCACATAGTATGGTTTCACTAACTAAATTTGTAAAACTAAAGATACAATTTACTATGTTCACTTAAATTTATTATAATTACTAATTTCACTTAGATTTACTACATTATGCTAAGTTCTCAGAGAGTGGCTAAACACTACTACAATATGCTAAATTCACCTAGTTTGACTATAATTTCAGAAAATTCAACGAACCTAAGCTCTAGATAGCCCAATAGTATGGCGTTGAGGAAACATCGACGATTGTGGAAGGGGCATTAGCAGTGGGGGCAAGGCCTGGGACCCACCGTACTACTACTGCTAAAACATTACCTACAAAACAACATGTTAGTACTATAAAATACAAAAATGCTGAATATTGTAAAATTAGACTTACTGCAATCCATTGTTGATGATGGGCCTGGTACTCTTATACTTTAGCTAAGTATTCCTGTTGTTGCCTTATGAATTCGTGTTGCGCCCTCATCTGGTCCTATAGGTTTTCAATGAATACATCTTGCTTTGTGTGGCGTTGTCTTCTACTATTGCCACCAAAACTCTAAGAGGAAGATCCTCTCTATGATCTGATATCACTCGAGTCGATCATCTCGGTGAACATGGAGTAGGTTCAAAATTTAAAACATGTAAATTTTAGTTACAAATACTAACAAAAACTAAGAAATCATTATATTTCCATCCATTCGCCTTTCCACCATCACTCGCATCTGCTGATGGATCAATGGGTCCATGTTGCCAGTCAAAATCATCACCATGGGTCAGACCATCTCCTGCCCATATTGGTCCTGCAATTAAGAAAAAAAAATAGAGTTAGAATTGAATATTTCAGGACTAATCCTAAATTGTGAACAACTCACCAGTACTCTAAGATGTTTGAGAACGCTTTCAATGTGATACATCCACCTATACTATATAGGGCCACCAACCTTACCCTCATAAGAAAGATGAACAAGAAGATGATACATTAGATTGAAAAAGCCCAGAATAATTTTCTACCATTTTGCATATAAGCACCTGTATCTCTTTCTCTAACTTCTCTATCATATCTTTCCTAATTTCTTTAGCACAAAGTTATATATAGAAAAAGTTTAGCTCAACTAGTGATTTCCACACATTATCCTCAACGTACCCACAAAACATTACAGGGAGGAGCCTTTCCATTATGATGTGGAAATCATGGCTCTTTAAACCACAAAGTTTTTGTGTCTTCATGTTGACATCACATTTCAATCCTGTAGCATAACCATCAGGGAATTTCAATTTTTCATCAATCTAAGAACTTCTTTTTTGTATTTTGGTTTAAGACAAAATGGAGTGTCAGGTTTACTCCCACTAGCAGTGACATGAAGTGTTCGAGCCTTGTCATTGTCCTTTGACTTCTCCATTTCCATGCATGTGGTTATGATGCTTTCACCAATATTACGTTCCTAATGCATAACATCAATGTTGTGCATTAAAATCAATGCCTTAGCATACGAAGTTCCCAAATTCTAGATATGTGAGTCCAGTTGTGCTGCACTCCAAATCCTACGTACTTAGTCCCTTACTCATTTACGATCAGTTTATTCAGATTACCATCAATCTCTTCCCCCAAATAAACATTTTGGTGGTTCCTTTTTATGATGGAATCTTTTCGAATGATATCCTTCTACCATCTAAAGATGTGTCTAGGTTGTACCCTGTGTCGAAAGGCAAGGCCTGATGGCCTCATCCTCGTCCTTAAGGAGCGTAAGTCATACTTGATGACTGAGAATTTTGGTGACCATGCTGAGCATTGCTGGCCCTTTCATCATTGAAATTGGATTTATGAATTGAGCGGACATGTCTAGGATGAAGCCTCCCTCCAAAGCCCCTGGACATCTCAGAAACCTATAGGCCTCCTCCCTTCTTTGGCAAAAATCATTGTCAGCTCGGATGTACTCATCCATCTTTTGAAGCAGCTTCTCCAAAGTTTGTGGAGGCTTCCTAGCAAAATACTGAGCTGTGGGTCCTAGCCTGAGTCCATTGATCATAGCCTCAATGACGATTTCGTTAGGCACTGTGGGTGCTTGTGCTCTTAGTCACAGGAACCTTCAGACATACGCCTAAAGGTATTCGTCCTGGTCTTGAGTGCATTGGAACAATGCCTGAGCAGTGACCGGCTTTGTCTGGAAACCTTGGAAGTTGGTGACCAACATGTCCTTAAGCTTCTGCCATGATGTAATTGTTTCCGGCTGAAGGGAGGAGTACAATGTCTGGGCCACACTTCGGACTGCCATGATGAAGGACTTTGCCATGATAGCAGCGTTGCCTCCATATGAGGCTATTGTTGCCTCATAAGTCATAACTCGTTAAGAATTGCTTTGGATCCGAGTGCCCATCGTACATGGGCAACTAAGGTGGCTTGTAGGATTGTGGCCATGGAATAACCTGCAGTTCTGTTGCCAGAGGAGAAGCATCATCAAAAGCAAAGTTGCCTTGATGAAGGTCATTGTACCATTCATCGTCGTTGAATGAACTCTCTTGACAAAGCTCCCTGTGTCGGTGCCTTCTGTCTTGGTCATCTTGAGTAAGTTGACGCATCTCTTCATCAGCTTCGTCAATCTTCTTCTATAAATCGGCCAAACGGGCCATCTTCTCCTTCTTCCTTTGTACCTGCTGGTGAATGATTTCTAGGTCCCTGATCTCTTGGTCTAGCTCCGCCTCCTGAAGTGTTGGGCTAGTAGCCTTCCTCTTCTGGCTCCTAGCTTCACGTAGCGTCTCCTGATTAACGTCTAATGGCTGCAATGCAGTCCCTGGCGCTGCTGTCTTCTTCGGTGGCATGACGAAGGTTGATGCTTGCCGAAGGAGGTCAAACAAGTTCACCAGAGGTGGGCGCCAATGTTGGTCCCTGTTCTCGAATGCTATACACCAAGAACAAGGCAACACAATTGTTAACGATTAAAGACCTTCGTCCTTCGAAGCATTATTTCCCTTGGGATATAATGATATTCAGACGAAGGAAATGGACATACCTTCATCATTTTAGTGAATGGAAATGTAAACAAGGACATACAAGGCACAAAAAGAATATAAACAATTGTTCCAAATCATTGAATTATTTATATTCTCATTTCATAAACATGAATAAACATCAATAATATCCATATTACATTTGTACCCTCGGCTCGGCAAAAGGTGAAAATGTGGGAGTGACGCAAGAGTGATTACAAGTCAGCGTGAACAGTACGGTGTTACTGTTCATCTATTTATAGGCACAGGACACAGCCTGGACAAAATTACATTCATGTCCCTAACATTTAGTAATGGCCATAAAGTCAGCTGTCGAGGGCTAAGCAGTCTTTTCTCCTTTAAGTCAGTTCCATCTTCCACCTTTGTCATTGTGTTAAGCTGAAGCTTCTTCTGCCACAGCTTCAGTGCCCATTCATCCTGCTCCCGGGTTGTTTCTCCATATCAAGCATGCTTTCATCCCGAAGTCGAAGCCTCCTGTATCAGTTTATGTTACCTTGAAAAACATGTTAGTCTCGTTTTTTAGGACCTTCAGAGGAGGAAGGCCCCCAACAGTAGACATATACAATTTCAAATGGAAAAAATTTAGTGGTCGAGTGTACAACTCTGTTGTATGCAAACTCGACATGTAGTAGATTTTCTTCCCAAAGTTTTAATTTTTTCTTGAGGATAGCTCGCAGCAGCATTGATAATGTTCGGTTTACAACTTCAGTTTGTCCATCTGTTTGTGGATGACACGTTGTAGATAACAGTAGTCGTGTTCCAAGTTTTCCCCACAAAGTTTTCCAAAAGTAACTCAAAAATTTAGTGTCACGATCAGAAACAATGGTTCGTGGAATCCCATGTAAACGAACAACTTCTTTGAAAACAATTCGGCAATATGTGAAGCATCATCACTCTTGTGGCATGGAATAAAATGTGCCATTTTGCTAAATCGATCAACTACAACAAAAATTGAATCCCTCTCCCGCTTGGTTTGTGGTAAACCAAGAACAAAATCCATGGATATGTCTTCCCAAGGTATACTAGGAATAGGTAGTAGAGTGTATAAGCCATGAGGGTTTAAACGAGACTTAGCTTTATCACATGATTGGCATCGAAGGACTTGTCGCTCCACATCCCTTCTCATTTTAGGCCAAAAGAAATGATCAGTAAGCACTTGCTCCATCTTCTTGGCGCCACAATGACCCATAAGTCCTCCTGCAAACACCCGGTTTTAAAGAAACAAAGCCGGGTGCATCTCATACATGCGCCAAAGAAGACAACATATATAATAACAGAGTGTATAGAGATAAATGTCATAAAACATCAGAGTAATTATTACATAGCGGAAGTCTTACAAAATAAAAGATAAATATAACACGAACTAAGGATCGTCGGCGCCAATGTCGACTGAGAAACGCCACCTAGATCGGATCAAACTCCTCGATACTTGACTCCACTTGAAACCACCTGTTCTTCTCCTGTGGGGGGTGTGAGACAGCAAGGGTGAGCTCACACATGTTCATCGCTCAACAAGTTGTGGGGAATAATGTGACATGAACTCACAAAGGTGGGAGTTCATGAAGTGTAAGGCTGATCAACAATAGAGGTTAAAGCTGAGCATTGCTTTTAAGTAGTTGGTCAAAATTTTATTAGCAGTTACTAAGTGTAAGTGAATACCAAACCATAATAAATAATAATAGAACAAAATTGATAACAAATCCCATGCGAATGCAAATGACAAATTGAGTTTAGATTCCATAATTTAATCATCGGAGAGTCCTGAGCCGCTCATGACCGTGAGCTCGGCTAGTATACCAGTTTTACACTCTGCAGAGGTTGTACCCTTTACCCACAAGTCGTGTTTCCCATGTCGCCAGGGTTAGCTAGGCCCTTAGACACTACCAAGGTGAATGGCTAGGGATCCACTACGAGGCCTTTACAAAGTTCCACTAGCTTCCGAAAACCCGCTACAGTTTATAGGAAGTTCCAATGCAGGGTTCCTGGCTGACCGCCATCGCAGCAAAATCAACCAGGGACCTCCCTACACTGACCACTCCCCTACTGCCCTTGCCCCTTTCGGGTAAGGTAGTCTTCCACTAGCTTTCCTAATTAGTCAGCCAAGGGGTCCCATTCCTCCCTTGTGGTGGCACGTGGTTCTCAAGTTAAGCTCCATGTTCCAATTAACAATAACATAATGATCTTGACATGAACATAAATAGAATAACAAAATAACTGGAACATGGATATAATGAAATATTAACCCGAAAACCACGTAAAGCAATAGCATCAACTACCCAAGTGATTCAGGGGTAAACAAGGTAATGAGATAAACAATCTAGGGTAACCTATTGGGTCCCATCAAAATTAAACCTATGCATGGTAAATGATTATAAAGAACATTATTGGGTAACAAAAGTGAATCAAGGGCACAACTTGCCTGGCACTTGAGATTCCAGGTACCAACTTGCTTTTCAGATGACACGTGTCCTCGTGCTAGTCGTAGCAATACAAACAAACATGGTATAGATAAAATTAACATCACACCAAACATAAGAATATACTGCGACGTTACGAGATCATAGAAACAAGAACCACTAAATTCGGAGTTGCGGTTACCAAGTTATGAATTTCTGAAGTTATTTAATGCCTAGAATAGAGTTATTCATGTGGATAATTTTAAATCAAGTTTCGTGGTTAGACAAAGATACCAGGTGATAAACAATATCTAAACAAAACAAATACCACTGGAATGAATTAATTTGGAGTTATATATTTTAAGTTATGAATTTCTGAAGGTTTTATGTGTTTTGTACAAGATTAAATTGGATATAAATTTTATTGCAACATTCATGTCAAAACAATGGTACTGTGTGATAAACAATAATATTATGGAATTATAGAAACTGGAATGAACTAATTTGGACATCATATGAATTAAACAAGTTCTAGCATTTATTTTTGCATTAAAAATCATTTTCTAATTACTTTTACTGAATTTCTAAGTTTCTGGACAGGGCGCCAAATTCTAGAAAAGCCAGGGGCTTCGGGATAAGAATTCCCAAGACTCAGATTAATTTTGAGATGTACTGCGGGTTTATAACTGAAATCCCTAGGGGCCCATAAGCAAAACTTCATACCGAAGAGGTATCGACTGATCTCAGTCATCCGATCAGGCGTGGACGGCCGTGATTAGATCGAGCCATGTTAAACCCCTGCCCTCACATGCTACCGTCGGATTCATAACTTCTGGCCCAGATTTAAAATAAGCGCGCATCGTTTACATCCATCCGAGACCAGATGAACGGCCCGGATGACACCAGCGAACGGGTATCATCTGTTCTAATCGCCACCGTCCAACTACCATCCGATGGCGAGAGTCCATCTTCCTCCCTCCGCTACGGACAGAGGCGCCATGCCCGCATGGCGGCGGATCACACCGGTGACATGGTACGGCCGCACCCACCGAGACTATACCTAGGTCTGATAGCGTCTAATCGAAGCGGAGGTTAAAGCGTATTCATGGATGCACTACATACCGCCACTGATGCCGATGAAGTACCCAGTCACGGAAGGAGGGGATCCGCGGAGGATTCTGGTCGACGGCGAGAAATTGACGTTGCTCCACAGCCTCACGACCCAATTGCTTGGCACATACGGCTTCCCCAGGCGAAGACAATACTCCAAAAGCCAACTCCGAGAGCCGAGACCCCCCCCAGCGACATGAGCAGCAAGGCCACGGCGACGATCTTCCGCCGATGAAGAGTTCCTGGGCCCACGGTCGCTTGTTCTGCCCGGCGAGGTCGCCGCAATCTTCCTTGCGGGCCAGTGGAGCTCCCCAGCACTACACCCAGGGCACGGTGGACGGCGAATCAAGGTTTTCCTCCCGCGGCGGGACTCACTTCTCTCCCTGTCGGTGGTGCTCGTACGCAGGCGCAGTCGACTGGTTGAAGCACAGGGAAAGGGGAGGCGGACCCGATGACTATGGTTGTGAGAGCGGAAGGCCGAGGAGATCGCGACCTAAGCTCCCATATAACAGCCAAGCGAGTTAACTGCGGCGCCGACTCACGGGATTGGGGGGGGAGAAGTCGCCCACGATCCCCGACGAAGACGGCGACTCTCGCGCGAGCTGTTGCGGAGATGGGGCGTGCACAGGCGAACGGGCCCCACAGCGCAGCGATAGCACGTTCACGATCAGCGGCTGGCACGCGAGTCCGCATCCCAGGGGGCGAGGTGCGAGCGCGAGCGGCAATTCCGCGCGGTCGTTACGACGGAGAAGAGAGTGCCGACAAGTGGGCCCCAGCCGTCATCTTCACAGCATCGCGCTGCGTGGGTTGGAAGGCGCCGACCACCCGGCCCCACCAGCCAGTGATCCAAGGCGAGAGGGAGGCAGCGCTGGCGGCGGCTAGGCCGAAATGCAGATCGGCGGCCCAGTTAGCTTTTCTGTTTTTTTCTTTTCTTTTGCTGTTATTTCCTTTTCTTTCTTATATTTTGAATCCAAATTTTCAATCTAGAATTTGAATTCAATTTCACAGCAGAATTTGTACTCAGTTTGAATATTCCACTTGGTTATACCAAAGTGTGATGAAGTTATATATTTATAAATTTATTTTGTATTATATGATATTCCTTTCTTTCCTTCTCCATTTCCATGGTTTTGTTTTCAAATTAGGGTTTGGATGTTGTGGGCACATTAATACGTTGCTATTGATATTTTTTTTATTTTTATCATCCACATATGCACAATCAAATAAACTCCAGCATGATGCATAGGTTATTTAGGTGTTCTTTGTTTTAATTATCCACTTTTAACTAGGGTTGATCACATGCTCCATTAAATAGAGACAAAATATTCAAGGGAATAACCTCTTATCATATGATGTACACATTTGGGTGTTACAAATCCTACCCCCCTTAAAAAGAATCTCGTCCTCGAGATTTGAGAAGGTCTATAGAATAGATGGGGAAAATCTACGCGAAGCTCTTCTTCTCTCTTCATGGTGACTCCATTGCGCTTTGCACATCTTTGTCACTTTATTCCTTGTAACTTGAGTCAATGTATCAAGAATCTTGATAGGATACTCCGTGTAAGTCAAATTACCCCGAACACTGAGCTCTTCCATTGGTAACTGTTCCTCAGGGACACGGAGACACTTCTTAAGTTGAGACACATGAAACACATTATGCACATCAGATAGATTATCAGGTAGCTCGAGTTGATAGGCCATCTCTCCAATTCGCCTAAAAAACTATGAATGGTACAATAAAGTGAGGGAACAATTTGCTCTTGACTTTAAATCTCCTCACTCCCCGAAGTGGTGACACCTTGAGGTACACATGATCACCTTCCTCAAATTCCAGTGGTCTCCTTCTATTATCTGCGTAGCTCCTTTGTCTGGTCTGAGCTACCCTCTAATTCTCCTGAGTTATACGGACTTGTTCTTCTACCTCTTGAATAAGTTCAGGTCCAAGGATATGTTTTCCTCTAGTCTGGTCCAAAATAGAGGAGTCCTGCATTTCCTGCCATATAGAGTCTCGAACGGTGACATCTTTAGACTGGCCTAGTAACTAGTATTATATGAGAACTCAGCATAAGGTAGACTCTTGTCCCAACTACTACCATGCTGAAGGGCACAAGCTCTCAACATATCCTCCAACACTTAGTTGGTCCTTTCAGTCTGAGGTAGGCCGAACTAAAATTCAACTTCGTATCCATATTCTCATGAAAACTTTTCCAAAATCTGGAGGTAAACTATGATCCTCTATCCAAAACGACCTTCCTCGGTACTCCATGTTGAGACACGATCCGAGACATGTATAACTTAGCCAATTGTGATACCTTATAAATAGTCTTGATCGGAATGAAATGAGCCACTTTGGTTAGTCTATCCACAATCACCCATATAGCATCATATCCTTTCTGGGTGCGAGGCAATCCAGTAATGATATCTATACCAATCTCTTCCCACTTCCACTCGGGTATATTCAGTGGATGCAATAGTCTAGCTAGCCTCTGGTGTTCAGCCTTAACTCTTTGACACGCACCGCACATAGCCACATGTGCAGCCACATCTCTCTTCAATCCATACCACCAATATTTCTGCTTCAAATCCTGATACATCTTGGTACCACCAGGATGAATAGAATAATCCGAGTCATAGGCCTCCTTTAAAATAGTCTCACGAAGGCTTTCAATCTTGGGAACTCATATCCGATCCTTGAACCATATTGTGCCTTGCTCATCTTCCGTGAATTCTGGACCTCGACCTTCAGTAATTAGATCCTTAATCTCTTGTATCTTAGCATCACCAATTTTTCCTTTGCGGATTTCTTGCTCCAAAGTAGTTTCCACATCAATAATAACTCCTTTAGTGTGAGCAACTATCCCAGGTTAAGTCTCCTGAAATCCTCAACAATCTCATGAGGTAGCTGGGCAACAACAGCTGAACGAACATGCTCCTTTCGACTCAAGGCATCTGTAACCAAATTCGCCTTGCCCGGGTGATAGTAAATCTCCAATTCATAATCCTTAATAAGCTCCATCCAACGGCGTTGCCTAAGGTTGAGATCCTTCTGAGTGAATATGTACTTCAAACTCTTATGATCCATGCATACTTGACACTTGTTTCCTATAATATAATGTCCCCAAATCTTAAGCGCATGCACAACGGCTGCCAATTTTAAGTCATGAGTGGGGTAGTTCAATCCATGTTTCCGTAGCTGACGAGATGCGTAGGCGATCACATGTCCTTCTTGCATGAGCACACATCCTAAGCCTTGGCCACATGCATCACAATAAAGGTCAAATCCCTTCTGTAGATCTGGCATAACCAACACTGGTGGTGACATCAATCTTTTCTTTAATTGATCCAAGCTCTCTTGGCATTTCTCGTCCCACTTAAATTCTCTTCCTTTCTCCAAAAGCGAAGTCATAGGCTTAGCAATCTTAGAAAATCTTTCAATAAATCTTCGATGTATCCTGCAAGTCCCAAGAAACTCCAAATCTCTGTAACTGTAGTGGGTATGCTCCACGCCACTATCTCCTTGACTTTAGCAGGATCCACTGACATTCCTCCATTAGAAATGATATGTCCAAGAAATGGCACCTTGTCAATCCAAAACTCGCACTTACCGTACTTGGCGTAGAGTTGATTATCTTAAAGCTTCTGTAGTACCAATCACATATGTTCCTCATGATCACTATCACTCTTGGAATAAATAAAAATATCGTCCATGAAAACCACGACGAATCTGTCCAGATCATGCACCTTATTCTTCAGATCCATAAAATAGGTTGGTGCATTAGTTGGTCCAAATGACATAACGGTAAACTCATATAAACCATATCGAGTCAAGAAAGCTATCTTGGGAATATCCGAAGGCCCAATCTTCACTTGGTGATAACCCGTTCGGAGATCAATCTTCGAGAATACCCTTGCACCTCTCATCCGATCAAATAAATCCTCAATGCGGGGTAATGGATACTCATTCTTCATAGTGACCTCATTAAGAGTCCTATAATCCACGCACATCCGCTGTGATCCATCCTTCTTCTGTACAAACAGAACCGGCGCTCCACAAGGTGAAGAATTCGGACGAATATATCCAGCCTCTTGTAATTCCATTATTTGCTTCTTAAGTTCCTTTAGTTCTTCTACGGACATTCTGTATAGCCGTTTGGGAGTAGTAGTCTCAGGTAAGAGATCAATAGCGAACTCAACTTCCCTATTTGGTGGCATCCCTGGTAACTCCTCTGGAAAGACATCCGGAAAATCCCTAACTGCACGGATGTTTTCGCCCGTAAACTTCTCATCTACTAAAAATGCTGCTAATCTGATGGTGGTAGTTACTGCAACTTCAACTTCAAATCTTTGTCCTTTGGAACTGTTGAGTTCTACGGTTCCCTTAGCACAGTGTATATACTGCCTTTGCCTTTCTTAACCATGACATACCAAGGATCAAATCTATACTGCTCTCTTCTAACAGTATAGGGGTAGCACATCTGGGTTAGGAATATAGGGTAAGAAAGGAAGAATTGTAGACAAGGCGAGTAATTACGAGAAATGTTACTGCGGGGGATTTATTAGCTAAGTAGATTAGTGTGTCACCCACTAAAGCTAATACATTACCTTATAGTGGTACATGCTAAGATGCCCAACCATAATGTTCCAATCAATCAAAGAAGCAAATCAGGCATTGATCATCAGAACAATCAACCAATATTTTTAATAGAGAAAATAATTTTAAATTTTGTCTTAGGTTCCTTATCTCCCAAAAAGTTCATAGTTGTAGGATTCCAAGGTGTGAAATCCATCTTGTCTTAGAGTAGAAAAGATAAGAATGATTAGAGTAGAATAGCAAAAAGGTGAGACGAGATCAAGATGAGATGAGTATAGAATGAGTCAGAGTAAGGTAAGTAGGAAAGGGGTTTTGTCCATTTCTATCTAGGTTTCGTCCTACAGTCAACATTCCTCTGATACCACTTCTGTAACACCCGGTTTTAAAGAAACAAAGCCGGGTGCATCTCATACATGCGCCAAAGAAGACAACATATATAATAACAGAGTGTATAGAGATAAATGTCATAAAACATCAGAGTAATTATTACATAGCGGAAGTCTTACAAAATAAAAGATAAATATAACACGAACTAAGGATCGTCGGCGCCAATGTCGACTGAGAAACGCCACCTAGATCGGATCAAACTCCTCGATACTTGACTCCACTTGAAACCACCTGTTCTTCTCCTGTGGGGGGTGTGAGACAGCAAGGGTGAGCTCACACATGTTCATCGCTCAACAAGTTGTGGGGAATAATGTGACATGAACTCACAAAGGTGGGAGTTCATGAAGTGTAAGGCTGATCAACAATAGAGGTTAAAGCTGAGCATTGCTTTTAAGTAGTTGGTCAAAATTTTATTAGCAGTTACTAAGTGTAAGTGAATACCAAACCATAATAAATAATAATAGAACAAAATTGATAACAAATCCCATGCGAATGCAAATGACAAATTGAGTTTAGATTCCATAATTTAATCATCGGAGAGTCCTGAGCCGCTCATGACCGTGAGCTCGGCTAGTATACCAGTTTTACACTCTGCAGAGGTTGTACCCTTTACCCACAAGTCGTGTTTCCCATGTCGCCAGGGTTAGCTAGGCCCTTAGACACTACCAAGGTGAATGGCTAGGGATCCACTACGAGGCCTTTACAAAGTTCCACTAGCTTCCGAAAACCCGCTACAGTTTATAGGAAGTTCCAATGCAGGGTTCCTGGCTGACCGCCATCGCAGCAAAATCAACCAGGGACCTCCCTACACTGACCACTCCCCTACTGCCCTTGCCCCTTTCGGGTAAGGTAGTCTTCCACTAGCTTTCCTAATTAGTCAGCCAAGGGGTCCCATTCCTCCCTTGTGGTGGCACGTGGTTCTCAAGTTAAGCTCCATGTTCCAATTAACAATAACATAATGATCTTGACATGAACATAAATAGAATAACAAAATAACTGGAACATGGATATAATGAAATATTAACCCGAAAACCACGTAAAGCAATAGCATCAACTACCCAAGTGATTCAGGGGTAAACAAGGTAATGAGATAAACAATCTAGGGTAACCTATTGGGTCCCATCAAAATTAAACCTATGCATGGTAAATGATTATAAAGAACATTATTGGGTAACAAAAGTGAATCAAGGGCACAACTTGCCTGGCACTTGAGATTCCAGGTACCAACTTGCTTTTCAGATGACACGTGTCCTCGTGCTAGTCGTAGCAATACAAACAAACATGGTATAGATAAAATTAACATCACACCAAACATAAGAATATACTGCGACGTTACGAGATCATAGAAACAAGAACCACTAAATTCGGAGTTGTGGTTACCAAGTTATGAATTTCTGAAGTTATTTAATGCCTAGAATAGAGTTATTCATGTGGATAATTTTAAATCAAGTTTCATGGTTAGACAAAGATACCAGGTGATAAACAATATCTAAACAAAATAAATACCACTGGAATGAATTAATTTGGAGTTATATATTTTAAGTTATGAATTTCTGAAGGTTTTATGTGTTTTGTACAAGATTAAATTGGATATAAATTTTATTGCAACATTCATGTCAAAACAATGGTACTGTGTGATAAACAATAATATTATGGAATTATAGAAACTGGAATGAACTAATTTGGACATCATATGAATTTTATATGAATTAAACAAGTTCTAGCATTTATTTTTGCATTAAAAATCATTTTCTAATTACTTTTACTGAATTTCTAAGTTTCTGGACAGGGCGCCAAATTCTAGAAAAGTCAGGGGCTTCGGGATAAGAATTCCCAAGACTCAGATTAATTTTGAGATGTACTGCGGGTTTATAACTGAAATCCCTAGGGGCCCATAAGCAAAACTTCATACCGAAGAGGTATCGACTGATCTCAGTCATCCGATCAGGCGTGGACGGCCGTGATTAGATCGAGCCATGTTAAACCCCTGCCCTCACATGCTACCGTCGGATTCATAACTTCTGGCCCAGATTTAAAATAAGCGCGCATCGTTTACATCCATCCGAGACCAGATGAACGGCCCGGATGACACCAGTGAACGGGTATCATCTGTTCTAATCGCCACCGTCCAACTACCATCCGATGGCAAGAGTCCATCTTCCTCCCTCCGCTACGGACAGAGGCGCCATGCCCGCATGGCGGCGGATCACACCGGTGACATGGTACGGCCGCACCCACCGAGACTATACCTAGGTCTGATAGCGTCTAATCGAAGCGGAGGTTAAAGCGTATTCATGGATGCACTACATACCGCCACTGATGCCGATGAAGTACCCAGTCACGGAAGGAGGGGATCCGCGGAGGATTCTGGTCGACGGCGAGAAATTGACGTTGCTCCACAGCCTCACGACCCAATTGCTTGGCACATACGGCTTCCCCAGGCGAAGACAATACTCCAAAAGCCAACTCCGAGAGCCGAGACCCCCCCCCCCAGCGACATGAGCAGCAAGGCCACGGCGACGATCTTCCGCCGATGAAGAGTTCCTGGGCCCACGGTCGCTTGTTCTGCCCGGCGAGGTCGCTGCAATCTTCCTTGCGGGCCAGTGGAGCTCCCCAGCACTACACCCAGGGCACGGTGGACGGCGAATCAAGGTTTTCCTCCCGCGGCGGGACTCACTTCTCTCCCTGTCGGTGGTGCTCGTACGCAGGCGCAGTCGACTGGTTGAAGCACAGGGAAAGGGGAGGCGGACCCGATGACTATGGTTGTGAGAGCGGAAGGCCGAGGAGATCGCGACCTAAGCTCCCATATAACAGCCAAGCGAGTTAACTGCGGCGCCGACTCACGGGATTGGGGGGGGAGAAGTCGCCCACGATCCCCGACGAAGACGGCGACTCTCGCGCGAGCTGTTGCGGAGATGGGGCGTGCACAGGCGAACGGGCCCCACAACGCAGCGATAGCACGTTCACGATCAGCGGCTGGCACGCGAGTCCGCATCCCAGGGGGCGAGGTGCGAGCGCGAGCGGCAATTCCGCGCGGTCGTTACGACGGAGAAGAGAGTGCCGACAAGTGGGCCCCAGCCGTCATCTTCACAGCGTCACGCTGCGTGGGTTGGAAGGCGCCGACCACCCGGCCCCACCAGCCAGTGATCCAAGGCGAGAGGGAGGCAGCGCTGGCGGCGGCTAGGCCGAAATGCAGATCGGCGGCCCAGTTAGCTTTTCTGTTTTTTCTTTTATTTTGCTGTTATTTCCTTTTCTTTCTTATATTTTGAATCCAAATTTTCAATCTAGAATTTGAATTCAATTTCACAGCAGAATTTGTACTCAGTTTGAATATTCCACTTGGTTATACCAAAGTGTGATGAAGTTATATATTTATAAATTTATTTTGTATTATATGATATTCCTTTCTTTCCTTCTCCATTTCCATGGTTTTGTTTTCAAATTAGGGTTTGGATGTTGTGGGCACATTAATACGTTGCTATTGATATTTTTTTATTTTTATCATCCACATATGCACAATCAAATAAACTCCAGCATGATGCATAGGTTATTTAGGTGTTCTTTGTTTTAATTATCCACTTTTAACTAGGGTTGATCACATGCTCCATTAAATAGAGACAAAATATTCAAGGGAATAACCTCTTATCATATGATGTACACATTTGGGTGTTACAATCAGCTTGCTGAAAATGTAAAATTTGAATAGAACATTCTGGAATGCAAAGTTTGTTAGCTCGGAACAAAAGGCCAACATTAACATGAAATTTTACCCATCCTCTGCCATCACAACACTTAGAATATGGCTCAGCAAAGTATGAGTCAGTCGGATATAGTTCCTTTATACTTTCTAATCCAAGAATTCTAGCATCGAGTTGGGTCAGCAAAGTATGTCGTCGAGACAAAGCATCTGCTACAACATTATCTTTTCCTTTCTTGTATTTGACAATATAAGGAAATGATTCAATAAATTCACACCAATTTGCATGCCTTCTATTTAGTTTTAGTTGTCCTTTAAGATGTTTTGATGATTCATGGTCTGAATGTATCACAAATTCCTTAGGAAAAAGATAGTGTTGCCAAGTTTCCAAACTCCGAACAAGAGCATATAATTCTTTATCGTAAACTGAATAATTTAGAGTCGGACCACTTAGCTTTTCACTGAAGTAGGCAATTGGTCTTTGTTCTTGCATAACCACGCCTCTGATCCCAATTCCACTAGCATCACAGTCAATTTCAAATGTCTTACCGAAGTCTGGGAGTGCAAGAACTGGGGCTATTGTTAATTTCGTCTTTAATTCTTCAAATGCCTTCTGTTGTACTTCTCCCCATTTGAAAGGTACTTCTTTTTTGGTCAATTCGTTGATGGGAGCAGCAACAGTACTGAAGTCTTTTACAAACCGCCGATAGAACCCAGCGAGCCCAAGTAAGCTTCTCACTTGGCTCACATTCTGTGGAGGCATGTCATTCCTGACTCTATGTTATGGGGCACTTATGATACCCTTCAGAGCGGCCAACCTTCGAACCTCTGATCAGTAACAGGCCTAGAGCCCATGTGTTCTGGGGCGGTCTTCCGAGCCTCACCGAGGGCTTGACCTTCGAACCCCTGAGCAGTAGGTGATGTCTCTCCTCTTCCTTCTTGAGGGAGGAAGTCTGAGGTGGAGGTGCTTTCTTCTGCTACCTATGAAGTAGTGGAAAAAGAGGTAGAGGGAGAGAGGGAGAGGGGCACACTTTTTGATGCACCATGTGAAGCGGCATTGGCTGGCTGACATCAGGAAGAGTGGACATTTAATGCGACACGACGCTTCGGCCTGCATGTCGACCATTGCAGCGCGTGTGCTCGTGGAATTCGAAGTGACATGGCCCATTCCTGGTTTGGACTCAGGACGGCTCGGCCCATGTCTCGGCAACTCCGCCTGTCCCTATAAATTCGTCCGAGAGGGACGCTTCGGTTCTTTACTTCTTACTCTTGCCTTCCTACCCTAGCTGCCTTCTACCTTAGCTGCAAAAACTCTTGTGCTCTTCTCCTGTCTTCTTCCTTAGCTCCGATGGCTGAGAAGTTGAGCATTCTTCCTCCTCACGACATGTGGCCCATTTCCTCGATTACCGAAAAGGATCTAAAGGTGTTGGTGGGAGCCAGGCTGCTTCGCCCTCGCTCCCACGGCCCGTGGCCTAAGTGGTTTGCGTCTGGCAATGAGCATGAGCCATCCCCGCCGGTGGGCTATGTGGTGAGCTTCACTGCCTTCCACGAGTGGTGGTTGGGGTGCCGGCGAGTCGCTTCATGCGGACGATCTCGCACTACTATAGGGTGTAGCTCCACAACTTCAACCCCAACTCCATCACTCAGGCGGACATCTTCGCCGCTCTCTATGAAGGGTATCTGGGGATTGAGCCCCATTGGGACTTATGGCTCCACCTCTTCTGTGTGGAGGCCTTCTCCCTCTCCTTCGACGTGAAGAAGGTGTGCCACTCGATCTGGGCTGGTGGCGAGACGCTCCTGCTGCACTCAGATCATGCATAGTTGTACATCCCTGTCACCCTCAACTCGTTGAACAAGGGGTGGCAGGATCGATGGTTCTACCTCCAAAATGATGATGGGCGGCTGCCAGCGTATACACAACTTGTCGTCTTTGCGGCGACGCAACATCGACGGTGGGACTCCCCTCGGGAGCTTCAGGCCCAGCTGAAGCCGCTGCTGGACGCCCTTTGGAGGCTTCGGGAGCATGGTCTTACCGCGGCCGGGGTTGTCGCCGCCTTCCACTAGAGGAGGGTACTGCCGCTGATCGAGCATCGACTTCGTCTGGATGAGATGATGCCTAATGCTCTTGTGGAAAGCTCTCGGATGGCTTCAGTCGCCCTCTCCACTGATGAGCTCCTCCGACGAGTGAAGGGGACGGTGGGGACGACCGACTACACCACTCCTGTCCCGATGCGCCTCGACCAGGGCTACATGTCCCTAGTGAGTTTTTTGTTTCTCTTTCTGCTTTCGGCCATCCCCTTCCCATCTCACCCCTTGCATCCCTTTCATAGGGGTTTTGGGGCTATCAGACCGCCCGACCCCCAGTTCCAAAGGATGCGGCTGGCCAAGAGGTGTGTTGGTAGGCCGCCGAGGAGAAGAAGAAGAAGAAAGATGCTGACAAGAAGCGGGCCCATAAGAAAATGTTGGCTGCGATGCATTGGAGAAGCGCCGTAGGGCGTAGGCAAGGGAGGGGTTGCCAGTTGAGGCCTCTCCCAGCACATAGGATGAAGATGATGACGACAACGATGAGGGGATGGAGGTATGGCTGGGATTTAGCCCTGAGGCCAGACTTTGGTCCAAACTGGCCTCGATGGGCCCATCCAGCGAAGCGGACATGCCTGCGCAAGGGCTGACAACGTCCCTGTTCGAGGCACAGGTGTCAGCTGAGCCGGGCTCGGTCCTCGCAGTTGCTAAGGAGGCAGTGTTCATGGAGGAGATCACCGCGACCCAACCTAGGTGCCCGACACTAGGCTCATGGAGGAAAGGGTCGCTACCCCGCCTTGGGCGCCTGCCACAGGGCTCGTAGAGGAGAAAGCTACCGTCTCGCTCCAAGTGTCACACCTGGGTTTTAGAGACCCAGGCGCGAACATATTCATTAGGTGTGCTGGGACCAAGTCTCACACATATGATGAATCATGGTGCAGTAACGAATGTCACATCTTTACTATATAATAGGAATTCTATACAAAATAAATAAATAATTACATCGAAAGGAGATAACGATCCAGCACCCAAAGTTGACTAGGAGACGACGACCTAGACCTCTCACAAACACATCGCAGCATCCTCCATGCGCCTCATCCTGCGGTACCTATTCTTGACCTATAGGGGGGTGTGAGACAGCAAGGGTGAGCTCACATACGTTCATAGCTCAAAAAGTTGTGGGGAATAATGTGCATGAACTCGCCAAAGGTGGGAGCTCATGAAGTGTAAGGCTTACCAAAGAGGATGGTTGAAGCTGAGCATTGCTTTTAAAGTTGGTCAAAATTTTATTAGCAATTACTATATGTAAGTAAATACCAAACCATAATAATAATAGAACAAAATTAATAATAAATCCCATGCAATGCAAATGATAAATTGAATTTAGTTCTATAATTTAACCATGCGAGAGTCCTGAGCTGCTCATGACCGTGAGCTTGGCTAGTATACCAGTTTTACACTCTGTAGAGGTGGTACCCTTTACCCACAAGTTGTGTATCCCATGTCGCCTAGGTTTGCAAGGCCCTTAGACACTCCTGAGGTGAATGGCTAGGGATCCACTACGAGGCCTTTACAAAGTTCCACTAGCTTCCGAAAACCCGCTACAGTTTCTAGGAAGAGAAATGCAGGAATCCCTCGTCTGACCGCCATCGCAGCAAAATCAACCCAGGAACCTCCCTACATGCCTACTCCCCTACTGCCCTTGCCCCTTTCGGATAAGGTAGTCTTCCACTAGCTTTCCTAATTAGTCAGCCAAGGGCGTCCCATTCCACCCTTGTGGTGGCATGTGTTTCTCAAGTTAAGCTCCATGTTCCAATTAACATTAATGATCTTGACATGAACATAAATAACATAACAAAATAATTGGAACATGGATATAATGAAGGGACTATAATGAAATATTAACCCAAAACCATATAAAGCAATAGCAAACTACCCAAATGATTTAGGGGTAAACAAGGTAAAAGATAATCAGACTAGGGTGACCTATTGGGTGCCATCAAATATAAACCTATGCATGAATAAGTGATATTTAAAGAACATTGTTGGGTAACAAAAGTGGTCAAGGGCACAACTTGCCTGGGACTTGAGATTCCAGGTACCAGGATGATCTTCAGATGACTCGTGACCTCACTGCTAGTTGTAGCAATACAAACAAACATGGTATAGACAAAATTAACATCACACCAAACATAAGAACAAACTACATAATAATAATCTACGCGTTGCTACGAGATCGAGGGATCAAGAACTACTAAGATAGGAGTCATGGTTAAGGAGTTATGATTTATGGGAGATCTATTTGATTCAAATACTAAACTATATTATAAATTGGTTAGTAACTTAGTATAGATCATATGAGGGAATATTCTACAAGTAATTAACTAAACTTTAATCTAGGTCATTACTTGATTATAAATCATCTTTTAGGCCCAAGATAACCATAAGATCAGGATACTATATTAATATTAGAATAAGCTAATCCCGAAGACATAGATTAATCAAATTAGTTACCTAATTATAAAAGTATGGGATATCATATAATCAATGTTGCTACTGAGTAGTAAATATTTATACAAAGCTAACACAACTGGAATGGATCAAATCGGAATTCAAACGAAGAAGTTATGAATTTCCGAAGTTATTAAGTGATTAGTATAGAATAAATCAAGTGAATAATTTTAATTCAAGTTTCATGGCTGAACAAAGATACTAGATGATAAACAATATTAAAACAAAACTATTGCAACTGGAATGGATCAATTTGGAGCTAAAATGAATTAAATATGAATTAAACAAGTTTCTGGATTTATTTTTATACTAAAAACCCATTTTCTGATTTATTTTATTAATCTAGAATTTTATTTGGACTGCGGGCACGATTTCCTGAAGGTTCAGGGGGTTCTATGTAAGTTCTAGGACCTTATTGTAATGCTTATAATATAATTCTGGACAGCGGGTTGATTATCTAAAATGACAGGGTCTCTTTTGGAAATAAGCTACGCAAAGGGGTATCGGCAACTGTGAACCGTTAGATCCTGATCTACGGTTGAGATTAAAACTCTAATACTGAAACCGGTACGCCATCATGGCCATAGGATCCAGATCCCATGGTGACGATTTACTGAAGATAAACTCTAACCCTAGCCGCCAACACGTTGATCAACGGACACGATTCAATCGCAGCGACACGATATCCAGATCAAATCCCAGCCGCATGATGTCGATCGCACGACCTCCCGATGCTCGATCAACGTGTAGGAATTTATAATCACGTGATCCATTCCTGGCCGATGGATTTAGGATCCAAGGTGATGAGAAGGGGGGTACGGGGTTGGTAAAATCTACACCACACGCGGACAGATCAACGGCCAGGGATGCCCCTTCCTCCTCCCCTGGCACAGCTACGCTGGAACAGGCCCGCCACACGGTCGTGCCATGACCGCATCCCAGGTCGAGCGCACCGGCGAACACCCACAACCCGGAATCCCGGCAACGCAACACAGTCAACGAGACGAACAACTAGAGAAGGTTCCTCACTCGGCTTGTAGCACGGAGCACAATGGCCACGACGAAGCGCGCCACCGCGGTGGCGGAGAAACATCGGCAAGAAATCGCCGCAGCTATGACGCCATAGCCCTCGAATTGGTGGACGTCGCGACTTTCACGCGCTCTGGCAAGGCATATAGGCCCGATTCCGAGGTGCCAGCACCAACGCATGGGATTTGCCCCCGTGGCGGCAGCGCAAGCGAGATTCTAGGGCGGTGTTGTTTGTCCCTCTCTCTCTCATCTCGATTTCTCTCTCTCTCTCTCTGATCTCCTCCCGGCATTGGCGTTTTCAGACCCGGTCGCTTAGGTGGCTTGGAGAAAGGGTAGAGTAGGCTCTTTTATCCCAGTGCCCTGCGCAAATCCAACCAGCGCTCCGAAATTTTCTCGAGCGACCCACATCCGTTGCGCCAAATTCGGCCAGAGGTTGCAGACGACCAGGGAGCTAGGGCGAGTCCGTTGCATGCGTCGGCTTTGGTGGAGTAGGGAAGATGTGAATTCCACGGCAAGTACGACGCGAGGCTTGCACGCGGTGTTGTTTACGAATGGCCTGAGCCGAATGACGCGGGGAAGGGGATAAACCTGTCAACTGGGCCCCACCATTCAGTGTAATGTGAGTGTTACGGGTGACCGGCCCAGGGGCCCCACCAGTCGGTGAGTCCACGAGCGCACACGGTCATGCGGGATAGGGTGTGTGGTGGGAGGCTGATGCCCCGGCCTGAAGTGTCGTGTGGCCGAACTGCGGGCCCCACAGCGCAGAGGAGGTAAGCGCGCGCAGGTGGGCTGGCGACTGCACACGGTAACTGGGTCGAGCGCGTCATGGAGTGAAGAGGTGGCTGGCACGGTGGGGAAAGTGGGCCGGCCAGGGAGATTCGGCCCACACGGCTGAAGTGGATTTTCTTTTTATTTTCTTCTTCTTTTCTATTTTCTCTCATTTTTAGATTCCAAAACTAAATTTAAATTCATGTTTGAACTTTGAATTCACAATTCTCACTAGAATAATACCTTTACTTCTTGTAATTTCTTCTTCCCATTATTTAATTCTAGCAATAGTAAATAACTTTAATACAATTTTATCTTTCTTTTCTTATTCCCTTTTGTTTTCTATTTTCAAGTTTTCAAATTAGATTTTAAATTCTTATTTGTTTTCAAAGTGTAACTCAAAATCAATTGTATAACTCAAAAACTTCAGCATGAATGCGAGAATATTGCTTTCATTCTTTATTTGCTTATTCTTTATTTCCTTCAAACAAATGTTTCTGGATATAATGATAAACCAATAAATGGTTATTTATTTTAGGGAAATATGTTCTAATGTATAATACACCAAGCTATGCTTTTAGCTTAAATCTTTCATGAGAGTACTTATAATTCAATAGTGGGAAGACTAATTTCATAGGGGCGCCTTTTTAATTAATTCTTTATTAGGAGGGATATTATTTATTTTAGGGGATATGACTTCAAAAGTTTTTTTAAAAAAATATTCTAACTCAAAATCTTTGGAGAATTTTACCTGATTCTCAAAATGGGATTTTGAGGTGTTACACCAGGTGCTTGTGACGGGGCGGAGGGGCTCAAGGAGCCGAAAGCAGAGGGTGGACGTCGGCGTCGTACCCCGGTCCGGGTAAGCTGCTGAACTGTGAGCATAGTTTCTTTGTACTCGAAGTCTCTTTGTGACCTTTGCTTTGTTGTGTTTCAGCACTAAGCACCGAGCCCGTGAACTAATCTTTACAGCCACCAAGGCAGTGAAGCGCGGCATTGGGACGTCGGTCGGGGCCACGTCCTGCTCCCACGCGTGGCTCAACGCCGCGCAGGAGGCCATCCAGCGAAGCACCAAAGCGGCCTAGCTTGCCCTTGGTGAGTAGGCTGGGTAGGATGCTACTGTCCCAAAGGTGGCTGAGGCGCCCCGGCACCATTGGTCGAGGCCATTCCCGTCTCTTTCGAGGAGGAGGTGGGGGTGTCAAACGCAACATCGACCGTGGCGTCGTTGTAATACCCATTTTGTAAGAGAGAATATAAAAGGAGAAAAAATTATTTCCTTTATTTATATGTGTGAGTTGTATCCATTTACCATCGTATGTGAACACCATATTTGAAAACAAATAATTAATAAAAGATATGCCACTAAATTATGCATCATGATGGATTTTATTTTGTGTGCATTTTGTGACAATGTAAAAATAATATAAAAAGAATTATATTAATATCTAAATTTGGAAATTTTAACCCTAATTTGCAAATTAGAGTGTAGAGAAAAGAAAGAAAAATGCCATACAAAAATAGAGAAATACATATAGAAATAATTGGACCTTCCATATTTGGGTTCAATTTGTACATTTAAAATGAGTTTAAGTTCACAGTTACAATTGAATTCAAATTTGAATTTGAAAATCTAAAAAGAAAAGTGAAAGGAAAACAAAATACAAAAGAAAAGGTGAAAAACAGTGCTGGGCTCGCGCAACCGCTTTTCGGCCCACTCAGTCCTTCCTCCGCGCAGCCCAACACCTTCACGCGCCCGGCGCCGACAAGCGGGCCCGTTTCGTCAGCCACTCCCCCTGTTGCACGCTTGTTCCTTCTGTCGTTGTCGGGTGGGGCCTCCGTGATAGTCACGTACCCGTGTCTTCGTGTGGTCACTGCCTTGTGGGTCTGAGCCATCGGTCGTCTAACCACCTTACCGACAATGGCCGCGGCGCCGTGGGCTCAGGAACCCGTTACTCCACCTCGTGCACTCCTTCACGGCCATAAAGGACTCAACCTCGTGCACTCCTTCACGGCCATAAAGGGCGTGCAGCTACGTCCCCCTCTCGCTAGTGTTTGAACACCGCCACCAACCGAGAGCTTCGCAATCGAGGATTATCGTGTGTGTCGTCCGTGATTGCCGTCGCCGCCGCGGATGATCCTCGGCTACGTCGCCGGCGACGAACCGGGTCTGTACCGGGGGCGTTCGCGGGGCAATAGTGCATCGATCCTCGATCGGCAATTTGGTGCGGGGGCTGCGGTGTGAGAGTAATTTCCTCGTCGTCGACCGTGCACCTCCTCGAAACCGCTCACCACCATGGACCGTGCCCTGCGCTGCCTAGACATCGGTATGGCTCCCACCATTCTGATCCCCATTCTTCCCTCTTCGATTTACGCCGGGCCGAATTAGGGCTGAGACAATCTATTGCTCAGGATTTGTGACCGAGGCTGCCATTGCGACCATGGCTGCGTCGTCGTCCGTCACGTGCCTTCAGCCCGGGCAGACGAGGAAGATGATCGCATGACCGTGCGATTGGCGACGGGCGGCCCAGATTGAAATAAGGATTTATTAAGCGCACCTTGACCTAGCGAGCTCATGGTCGTTGGTTTGTAAATGAGCGCTCTGGATCAGGCCTCGCGTGCTCATATCGGTGGGATCATTCTGATTCCTAGGATCGTAATTTCGCGGCTGGGATTCAACCTCAAATGCCCTTGATCATGACTGTTGGATCGGGATCCAACAATCGATAGCGCGTCCTCATTCATGTGAAACTTAAATCTAATCTAAGCTGACCGCTCCTGATCGGACGACCCTAATCGATCCATACCCCTTCACCGTGTCCGAGTTATAAAAGAACCCCTGGGATCTCCACGAATTAACCCGCAGTCCCAAGCAGTTGAAAGAACCTTACACTGAGGCCCTGGAATTTTTAGATAGCACCCTGTTGTTCTTTGTATTATTGCGCGCAGTCCAGATAACAAATAAAATTATAGAAATTCATTCTAAATTCATTCTAAATTCATTTTTAATACAAAAATAATGGTAGAAACTTGTATAAATCATAGAAAATTCATATTAAATCCTTTTTAGTCCATTCCAGTTCCTATAATTTTGTAATATTATTGTTCATCATCTAGTACCACTGTTTTGACATGAAAACCATATTAGAATGTATCTCTTAATCAATCTTGTATCAAATACATAAAACCTTTAGAAATTCATCACTTAAAATCCATTACTCCAAATTGATTCATTCCAGTGGAATTAATTTTTTTAAGTATTGTTTATCACCTAGTACCTTTATCTAACCATGAAACTTGATTTAAAATTATTCACATGAATACTCAATTCTAGGTACTTAATAACTACATAAAATCATAACTCGGTGACCGTAACTCTGATTTTAGTGGTTCTTGTTCCCACGATCTCGTAGCGACGTGTAGATCATTATTGTGCAGTTTATTCTTATGTTTGGTGTGATGTTAATTTTATATATACCATGTTTGTTTGTATAGCTACGACTAGCAGTGAAGTCACGAGGATCTGAAGAATCACCCTGGTAACTGGAATCTCAAGTGCCAGGCAAGTTGTGCCCTTGATCCACTTTTGTTACCCAATAATGTTCTTTACTAACACTATTCAATGCATAGGTTTCATTTTGATGTGACCCAATAGGTCACCCTAGTCTGTTATCCTTTTTACCTTGTTTACCCCTAAATCACATGGGTAGTTTTTGCTATTGCTTTATATGGTTTTGGGATTAATACTACTTTATGTTCATGTTCCAATTATTATGTTATCTTATTTCTGTTCATGTCAAGATCATTATATTATTGTTAATTGGAACATAGAGCTTAACTTGAGAAACACGTGCCACCACAAGGGAGAAATGGGACCCCTTGGCTAACTAATTAGGAAAGCTAGTGGATGACTACCTTACCCGAAAGGGGCAAGGGCAGTATGGGAGTTGCATGCAAGGAGGTTCTCGGGTTGATTTTGCTGCAATGGCGGTCAGACGGGGGATTCTTGCAAGTGCTCTTCCCATAAACTCTAGCAGGTTTTCGGAAGCTAGTGGAACTTTGTAAAGGCCTCGTAGTGGATCCCTAGCCATTCACCTCGGTAGTGTCTAAGGGTCTAGCTAACCCTGGCGACATGGGAAACACGACTTGTGGGTAAAGGGTACAACCTCTGCAGAGTGTAAAACTGGTATACTAGCCGAGCTCATGCTCATGAGCAGCTCAGGACTCTCACATGATTAACTTATGTAACTTAAATTCAATTTTGTCATTCGCATATGCATGGGATTATTTATTAATTTTGTTCTATAACTTTATTTAAGGTTTGGTATTTACTTACATTTAGTAACTGCTAATAAAATTTGACCAACTCATTAAAAGCAATGCTCAACTTTAACCCCTATTGTTGATCAGCCTTACACTTCGCATGAACTCCCACCTTTGGTGAGTTCATGTCACATTATTCCCCACAACTTGTTGAGCGATGAACTTGTGTGAGCTCACCCTTGCTGTCTCACACCCCCCACAGGAGAAGAACAGGTGGTTCAAGAGGAGCCACACAGCAAGGAGTTCGATTCGATCTAGGTGGTGTCTCGCAGTTGACTTTCTGGCACCAAGGATGGATTTTAGATCCTGTTATATTTATCTTTTATTTTGTAAGACTTCCGCTATATAATAAGTACTCTAATTATATTGTGACATTTATCTCTATACACTCTGTTATTATATATGTTGTCTTCTTTGGCGTATGTATGAGATGCATCTGGCTTTGTCCCTTAAAACTGGGTGTGATAGAAGTGGTATCAGAGGAAATGTTGACTGTAGGACGAAACCTAGATAGAAATGGACAAAACCTTTACCTACTTACCTTACTCTGATTCATTCTATACTTATCTTGATCATGTCTCACCTTTTTCTGTTAAACATTAGTTACTCTTATCTTTTCTACTCTAAGACAGGATGGATTTCACACCTTGGAATCCTACATTTATGACATTTTAAGAGATAGGGAACCTAAGACCAAATTAAAACTATTTTCTCTATTTAAAAAAAGAGGTTGGTTGATTGTTCTGATGTTAAATGCTTGATTTGCTTTTTTTGATTGATTGAAACATTATAGTTGGGCATCTTAGCATGTACCACCATAAGGTAATGTATTATCTTTAGTGGATAACACACTAATCTACTTAGCTAATAAATCCCACGCAGTAACATTCCTCGTAATTACTCGCCTTGTCTACAATTCTTCCTTTCTTACCCTGTGTTTCTAACCCAGATGGGCTACCCCTATAGTGTTAGAAGAGAGCACTATAGACGTGATCCTTGGTATGTCATGGTTAAGAGAGGCAAAGGCAGTGTATATACTGTGCTAAGGGAACCGTAGAACTCACCAGTTCCAAAAGAGAAAGATTTGAAGGTGAAATTGCAGTAACTACCACACTAGACGTGTGACATTCTTTATAGATGAGGAGTTTGTTGGTAACAACATCCGGGTAGTTAGAGATTTTCCGGATGTCTTTCCAGAGGAATTACTAGGGATGCCACCAGATAGGGAAGTTGAGTTTGTCATTGATCTCTTACCTGGGACTACTACTCCCAAACGGTCATACAGGATGTCTGTAGAAGAGTTAAAAGAACTTAAGAAGCAGTTAACAGAGTTACAAGAGGTTGGGTACATTCGTTCGAATTCCTCACCTTGGGGGAGTGCCAGTTCTATTTGTACAGAAGAAAGATGGATCGCAAGGGATGTGCGTGGATTATAGGACCCTTAATGATGTCACCGTGAAGAAAAAGTATCCATTACCCCGCATTGAAGATTTATTTGATCAGATGAGAGGTGCAAGGGTATTCTCGAAGATTGATCTCCGATCGAGTTATCACCAAATGAAGATTAGGCCATCGGATATTCCCAAGATGAATTTATCGACCCGATATGGTTTATATGAGTTCACCGTTATGTTATTTGGACTAACTAATGCACCATCCTATTTTATGGATCTAAAGAATAAGGAGTTCATAATCTGGACAGATTCATCGTGGTTTTCATCGACTATATTTTTATTTATTCCAAGAGTGTTAGTGATCATGAGGAACATATGTGATTGGTGCTACATAAGCTACGAGATAATCAACTCTACGCCAAGTACAGTAAATGCGAGTTCTGGATTGACGAGGTGCCATTCCTTGGACATATCATTTCTAATGGAGGGATATCAGTGGATCCTGCTAAAGTCAAGAAGATAGTGGCGTGGAGCATACCCACTACAGTTACGGAGGTTCAGAGTCTCTTGGGACTTGTAGGATATTATTGGAGATTTATTGAAGGATTTTCTAAGATTGCTAAGCCTATGACCTCGCTTCTGGAGAAGGGAAGAGAGTTTAAGTGGGACAAGAGGTACCAAGATAGTTTTAACCAACTGAAGTTGAGATTGATGTCACCCTAGTGTTGGTTATGCTAGATCTATAGAAAGGATTTGACATTTATTGTGATGCCTGTGGCCAAGGCTTGGGATGTGTACTTATACGAGAAGGACACGTGATTGCCTACACGTCTCGTCAGTTGCGGAAACAAGAGTTGAACTACCCCACTCATGACTTAGAACTGGCAGCCGTAGTGCATGCCTTAAGATATGGAGGCATTATATCATGGGAATCAAGAGCCAAGTGTACACAGATCATAAGAGTATGAAGTATATATTTACTCAGAAGGATCTCAACCTTAGGCAACACCGTTGGTTGGAGCTTATTAAGGATTAAGATTTGGAAATTCACTATCACCCGGGCAAGGCGAATTTGGTTGCAGATGCCTTGAGTCGAAAGAAGCACATTCATTCAGCTATTGTTGCCCAGCTACCTGATGAGATGGTTGAGGATTTCAGGAGACTTAACCTGGGGATAGTTGCTCACACTGAAGGAGTTACTATTGATGTAGAACCTACCTTGGAGCAAGAAAAATCCTCAAAGGACAAATTGGTGATGCTAAAATACAAGAGATTAAGGATCTGGTTACTGAAGGTCGAGGTCCGGAGTTCACGGAGGATGAGCAAGGCACCATATGGTTCAAGGATAGGATATGTGTTCCTGATATCGAAAGCCTTCACGAGACTATTTTAAAGGAGACCCATGACTCGGATTATTCTATTCATACTGAGAGTACGAAGATGTATCAGGATTTGAAGTAGAAGTTCTGGTGGTATGGACTGAAGAGAGATGTGGTTGCACAGGTGGCTATGGGCGATGTGTGTCAAAAAGTTAAGGTCGAACACCAAAGACCAGCTGGACTACTGCACCCACTTAAGATACCCGAGTGGAAGTGGGAAGAGATTGGTATGGATTTCATTACTGGATCGCCTAGCACCCAGAAATGATATGATGCTATATGGGTGATTGTGGATAGACTAACTAAAGTAGCCCACTTCATTCCTGTCAATACTACTTATAAGGGATCTTAATTGGCAGAGTTATATATGGCTCGGATTGTGTCTCGACACGGTGTACCGAAGAAGATCATTTTGGATAGAGGATCACAGTTTACCCCTAGATTTTGGAAAAGTTTTCAGGAGAATATGGATGCGAAGTTGAATTTTAGTTCGGCCTACCATCCTCAGACTGATGGACAGACTGAAAGGACTAATCAAGTATTGGAAGACATGTTGAGAGCTTGTGCCCTTCAGCGTGGTAGTAGTTGGGACAAGGGTCTACCTTATGCTGAGTTCTCATATAATAATAGTAATTAGGCCAGTCTGAAGATGTTACCGTTCGAGGCTTTATATGGTAGGAAGTGCAGGACCCTTCTATATTGGGATCAGACTAGAGGAAGCTAGTTCTTTGGACCTGAACTTATCCAAGAGGCAGAATAACAAGTCCGTATAATCAGGGAGAACATGGGGGTAGCTCAGACCAAGCAAAAGAGCTACGCTGACAATAGAAGACGACCATTGGAATTTGAGGAAGGTGATTATGTGTACCCCAAGGTGTCACCACTTCGTGGAATGAGGAGATTTAAAGTTAAGGGCATATTGTCCCCTCACTTTATTGGACCATTCTGAGTTTTTAGGCGAGTTGGAGAGATGGCCTATCAACTCGAGCTACCTGATAATCTATCTGATGTACATAATTGTCGGAGAGGAAAATCTCTCCGGTCGGGTGGCGGATTGCACCTGCCCTAAATCCTAAGAAGAGGAGGGGCCTAAGCGTTTTGCCTGTTATGCGAGATGGATGGATGAACACAAGAACACGCAAAGGTTTAGAGTGGTTCGGGCCGCCGGAGTGTAATACCCTACTCCACTGTGTGATGTATTGCTCAGGAGCTTGTATGAACTTGTGAGTGTCTGCCTAAAGTTGGGTGTGAGTGAACCTGCCTTGTAACGTCGCATACCTCCCCTTTTATAGCTGAAGGGGGGTATGCACAAAGGTACTGAGCCCCGACATGTGGGCCCAGGGGCTTAACGAATATTGTACTTGGAGCCACGAACGTGTGCTGCTGAGGCGATCTTCTAGCGCTCTGACACCCAAGATCTTCATATCCTCGGCGTGCAGGGGAGGCTTCTTGTAGAAGGGCCAGCTGACCGGTCAGACGCGCTGTCTGCTGGATGACCCTGACGCCGTCTGCCATTGGATTGGACAGGACGCATTAAATGCTGGGAGGGCACGTCGCCCGCTGGCGTGGTGGCAGGCGGTGCGTCCTTTCAGCAATAAATGCAGAGGCCGCTTGGCTGGGTGGGCTTTATGCCAGGCTTGGCCCGCTGGTTTAAGTGTCGGGCCACAAGCCACACGACAGCAGTGGGCAATGCAGGACAAGGTCTGGACACGTGCCAGCACCGGACCCCTACCTTCGCCGGGGTCCTCCCCGTCCCGGGACCCTGCCAATGCTGAGGCCTTCCAGGGGATCCGACATACCTTCTTGGGGTCCTGGACTAGTATGTATAGGGGTCCGGTGTCTTCCTGCGGGGGTCCGGTCCTAGCGATGAACACCGGGATGTACTCCCTTTCCTTGCCACGTGACGCTCCTGGACCTGCCCATTGGGCGCTATTCTCCACGTGGTTTTGAGGCGTTGCACGGGTGCGGCGCCTTTATGCAGTAGCAGAAGGTACCCCTGATTGAGGGTACTGATAGTGGCCCCTAGGCCCGTCTCAGGGGAGGAGGCGAGCCTGCAGGTGGGGCCAGAGCCTGATTGGCAATCTGTCTGCTGCTCTTGTGGGCCTTCTGACACAATTACTGTCAGTCCGCCTATGGCCATGCTGACTGTCACGCCTGTTCCCACGGCTGACCTGCCCGTGACCTTCATCACCGATGGGCCATGGCGGGGTGCCTCGAGTCACTGCATCAGCCCTGAAAGCTTATCTTTTTCAGTCTTCTACGACGGCCCCGAGGGGGCGCATCATTGGTGCAAGCGGCGGTGCGGTTCTTCCGCGCCTAGTAGCCGATCGTGCCGACTGCATGACACATGGGCCTGGATCCGCATGTTAGACCATTGATTGTGGTGAAGCCGAGGGGGCGCACAACCGTGGGGCGGCTGCTCGCTTCCCGCGTGACGGTTCGCCTTCTTGACCGCCGGTTTTGGCGAAAAATGAGGGGTGCCTAACCGTGGGACGGTTGCATGCCTCTTGTGCGGCGGTTCGCCTTCCCGACCGTTGGTTGCTTCGAAAGTGAAGGGGCGCATAACCCCGGGGCGGTTGCAGGCCCCCTGTGTGGTGGTTTGCCTTCTTTGCTCTTCGGGGCGGCTTCCACGACACGCGGGGCCTGGCCCCCGTGTCATAGGGCTGACCTTTTGGTGCTCACCGGGAGACTTTGCCCGTGGCGCTCTGGGGCACAAGAGGGGGACATCTTCCTTTAAAAAAGGGTCGACCCCCCGGGTAGAAGTCATGCCTTGCTCCTCTTGCATCCTTCGTGCCCTCCTGCCTTCTGGGCCTCTGGATGGGGTGCGCCGATGTTCACTGGAGGGGGACGCGTCAGAGCCATCCCCTCCGGTGGTCCTATCGTCGGAGAGCTTGTGATCGCAATTGGGCTGCCGATCTTGTCTTCTTTTTGCTGCTGTTAGAGGAGCGCAACCCCGTGAGGGTCGGTGCTCTTCCGTCATCACTCGGCTTCAAGGATTTTCATCATGCAGCCCGGCTGCAGTCCCCCGCCAGTGGCCATCCAGAAGGATGACCACCAGCCTCGCGGTGGGGAGAAGCAAGCCGGGCTGCGGCTTCCCCCCAGCCTCAGCTTCAAGGATGTTCATCATCCTCGCCGGGGCGGGGGGCGAGCCAAGTCGGGGCCCTGCCCTCCGCGTGGGCCGGTGACCCGCTTCTTCCTCCAGCATTCGAAGGAGAAGGGTGTTTGCCATCCCTGTAGAGGAGGCGGACCTCGGCTACGCGGGGCCGGCTGGCTACGGGCTGTCAGCTACAGCGTGCCTGGCACTTTGGGCTGGACGGCTTCGGCGCCACCTCCGATGCTGCCTCCTGCTGCTCTGGCTGGGGCGTGCCTATCCGTCCATCGCACGGGCGATGGTTGCGCTGTGTGTGGGTCCGGCACATCCACCCCTTCTCCTGCTCGTCGACCACACTGGGGGGATCATACAAGACGTCGTACGCCACAGCGGTAGCGGCGGCGTTCTTGGATGGTCTTGTCCTGACTCTCGTTGGTCAAACAGGAGCAATGACCCCTTCGTGTGTGGTGAGGCAACCGCCGCCGACTGGTACAGAGGTGGTCGCCACTGCTAGTGAGGCTACCCCTTGTAGAGGTGGTTGCCTCCGCTGGCGAGGGCATCAGAGCCATCTGCCGCTGAGTCCCTGACTTTTTGGCTTTAATGGCCTCGTTGTCGCCCCCCGTAAGAGGATGGGGGCGAGGACCTTTTTACAGTAGCGCTCGCCCGCCCGGAGTGGAGGTCGTTGTCGCTGCTGGTGCAGAGGTGGTCACTGCTGCCGGCGATCCATCGATGTAGAGGTGGTCGCCGCCATTGGTGGGGCTGTCTCGAGCCAGCTTCCAGCGCGACTCCCGCTGGTGCAGTGTAGTTCATTCCTAAAAAATGGAGCTAGGGCCCCGCTTGTAAGGGAATGCAATAACATATGCTTGCTCGGAAGCAAAATGTAATAACATATGCGTGCAGGATCTTGGTCTGGGAAGCCAAGTTGTGTGTCCGGACCTCCTGGATGGTGGTTCTAGGTACTAGGACACCTGCCGTAGGGTGGTGGAGTGTGCAGGCCCAAGGTACGGGACCAGATTGAGCGGCTACACGGCTCCGGACTACCCCAGGAGACAAGCATCGTTTCTCTAGTTCCGAACCCCAAGCTGTCGGACGCACAGGACTTATAGTTCCAAATACTAGGGCACCCGTCACGGAGTGATGGAGTGTGCAGGATTTCGGGTACGAAACCAGGCTAACCGGCCACACAGGCTCCGGACCACCCCATGGAACGGGCATCTGTTCTTTAGAAGCGGCCCCCAGGCTTTTTCCTGTTTTTGTAAGGTACTTTTGAGTATTACTTATAAAGCAATGTTTAACACTTATCTGTGCATCGCTTGCTCCTCTTGTTGACTTCCCTTGGTACCTGGCCCCCCGCCTGGGGTGCAGGCTCGATGTGTCGAGGTTGGGCACCAGCGTATATGAAAGAATTGTCAACGGCCTTTGGGAGGCAGCCTCGCCGAGACCTGGATCTGCACACAGCTTTAGCTAAGTCGCGTTAGTAGTACACCCGTAGGACCCGCCATCTGACACTAGTCATCCTTTGATACATGCTCGGGACTTGCAGGGTCTAGCCTGAGGGAGCCAAGTTGTGCGTTCGGACCCCCTGGATGGTGGTTCTAGGTACTAGGACACCTGCCGCAGGGCGGTGGAGTGTGTAGGCCCATGGTACGGGACCAAGCTGAGCGGCTACACGGCTCCGGACCACCCCAGGAGGCAAGTATGTTTTTCCTAGTTCCGGACCCCAGGTTGCAGACGCATAGGACTTATAGCTCTAAGTACTAGAGTTCCTGTCACGGAGTGGTGGAGTGCGCAGGGTTTTGGGTACGAAACCAGGCTAACCGGCCACACAGGCTCCGGACCACCCCATGGAACGGGCTATCGTTCTTCAGAGCCGGCCCCCAGGCTGTCGGGCCCTCCTGCTTTCGCACAGAGGTCCTAAGCCGCAAGCCCGGCTGTTCAATTCAGATGTCATCATGCCTGACAGGGTGGGAACTGGTCGGGTGGGTTAGCTAAAATATAATCCAGAAACTGCAGAAGACCTTGGGGCAGTAGGATAATATTGTCATAGGGGTACATCTGAGAGGGTAGTTTCCTTTTATAACTTATCATGCATGGGTGTGGACCAATAGGCCAGGTTTATGGGGACAGACCCCACCGGGTTGGCATGCACGTATGCGCTGCCTAGTTACAAAAGGGAAAAACTTCGACCCCTCAGACTTGGTCTATAGATAAAACTTACATAGATATTCCGGCATTGGGGGAGACACTCCTTCAGTCGCAGCTAGATAGTTGCCCTCGGGTCGGGGATTCCCATTAACATGAAGGGTCCTTCCCAGCTGGGGGAGTGTTACGGAGCCCTAATTTGGTCTGGTACTTCCGTAAGATTAGGTCCCGACCCTGAGTTTCCATCTGCGTTCGACGAAGGAGGCCCCGCCTTTGGCCATGGTCATTCCTGGATGAACCTGTCAGAAACCTGGACTAGTGGGGAGTCCAAATGGGTTTTCGAAGGAAGGCGGGCTTTAGCTCCGTGGGCCGGGGGACATGGGGCCCCACCGGTGGTCCGTTTAGTCGTCACCATCGGAGTGGGAGTCTTTTGCGAAGACGTCCTTTAGGTCCCCCTCGGGCGACTGGTACCCGAGGTCTCGCTCAGCCGCGGCTACCTCGTCGTCGACGACGTTTTCCTTGCCAGGACGGCGACGAGGTGGGGAGCCGTCCTTGGAAGACTGCTCACGCCGCTCGCTGATGCGTTTTGCGAGATCAATGATCTCGCGACACTCCGCGGCACTGTGGTGACCGTTGGGGTGTACAGGGCACGAGCCGCTGCTACCCCTTTGTGGCCGTGGGCGCTTGTTGCGCTCGCCCCGGCCCCCGATCGCAGTTGCAACAACCAGCGCGGTTGACTGCGGCCTTTCGTAGCCGCGGCCCTTATTTTTCTTTTTACTGTCCCGGGGGCGGCGCCTGAGCCACCTGTCTAGGCGACTCCAGTTTGTGGGGCCGAGTGCCATGCATGACCCTCAGTGGCTCTGGCGCATTTGTCAGCCAGAGCGAAGAGCGTGGGGACGGTCTCCACGTCGTGTGTGGCCAGCTTCTCCAACATTTTCTTATCACGTACCCCCTGTCGGAAGGCCATGATGATGGAGGCATCAGAAATACGAGGTATAGTACCTCGTACCTTGGTGAAGCGGGAGATAAACGTCCGGAGGGTCTCTCCGGGCTCCTGTCTCACTGCGTGTAGGTGGGCCTCCACGCCATGCTGCTGGTAAGCGCTGGCGAAGTTCGCAACGAACCGTGCGCAGAGCTCTTCCCAGGTGTAGATTGACCCTAGGGCGAGATTCATGAGCCAAGTCCGGGCAGGCCTAGACAAGGCGACATGAAAGTACGTTGCCATCACAGCGGTGTCTCCACCTGCTGCCGTGATGGCGGTGACGTACACCTGCAGGAACTCCGACGGGTTTGATGTCCCATCGTATTTTTCCGGCAGGTGCGGCCGAAACTTGGGCGGCCATGATGCCGCGCGTAGATGGTCTGCGAGGGCCGCGCAGCCCACGCCGGCCAAGGGGACACCCGTTTGGGACCGGGCGCCCATTGGTGTCTGTGGTGCTTCCGCAGCGAAATCTCGGTCGAGGTTGCGACCCTCGATGTTTTGTCGACGCTCACGCGCCCTTTCCAAAGAGATCCGGGCGTCCTCTCCCGTACGCCTACAGTTGAGCTCTGCCCGGAGGTCGTCGGTTTGTGCTCCCCTTACGAAGGGCGAGCGCACAGACGCCATCGCCACGCGTTGGCGTCGGGATGACCGACGCCTAGACCTGGTCGAAGTGGAATACGCCATGCTGAGTAGCCGGTCGACGTCGTCACGCCACTGTTTCATGGCCCCCGGTGAGGCCGTGGAGCTAGGGGGTGGCGTAGCAACTCCCTGGCTACAGACAACGCCGTAGGCGCCGCCCTTGACGGAGTCCGAGAAGCTTGTGCTGGCGTGCGCTGCTGCACGGCGTGTACAGCAGCAGTCCCAGACTCAGGGTGGTTGGGTACTCGTGGCGTGGAGGATGCAACTTCTTGCTCCATCACCAAATCTTCCAAAGTTTTGGCATGGTGCTCGATGATCCGCACCATCATGCTGAGTGAGGAAACAAGCAAAAACTTCAAGCCTAGGCCCCTACCTGGTGCGCCAAATGTCAGAGGGGAAAATCTCTCCGGCCGGGTGGCGGATTGCACCCGCCCTAAATCCTAAGAAGAGGAGGGGCCTAAGCGTTTTGCCTGTTATGCGAGATGGATGGATGAACACAAGAACACGCAAGGGTTTAGAGTGGTTCGGGCCGCCAGAGCGTAATACCCTACTCCATTGTGTGATGTATTGCTCAGGAGCTTGTATGAACTTGTGAGTGTCTGCCTAAAGTTGGGTGTGAGTGAACCTGCCTTGTAATGTCGCATACCTCCCCTTTTATAGCCGAAGGGGGGTATGCACAAAGGTATTGAGCCCCGACATGTGGGCCCAGGGGCTTAACGAATATTGTACTTGGAGCCACGAACGTGTGCTGCTGAGGTGGTCTTCTAGCGCTCTGACACCCGAGATCTTCATATCCTCGGCATGCAGGGTAGGCTTCTTGTAGAAGGGATGATGAGTACGGTGCACCGCTCGGCACGGGCGCACTGTTTGCCAGTTGACCGATCAGACACGCTGCCTGCTGGATGATCCTGACGCCGCCTGCCATTGGATTGGACAAGACGCATTAAATGCTAGGAGGGCGCATCGCCCGCTGGCGTGGTGGCAGGCGTCGTGTCTTTTCAGCAATAAATGCAGAGGCTGCTTGGCTGGGTGGGCTTTATGCCAGGCTTGGCCCGCTGGTTTAAGTGTCGGGCCACAAGCCACATAATTGTCGGAGAGGAAAATCTCTCCGGTCGGGTGGCGGATTGCACCTGCCCTAAATCCTAAGAAGAGGAGGGGCCTAAGCGTTTTGCCTGTTATGCGAGATGGATGGATGAACACAAGAACACGCAAAGGTTTAGAGTGGTTCGGGCCGCCGGAGTGTAATACCCTACTCCACTGTGTGATGTATTGCTCAGGAGCTTGTATGAACTTGTGAGTGTCTGCCTAAAGTTGGGTGTGAGTGAACCTGCCTTGTAACGTCGCATACCTCCCCTTTTATAGCTGAAGGGGGGTATGCACAAAGGTACTGAGCCCCGACATGTGGGCCCAGGGGCTTAACGAATATTGTACTTGGAGCCACGAACGTGTGCTGCTGAGGCGATCTTCTAGCGCTCTGACACCCAAGATCTTCATATCCTCGGCGTGCAGGAGAGGCTTCTTGTAGAAGGGATGATGAGTGCGGTGCACCGCTCGGCACGGGCGCACTGTTTGCCAGCTGACCGGTCAGACGCGCTGTCTGCTGGATGACCCTGACGCCGTCTGCCATTGGATTGGACAGGACGCATTAAATGCTGGGAGGGCACGTCGCCCGCTGGCGTGGTGGCAGGCGGCGTGTCCTTTCAGCAATAAATGCAGAGGCCGCTTGGCTGGGTGGGCTTTATGCCAGGCTTGGCCCGCTGGTTTAAGTGTCGGGCCACAAGCCACACGACAGCAGTGGGCAATGCAGGACAAGGTCTGGACACGTGCCAGCACCGGACCCCTACCTTCGCCGGGGTCCTCCCCGTCCCGGGACCCTGCCAATGCTGAGGCCTTCCAGGGGATCCGACATACCTTCTTGGGGTCCTGGACTAGTATGTATAGGGGTCCGGTGTCTTCCTGCGGGGGTCCGGTCCTAGCGATGAACACTGGGATGTACTCCCTTTCCTTGCCACGTGACGCTCCTGGACCTGCCCATTGGGCGCTATTCTCCACGTGGTTTTGAGGCGTTGCACGGGTGCGGCACCTTTATGTAGTAGCAGAAGGTACCCCTGATTAAGGGTACTGACAATAATGTATTCCATGTGTTTCAACTTAAGAAGTGTCTTCGTGTCCCTGAGGAACAGTTGCCAATGGAAGAACTCAGTGTTCAGGGTGACTTGACTTATACGGAATATCCTACCAAGATCCTTGACACTTTGACTCGAGTTACAAGAAATAAGGTGATAAAGATGTGCAAAGTGCAATGGAGTCACCATGGACAAGATGAAGCTACTTGGGAGAGAGAAGAACTTCGCATAGATTTTCCCCATCTTTTCCTAGTCCTTCCTAAATCTCGAGGATGAGATTATTGTTAAGGGGGTAGGATTTGCAATACCCAATTTGTAAGAGAGAATATAAAAGGAGAAAAAGATTATTTCCTTTATTTATATGTGTGAGTTGTATCCATTTACCATCACATGTGAACACCATATTTAAAAACAAATAATTAATAAAAGATATGCCACTAAATTATGCATCATGATGGATTTGTATTTTGTGCGCATTTTGTGACAATGCAAAAATAATATAAAAGAATTATATTAATATCCAAATTTGGAAACTTTAACCCTAATTTGCAAATTAGAGTGTAGAGAAAAGAAAGAAAAATGCCATACAAAAATAGAGAAATACATATAGAAATAATTGGACCTTCCATATTTGGGTTCAATTTGTACATTTAAAATGAGTTTAAGTTCACAGTTACAATTGAATTCAAATTTGAATTTGAAAATCTAAAAGGAAAAGTGAAAGGAAAACAAAATACAAAAGAAAAGGAGAAAAACAGTGCTGGCTCGCGTAGCCGCTTTTCGGCCCACTCAGTCCTTCCTCCGCGCAGCCCAACACCTTCACACGCCCGGCACCGACAAGCGAGCCCGTTTCATTAGCCGCTCCCCCCGTTGCGCGCTTGTTCCTTCCGTCGCTGTCGGGTGAGGCATTCGTGACAGTCACGTACCCGTGTCTTCGTGTGGTCACTGCCTTGTGGGTCCGAGCCATCGGTCGTCTAACCACCTTACCAACAATGGCAGCGGCGCTATGGGCTCAGGAACCCATTACTCCACCTCTCGCACTCCTTCACGGCCATAAAGGGCGTGCAGCTATGCCCCCTCTCGCTAGTGTTTGAACGCCGCCACCAACCTAGAGCCTCGCAATCGAGGATTATCATGTGAGTCGTCCGTGATTGCCGTCGCCGCCGCGGATGATCCTCGGCTACGTCGCCGGCGACGAACCGGGTCTGTACCGAGGGCATTCGCAGGGCAATAGTGCATCGATCCCTGATTGGCAATTTGGTGCGGGGGCTGTGGTGTGAGAGTAATTTCCTCGTCGTCGACCGCGCACCTCCTGGAAACCGCTCACCACCATGGACCATGCCCTGCGCTGCTTAGACATCGGTATGTCTCCCACCATTCTGATCCCCATTCTTCCCTCTTCGATTTACGCCGGGCCGAGTTAGGGCTGGGACCATCTATTGCTCGGGATTTGTGACCGGGGGCGCCATTGCGACCATGGCTGCGTCACCGTCCGTCGCGCGCCTTCAGCCCGGGCAGACGAGGAAGATGACCGCATGACCGTGCGATTGGCGACGGGCGGCCTAGATTGAAATAAGGATTTATTAAGCGCACCTTGGCCTGGTGAGCTCATGGCCGTTGGTTTGTAAATGAGCGCTCTGGATCAGGGCTCGCATGCTCATATCGGTGGGATCATTCTGATCCCTAGGATCGTAATTTCGCGGCTGGGATTCAACCTCAGATGTCCTTGATCGTGACTGTTGGATTGGGATCCAACCATCGATAGCACGTCCCCATTCATGTGAAACCTAAATCTAATCTGAGCTGACCGCTCCTGATCGGACGGCCCTAATCGATCAATACCCCTTCGCTGTGTCCGAGTTATAAATAACCCCTAGGTCTCCACGAATTAACCCGCAGTCCCAAGCAGTTGAAAGAACCTTACATTGAGGCCCTAGAATTTTTAGATAGCACCCTGCAGTTCTTTGTATTATTGCGCGCAGTCCAGATAACAAATAAAATCATAGAAATTCATTCTAAATTCATTTTTAATACAAAAATAATGATAGAAACTTGTATAAATCATAGAAAATTCATATTAAATCCTTTTTAGTCCATTCTAGTTCCTATAATTTTGTAATATTATTGTTCATCATCTAGTACCACTGTTTTGACATGAAAACCATATTAAAATGTATCTCTTAATCAATGTTGTATCAAATACATAAAACCTTTAGAAATTCATAACTTAAAATCCATTACTCCAAATTGATTCATTCCAGTGGAATTAATTTTGTTTAAGTATTGTTTATCACCTAGTACCTTTATCTAACCACGAAACTTGATTTAAAATTATTCACATGAATTACTCTATTCTAAGTACTTAATAACTACATAAAATCATAACTCGGTGACCGTAACTCCGATTTTAGTGGTTCTCGTTCCCACAATCTCGTAGCAACGCGTAGATCATTATTATGCAGTTTATTCTTATGTTTGGTGTGATGTTAATTTTATCTATACCATGTTTGTTTGTATTGCTACGACTAGCAGTGAAGTCACGAGGATCTGAAGAATCACCCTGGTAACTGGAATCTCAAGTGCTAGGCAAGTTGTGCCCTTGATCCACTTTTGTTACCCAATAATGTTCTTTACTAACACTATTCAATGCATAGGTTTAATTTTGATGGGACCCAATAGGTCACCCTAGTCTGTTATCTTTTTTACCTTGTTTACCCCTGAATCACATGGGTAGTTTTTGCTATTGCTTTATATGGTTTTGGGATTAATACTACTTTATGTTCATGCTCCAATTATTATGTTATTTTATTTCTGTTCATGTCAAGATCATTATATTATTGTTAATTGGAACATGGAGCTTAACTTGAGAAACACGTGCCACCACAAGGAGGAATGGGACCCCTTGGCTAACTAATTAGGAAAGCTAGTGGAGGACTACCTTACCCGAAAGGGGCAAGGGCAGTAGGGGAGTTGCATGCAAGGAGGTTCTCGGGTTGATTTTAATGAGATGGCGGTCAGACTGGGATTCTTGCAAGTGCTCTTCCCATAAACTGTAGCGGGTTTTCGGAAGCTAGTGGAACTTTGTAAAGGCCTCGTAGTGGATCCCTAGCCATTCACCTCGGTAGTGTCTAAGGGTCTATCTAACCCTAGCGACATGGGAAACACGACTTATGGGTAAAGGGTACAACCTCTACAGAGTGTAAAACTGGTATACTAGCCGAGCTCACGGTCATGAGCAGCTCAGGACTCTCGCATGATTAACTTATGTAACTTAAATTCAATTTTGTCATTCGCATATGCATGGGATTATTTATTAATTTTGTTCTATAACTTTATTTAAGGTTTGGTATTTACTTACATTTAGTAACTGCTAATAAAATTTGACCAACTCATTAAAAGCAATGCTCAGCTTTAACCCCTATTGTTGATCAGCCTTACACTTCGCATGAACTCCCACCTTTGGTGAGTTCATGCCACATTATTCCCCACAACTTGTTGTGCGATAAACATGTGTGAGCTCACCCTTGCTGTCTCACACCCCTCCCCCACAGGAGAAGAACAGGTGGTTCAAGAGGAGCCACACAGCAGGGAGTTCGATTCGATCTAGGTGGTGTCTCGCAGTTGACTTTCTGGCACCAAGGATGGATTTTAGATCCTATTATATTTATCTTTTATTTTGTAAGACTTCTGCTATGTAATAAGTACTCTGATTATATTATGACATTTATCTCTATACACTCTGTTATTATATATGTTGTCTTCTTTGGCGCATGTATGAGATGCATCCAGCTTTGTCCCTTAAAATCGGTGTGACAGTCGCCCACTATCTCGGACCTCCTACGCGCCATCCCCGACACCTTGGATGTCGCCCAAAGCCTTGAGGCGGCGAATGTCAAGGAGGTCGGTCCCTCGAGGCGACTTGAGGAACCGGTCGAGGAGCATATCATCCCACCCCCCAACGTCGGGGCGAGTGGTGACCTTGTCTGCGCCGGCCCAGACTTCTCGACATGGAGAGGGCCGACACTGACGTGGTTGGCCACCAAGGGCAACCCCTACTTTGTCCTTGATGATGCGGAGGAGAAGCAAATGTGGTCAGAGTTTTGAACAATGGCTCGGGTAAGGGAATCGGTCCTTAGCACTAGGGATCCCTTCCTCCGAGTGGTGTGATGATGTGGCTCTTTTTCCTCACATGGGCTTATGGCGAAGTCCATGACCAAGTCGATTTTCCTTCGTTGTGAGCACGACGTCTGGACCGTGCTACAGCGCCATCAGGCCATGCTATGTCGTTCAAACGAGCAGCTGGCTCTGAAGAATGCCGAGGCGGCAGACCTAACGTTGTTGTGCATGGAGTTAAAGGACAAAGTCGTGGCTACCAGTGGGAGGGTGGCGCCGCTGGAGGATGAGGTGCAGTCGCCGAGGGAGAAAGTGGCCCCACTGGAGGAGGAAGCGCGACAGCTGAAGGAGAACCTTCAGGTGGTGGCCGCTGAGCGAGATGAGTATCGGCGTCAAGCCACTGAAGCCTCTCGAAAAGTTGCCTAGATGGGGGGTGAATAGGCAAGCGGAAAATTTTTCAACAAAAACTAGAAACGAACTAGGTAAAACTGGTTCAACTGGTGTCTAAAACGGTTCAACCGGTTTACACGAGCTCAACTAAAGAATAAGATATAAAACTGAATTGATCTCGAATTCACCCTATTAACTTTGCAAATGGGATGTCCTAGATGATCCATAGGGTTCAAGTAGTATATCTGAGAAGGGCACTTCTTAAAATCCACACACCAAAAAGATATAAACAATTCTTCCACGGAATAGTGAGACGATGAAGAACACGAACAAACACAATGAGCAAGAACACAAGAGACACAAAATTTATCCCGAGGTTCGGTCACACCACCAAGGTGCCCTACTTCCTCGTTGAGGCGCCCACAAAGAGCCAGGTCTCTTTCAACCCTAATCCTCCCTTTGTCGACCACAAAGGTCAAACCCACACACTAATCTTTGCTAACACGAGCGGGTAATACAAATTTTCTTGTGGTCTTCCATAAGATTTGGAGACTCAAAGTGACACCTAGTCGTCTAGGAGCTTGAAGCTCTAAGAGTAATGAATCCACAAAGAACTCGATGTAGTACCAAAGCTTGAATCAAGAAGAGCAAGAAGGTGAAAGGGAAATGTGCCCTTGGGCAATTTCTATAATGTTTTGGTGATTAAGTGCCCAACATGTTTAATTAAGTTCTTATGTATCAAATAAAGTGAGAAGTGCAAATCAAGGCATGAGGTATGTTTCTAGACTTAGTACATTTGTTTTTGAATACTAATGAGGTTATCTAAGTGCTAGAAACAGTGCTGAAGAAAAGAGAATCGAATTTCAAAAGGCTTGGCTGTGTGCAGCCAAACTCCAGTTCGGCCTATCACACTGGACTGTCTGGTGGTGCATCGGACAATGTCCGGTGCGCCAGGCTGGTCCGCGTGAACTTGCCGCTCTCGGAACTCGACGACGGCGTACGGCTAAAAATCACCGGACCATTCGGTGGTGCACCGGACTGTCTGGTGAGTCATCCGCGGCGAACTCATCGCCCTCGGGAAAAGCAAAGGGGCGACGTGGCTATAATTCACCGGACTGTCCGGTGGAGCACCGGACTGTCCGGTGAGCCAACGGTCGCCTACGCCAACGGTCGGTCGCGCAATCTTTGCATGACACGTGGTCACGCCAACGGTCGGTTGGGCACACCGGACTGTCCGGTGTGCACCGGACAGTGTCCGGTGCGCCAACTGACCTCGAGGACCAACGGTCGGATGTGCCTGATTTGGAAGGCGATCGCGCATCGGACGGCTGCAGTAGATGTCCGGTGGCGCACCAGACTGTCCGGTGCACCACCCGACAGAAGGCAAGTTTGGCCTTCCAAGTTGGCCTCCAACGGCTCCTAGCTGCCTTGGAGCTATAAAAGGGACCCCTAGGCGCATGGAGGAGTACCCCAAGCATTCACTAAGTATTCTAAGGCATCCAGACTCTGCTCCCGCGCATTCGCTTTGTTGTGTTAGAGATTTGAGCTCCATTCAAGTCGCGAACTCTGTGTTGTCATTTGAGCTCGAGTCTTCTCTTGTGTGTGTGGTTGTGCTGCGAATTTGAGTCTTGAGTGTGTTGCTCTTCCCAACCTTACTCCATGCTTTCATTGTGATCTTTGTAGTAAGGGCGAGAGACTCCAAGTTGTGGAGATTCCTCGCAAAAGGGAAAATACTCTAAGGAAAATACCGTGGTATTCAAGTTGATCATCGGATCACTTGAAAGGGGTTGAGTGCAACCCTCGTCCATTGGGACGCCACAACGTGGAAGTAGGCAAGTGTTACTTGGCCGAACCACGAGATAAAAATCGTGTGTCTTGTGTTGATCTCTTTGTGATTGTTTGTGTTCACAAGAACTCACTTCAAGTTATTTAGCCAGACTAACACTCATAACTAAGTTTTGTGGCTATTAGTGTTTGAATTTTACAGGATCACCTATTCACCCCCCCTCTAGGTGCTCTCAATTGGTATCAGAGCCGTACTCTTCATCTAAGGGACTAACCGCCTGAAGAGATGGATCCTAAGGGAAAGGGGATGGTGGTCAACGACAAGGAAAAGGAGTCCTTCCTCAACGAGCCTAGAGACGACAAGCCAACCGACTCTAGCTCAAGTCACAAGAAGAAGGACAGGAAGAAGAAGAGGCGCATCAAGAAGATCGTCTACTACGACAGCGATGCATCTTCTTCTTCACCAAGAGACGACGACGATGACGATTCTTCGTCAAAGAAAAAGACGGTTAATCAAAACTATTCCTTTGATTATTCCCGCATGTCGTACAATTCGAATGCACATTTACTTTCTATTCCTCTAGGAAAACCCCCACACTTTGATGGAGAGGATTACTCATTTTGGAGTCATAAAATGTGTAGTCATCTATTTTCTCTCCATCCTAGCATCTAGGAAATTGTGGAAAATGGGATGCATTTTGATAGTACGGACAATCCTATATTCATTAATGAACAAATTCATAAGAATGCCCAAGCTACTACTGTCTTGTTAGCTTCGCTTTGCAGGGATGAATACAATAAAGTAAGTGGCTTGGACAACGCCAAGCAAATTTGGGACACCCTCAAGATCTCACATGAGGGAAACGATGCTACCATGATCACCAAAATGGAGTTGATGGAAGGCGGGCTAAGGAGATTCGCCATGATCAGGGGAGAAGAGCCAACACAGACCTACAACAGGCTCAAGACCCTGGTCAACAAGATTAGAAGCTATGGAAGCACAAGATGGATGGACCACGATGTCGTCCGACTAATGCTCAGGTCCTTTACAGTTATTGACCTCCATCTTGTGAACCTTATCCGTGAAAATCCTAGGTACACAAAGATGATGCCCAAGGAGATACTCAGAAAATTCGTAAGCGGGCGCATGATGGTTAAGGAGGCAAGGTATGTAGATGACGCCTTAAATGGCCCTCTGCCCGTCTATGAGCTGCAGACTGTTGCGCTCAAGGCAACTAGCAGCAAGGAGACACTACCAAGTAAGGTAGCTCAAGTGGAGGCTGCCAGCCTCAATGAAGATGAGATGGCGCTTATCATCAAGTGCTTCAAGACCACACTTAAAGGACTCAAGGAGTATCCCAACAAGAATAAAACAAAGGGAAAGCGCTCCTACTTCAAATGCGGTAAGACTGGTCATTTTATTGCTCAATGTCCCGATAATGAAAATGAAAATGACCAGGGACAAGAAAGACATGGGAAGAAGGAGAAGAAGAAAAGCTATAGGAAGGCGAAAGGCGAAGCTCATCTTGTAAAAAAATGGGATTCTGACTGCTCCTCATCCGACTCCGACGATGAAGGACTCGCTGCCTCAGCCTTCAACAAGTCTTCGCTCTTCCCCAATGAATGCCACACTTGCCTCATGGCCAAGGAGAAGAAGGTAAGTGTTCGAGATACCCCTAAGTACACTACTTCTAGCGATGATAATTCTTCCAATGATGAAGTAGATTACTCTAGTCTATTTAAAGGTTTATATAGAGCCAAAGTAGAGAAAATTAATAAATTAATTGATGCTCTAAATGAAAAGGATAGACTTTTAGAAAAGCAAGAGGATATTTTGTATGAAGAACATGATAAATTTGTTAGTGTTCAAAAATCTCTTGCTCTAGAAATTAAAAGGAATGAAGTGCTATCCTCTGAGTTTTCCGCATGCCATGAATCTGTCTCTAGTTTAAAGAATTTAAATGATGAATTAAATGCTAAGCTAGAGGAGGCAAATGCAACTAGATCTTGTGTAGAACATGTAGTTATTTGCAATAGATGCAAGAACTTTGATGTTAATGCTATTACAAAATTGGACGAGGGTTGCACTCAACCCCTTTCAAGTTATCCGATGATCAACATGAATACCACGGTCTTTTCCTTTAGAGTATTTTCCCGGTTGTGAGGAATCTCCACAATTTGAAGTCTCTCGCCCTTACAATAGAGATCACAAAGAAAACACAGAGTAAGGATGGGAGAGCAACGCATACAAGACTCAAATCCGCAGCAAAACCACGCACACAAGTGAGGAAGTGAGCACACAAACACAGCGCGAGAGTTTACAACTCGAAAGTGCTCAAATCTTAAGAACTATGATCTGATTGTGTGAATGTAGAGTCTAGGTGCCTTAGGATGTTTCTTGTAAGCTTGGTGTTCTGCTCCATGCGCCTAGGGGTCCCTTTTATAGCCCCAAGGCAGCTAGGAGCCGTTGGAGACCAATCTTGGAAGGCCAATCTTGCCTTCTGTCGGGTGGTGCACTGGACAGTCCGGTGCACCACCGGACAGCCACTGTTCATGTTTGGTGCGCGATCTCCTTCCATATCGGGCGCAGCCGACCGTTGCTCCTCGGGATCGGTTGGCGCACCGGACACTGTTCGGTGCACCCAGCCGACCGTTGGAGCAAGCCACGTGTCGCGCGTTGATCACACGGACGACCGTTGGCCACTGGCGCCGTTGGCTCACCGGACAGTCCGGTGCTCCACCGGACAGTCCGGTGAATTATAGCCACGTCGCCTTTTCCGTTTCCCGAGAGCGACGAGTTCGTAGCTGACGACTCACCGGACAGTCTGGTGCACCACCGGACAGTCCGGTGAATTATAGTCGTACGACTCCGTCGTTTCCTGAGAGCAGCCGGTTCACCATGGGCCAGCCTGGGGCACCGAACACTGTCCGGTGCACCACCGGACAGTCCGGTGCGCCAGGCCCGAGCAGTTGTTGGCTGTTCATAGCCAACTCTTCTTCAATTCAAATCTTCTCTTCTTGGCTCTGTTTCTAGCACTAAGATGAGAATGTTAGTACTCAAAAGCAATTCACTAAGTCTAGAAATATACCTTGTCTTTGATTTGCACTTCTTGCTCATTTAGCACATAAGAGTTCAAACCATTTGTGTTGGACACTTAATCACCAAAACAATTATAGAAATGGCCCAAGGGCACATTTCCCTTTCAACCAGAAGGTGGCGACTGAACTTCACAAGCCTCTCGATCCAAAGTTAGTCCAGCAACATTAGTCTCACTGCCCACACTTGGTCCAGCAACATTGATCTCGCTACCCGCTCGTGGTACATGTAGCACTGGTTCATCAACAGATGCTACATGTAGCACCGGTTCAGTAGAAGTGAAACTCATGTCACCTCTAGCAATGCTCCCTATAAAAAAAGTCAAAGTGTTTCTTCATAAAAACTCATATCTGTTTAGTAGAAGTCAGAAAGATATAGGACTACCTTCATACAAGGCCTCACAGCTCCTAAACAGAGGAAACCCATTCTTGTGATGCTTCTTTAATTTGGGGAATTTCTGTTGAATACAACATATATTTAGTACGAAGGCATGTTTTGGAATGATACTACTTTTATCAAAAGAGAGAGAATAACTTACACGTGCACACTTCTCCCACAAATCTGGTTCAGCTAATATCATCCCCATAGTCTCATTCCATCCTATACCACTCTCATTCTTTGCGTTGCTTATGGCCTTGTAGCTTGCTATCAAATCTTTCTCCTTGTCTTGAAGTTGTTGCTTTGTGAAATGTGTTGAGGGGAATTTCTCATTGAACTTACAATTGATGCTTCTCCAACCATCTGAGTTTCAACCATTATGTCCCTTAAATCTGGCATCAACCTTGTGCTCAGTTAATACTTCAATTAAACCCTTCTCATATAAGAAGTTTCAATTCGCCCTAGATGCTTCATCTGCCATTACTATTTTAAATTACACATAAAAATTAAATTGTGTGCAAGAAGTACATAAATAAGATACAAATATTAGGTGCATCAAATACATAAATAACGATACAAGTGCTATCACATCAACTAAACATTGTGTGCAACCCACATCTGCATCGCAATGTCATCCCTTAAGGGCTTGTTCAGTTATTTTCAATCCATATGGATTGGAGGGGATTGATACGGATTGGGAGAGATTTTGACTTACTACGGATTGAAACCTCCTCAATCCCCCTCAATCCATATGGATTGGGGTAGAACCGAACAAGCCCTAAAATGTTTCCATCAATAGACTATGAGCCGGTAGGGTAGTTGACTTCTCCCTCCGAGACATCGACATATTGAGACGGTTCAATGTTGCTTGGGAGGTGATCTAGCCACCCTTCCTGGCCATTATACTGTTTAATTACGTTATGAAAGACAGCTGCTGCCGCTGGAATCTTAACCTGAGACTGAATAGGATAGAAAGTTCTGACTTTTAGAATAGTAAACCTCTTCTTCAAGACACCTATAGCCCTCTCTATATGGTTCCGAAGGATTGCATGGCGATGGTTAAAGAGCTCTTTGTAGTTGGCATAGGAACATCGACTCCTAAACTCGCTTAAGTGGTATCGAACTCCTCGATAAGGGGCAATGAATGATGGTGTATTTGCATATCCACCATCGACAAGATAAAACTTTCCTTCTGGCACATGGAATCCTTTGTCAAGTGCTGAACGAAGAACCCCGACATCTGATGCGGATCCTTCCCATCCACATGAAATGAAGGTAAAGTTTAGATTAAAATTGCAAGCTACCATAACATTATGGGATAAAGACCCTTTCCTATTTCTGTATGGAGCAGCCTTGTCTTCTAAAATAGTGATAGGAATATGAGTACCGTCTATGGCACCAATGCAATTCTGCATGTTAGAATATGTGGATTAGGCCCATGGGGCTTGAAAGGGAAATGTGCCCTTGGGCCATTTCTAAGTATTTTGGTGATTTAGTGCCCAACACAGGTGCCTAATTGTAAAATGGTGGACAAAGTACAAATCAAGGATAAAGGTATGTTTCTAAGCTTTAGTACATTGGTTTTGAGTATTAATATACTTGTCTAAGTGTTAGAAACAGAAAGTAGAAGAAAAGAAAAGAGGAGACAAAGACTTGGCTGTGTGCAGCCAAGACTCAGTTCGGTCTGGAGCACCGGACTGTCCGGTGTGCACCGGACAGTGTCCGGTGCGCCAGGCTGACTCGGCGCGAAGTGGCCGCTCTCGGGAATTCGCCGACGGCGTACGGCTAAAATTCACCGGACTGTCTGGTGTGCACCGGACTGTCCGGTGAGCCAACGGTCGGCCGGGCCAACGGTCGGCCGCGCAATCTGCGCGGGACACGTGGCCGAGCCAACGGTCGGAAGACGGCACCGGACTGTCCGGTGTGCACCGGACATGTCCGGTGCGCCAACGGCTCCAGATCTGCCAACGGTCTGCAACGGTCGGCTTCGCTGTTTAAGGAAACAAATCGGGCACCGGACAGTGTCCGGTGTGCACCGGACTGTCCGGTGCCCCCGACGACAGAAGGCAGGGATAGCCTTCTAGATTTGCTCTCAACGGCTCCTAGCTGCCTTGGGGCTATAAAAGGGGCCCCTAGGCGCATGGAGGAGAGAAACAAGCAACCTTTGAGCATTCGTGATCATCCACACTCAGTCTTTGCGCATTCCTTTGTCATTCTAAGTGATTCGAGCTCCGTTCTAGTGAGAACTCTGTGACACTCTTGTGAGCTCGATTCTTGGCCGTGTGTGTGCGCGTTTCGCTGTGGATTTGTGTGTGTTGCTTCCCTCCCTTACTCTGTGCTTCTTTGTGATCATATACTTGTAAGGGCAAGAGACTCCAATTTGTGGAGATTCCTTGCAAACGGGATATTGAAAGGAAAAGCAAAACACCGTGGTATTCAAGTTGGTCTTTGGACCGCTTGAGAGGGGTTGATTGCAACCCTCGTCCGTTGGGACGCCACAACGTGGAGTAGGCAAGCGTTGGTCTTGGCCGAACCACGGGATAAACCACTGTGCCTTCTCTGTGATTGATCTTCTGTGGTTATTGTGTTTTGTTGAGACTCCTATCTAGCCACTTGGCATTATCTGCGCTAACACTTAACAAGTTTTTGTGGCTATAAGTTCAAGTTTTCACAGGATCACCTATTCACCCCCCCCCCCCCTCTAGGTGCTCTCAATTGGTATCAGAGGCGTTCTCTTCACAAAAGGGACTAACCGCCCAAAGAGATGGATCCTAAGGGGAAGGGAATTGTGATCAACGACAAAGAGAAGGAATCCTTCGTCAACGAGCCGAAGGACGACAAGCCTACCGACTCCGGCTCGGGCCATAGACGGAAGGAAGGGAAGAAGAAGAAGGCGAGGCGCATCAAGGAGATCATCTACTACGACGATAGTGATGAATCTACTTCTTCCCAAAAGGACGACGACAACGACTACAAAAAGACGGTCAATTCGAACTTTTCATTTGATTATTCTCGTATTCAACATAGTTCGAATTCGCATTTGCTTTCCATTCCTCTTGGCAAACCTCCACACTTCGATGGGGAGGACTACGGATTTTGGAGTCACAAAATGCGTAGTCACTTATTCTCTCTCCATCCAAGCATATGGGAGATTGTAGAGAATGGAATGAAATTTGATAGCTCGGATAGCCCTTTGCTTATAAATGATCAGATCCATAGAAATGCACAAGCTACTACTGTTCTCTTAGCATCCTTGTGCAGGGAAGAGTACAACAAGGTGAGCGGCTTGGACAATGCCAAGCAAATTTGGGACACCCTCAAGATCTCTCACGAGGGGAACGACATCACCATGCTCACCAAGATGGAGTTGGTGGAGGGCGAGCTTGGACGATTCGCCATGATAAGGGGAGAGGAGCCAACTCAAACGTACAACCGGCTCAAGACCCTTATCAACAAAATAAGGAGCTACGGAAGCACGCGATGGACGGACCACGACGTCGTCCGCCTAATGCTAAGGTCCTTTACCGTTCTTGATCCTCATCTCGTGAACAATATTCGTGAGAATCCCAGGTACACGATGATGACGCCCGAGGAAGTACTTGGAAAATTCGTGAGCGGGCGGATGATGATCAAGGAGGCAAGATACGTCGATGACGCGTTGAACGGTCCGCTCCACGAGCCTCAACCCATTGCTCTAAAGGCAACAAGGAGCAAGGAGTCGCTACCTAGCAAAGTGGCGCAAGTTGAGGCGGTCGGGCTCAATGATGAAGAGATGGCTCTCATCATCAAGAGATTCAAGACGGCGCTAAATGGTCGCAAGGGGCAGCCAAGCAAGACCAAGACAAAGGGGAAGCGCTCATGCTTCAAATGTGGTAAGGTTGGTCATTTTATTGCTAACTGTCCCGGAAATGATAGTGACCAGGAGCAAAAGAAAAATGGGAAGAAAGAGAACAAGAAGGTTTACAAGAAGGCCAAAGGCGAAGCACACCTTGGAAAGAAGTGGGATTTGGATTGCTCTTCGTCCGACTCCGACGACGAAGGACTCGCCGCCACTGCCTTCAACAAATCGGCTCTCTTCCCCAACGAGCATCACACTTGCCTCATGGCAAGGGAAAAGAAGGTAATCACTCGTAATGCTAATACTTATGATTCTTCTAGTGATGATGAATCTAGTGAGGATGAAATTGATTACTCTAGTTTATTCAAGGGATTGGATAGAACTAAGATAGCTAAGATTAATGAGTTGATTGATGCCTTAAATGAAAAGGATAGAATCTTAGAGAAACAAGAAGACCTGTTATATGAAGAGCATGATAAATTTGTTAGTGCACAAAATTCACTTGCTCTAGAAGTTAAAAGAAATGGAATTCTTTCTTGTGAACTTTCTACTTGTAATGAAACCATTTCTTCTTTAAAAGATGAAATTAATGTTTTAACCGCTAAACTAGAAGTAGCAAGTAACTCTTGTGTTGAAAATGTTACAATTTGCACTAGGTGTAAGGATTTTGATGTTAATGCTTGTAGTGAACACCTAGTTTCAATTTCAAAACTTAATGATGAATTGGCTAGTCTTAATGCTCAACTTAAGACTAGCAAGAGTGAAGTTGATAAAATAAAATTTGCAAGGGATGCCTACACGGCTGGTAGACACCCCTCAATTAAGGATGGTCTTGGCTTCAAGAGAGAGGCCAAGAACTTAACAAGCCATAAGGCTCCCATCTTCGTCAAGGAGAAAGGGAAGGCCCCTATGGCTAGTAACGCTAAAAAGAACCATGCTTTTATGTATAATGATAGGAGACATGTTAGAAATGATTATAATGATTTTGATTCACATGTTTATGATTCTCATGCCATGTTTGCTTCTAGTTCTTCCTATAAGCATGATAGAGATATGTGTAGGAGAAATGTTGTGCATATGCCTAGGAGAAATTTTGCTCATGTTCCTAGAAAAGTTGTCAACAAACCATCTACCATTTATTATGCTTGCAATGCTCCCTTTGCTATTTGTAGAAAGGGTAAGAAGGTAATTGCTAGGAAGTTAGGGGCAAGATGCAAGGGAGATAAAACTTGCATTTGGGTCCCTAAGGATATTTGTGCTAACCTTGCAGGACCCAACATAAGTTGGGTACCTAAGACCCAAGCCTAAATTTGCCTTGCAGGTTTATGCATCCGGGGGTTCAAGCTGGATTATCGACAGCGGATGCACAAATCATATGACGGGGGAGAAGAAGATGTTCACCTCCTACGTCAAAAATAAGGATTCCCAAGATTCAATTATATTCGGTGATGGGAATCAAGGCAAGGTAAAAGGGTTAGGTAAAATTGCAATTTCTAATGAGCACTCAATTTCAAATGTGTTTTTAGTTGAGTCTCTTGGTTACAATTTGCTATCTGTTAGTCAACTATGCAACATGGGATATAATTGTCTTTTTACTAATGTAGATGTGTCTATCTTTAGAACATGTGATGGTTCACTAGCTTTTAAGGGTGTACTAGACGGCAAGCTTTACTTAGTTGATTTTGCAAAAGAAGAGGCCGGTCTAGATGCATGCTTAATGGCTAAGACTTGCATGGGCTGGCTGTGGCATCGCCGCTTAGCACATGTGGGGATGAAGAACCTCCACAAGCTTCTAAAGGGAGAACACGTGATAGGTCTAACAAATGTTTATTTCGAAAAAGATAGACCTTGTGCAGCTTGTCAAGCAGGTAAACAAGTGGGAGGAGCACATCACAGCAAGAATGTGATGACCACATCAAGACCTCTGGAGCTGCTACATATGGACCTCTTCGGACCCGTCGCCTATCTAAGCATAGGAGGAAGTAAGTATGGTCTGGTTATTGTTGATGACTTTTCCCGCTTCACTTGGGTGTTCTTTTTGCAGGATAAGTCTGAAACACAAGGGACCCTCAAGCGCTTCCTCAGGAGAGCTCAAAATGAGTTTGAGCTCAAGGTGAAGAAGATTAGGAGCGACAACGGGTCCGAGTTCAAGAATCTTCAAGTGGAAGAGTTCCTTGAGGAGGAAGGGATCAAGCACGAGTTCTCCGCTCCCTACACACCTCAGCAAAACGGTGTGGTAGAGAGGAAGAACAGGACGCTAATCGATATGGCGAGGACGATGCTTGGAGAGTTCAAGACCCCCGAGTGCTTTTGGTCGGAAGCTGTGAACACGGCTTGCCACGCCATCAACAGGGTCTATCTTCATCGACTCCTCAAGAAGACTTCGTATGAGCTACTAACCGGTAACAAACCCAATGTATCGTACTTTCGTGTATTTGGGAGCAAGTGCTACATTCTAGTAAAGAAGGGCAGAAATTCTAAGTTTGCTCCCAAAGCTGTAGAAGGGTTTTTATTAGGTTATGATTCAAATACAAAGGCGTATAGGGTCTTCAACAAATCATCGGGTTTGGTTGAAGTCTCTAGCGACGTTGTATTTGATGAGACTAATGGCTCTCCAAGAGAGCAAGTTGTTGATTGTGATGATGTAGATGAAGAAGATGTTCCGACGGCCGCTATACGAACCATGGCGATTGGAGACGTTCGGCCACAGGAACATGATGAACAAAATCAACCTCCTTCCTCAACAACGGTGCATCCCCCAACTCAAGACGATGAACAGGTTCATCAACAGGAGGCGTGTGATCAAGGGGGAGCACAAGATGATCATGTGATGGAGGAAGAAGCGCAACCGGCACCTCCAACCCAAGTTCGAGCAATGATTCAAAGGGATCATCCTGTCGACCAAATTCTGGGTGACATTAGCAAGGGAGTAACTACTCGGTCTCGATTAGTTAATTTTTGTGAACATTACTCCTTTGTCTCCTCTATTGAGCCTTTCAGGGTAGAGGAGGCCTTGCTAGATCCGGATTGGGTATTGGCCATGCAGGAGGAACTTAACAACTTCAAGCGCAATGAAGTTTGGACGCTGGTGCCTCGTCCCAAGCAAAATGTTGTGGGAACCAAGTGGGTGTTCCGCAACAAACAAGACGAGCACGGAGTGGTGACAAGGAACAAGGCTCGACTTGTGGCAAAAGGTTATGCCCAAGTCGCAGGTTTGGACTTTGAGGAGACTTTTGCTCCTGTGGCTAGGCTAGAGTCCATTCGTATCTTGCTAGCATATGCCGCTCACCATTCTTTCAGGTTGTACCAAATGGATGTGAAGAGTGCTTTCCTCAACGGGCCAATAAAGGAGGAGGTGTACGTGGAGCAACCCCCTGGCTTCGAGGATGAGCGGTACCCCGACCACGTGTGTAAGCTCTCTAAGGCGCTCTATGGACTTAAACAAGCCCCAAGAGCATGGTATGAATGCCTTAGAGATTTCTTAATTGCTAATGCTTTCAAGGTTGGGAAAGCCGATCCAACTCTTTTCACTAAGACTTGTGATGGTGATTTGTTTGTGTGCCAAATTTATGTCGATGACATAATATTTGGTTCCACTAACCAAAAGTCTTGTGAAGAGTTTAGCAGGGTGATGACGCAGAAATTCGAGATGTCGATGATGGGCGAGTTGAACTACTTCCTTGGGTTCCAAGTGAAGCAACTCAAGGACGGTACCTTCATCTCCCAAACGAAGTACACGCAAGATCTGCTAAAGCGGTTTGGGATGAAGGACGCCAAGCCCGCAAAGACTCCGATGGGAACCGACGGACACACCGACCTCAACAAAGGAGGTAAGTCCGTTGATCAAAAAGCATACCGGTCAATGATAGGGTCTTTACTTTATTTGTGTGCTAGTAGACCGGATATTATGCTTAGCGTATGCATGTGTGCTAGATTTCAATCCGATCCTAAGGAGTGTCACTTGGTGGCGGTGAAGCGAATTCTTAGATATTTAGTCGCTACGCCTTGCTTCGGGATCTGGTATCCAAAGGGGTCTAACTTTGACTTGATTGGGTACTCAGATTCCGACTATGCTGGATGTAAGGTCGATAGGAAGAGTACATCAGGGACGTGCCAATTCTTAGGAAGGTCCCTGGTGTCATGGAACTCTAAGAAACAAACCTCCGTTGCCCTATCCACCGCTGAGGCCGAGTACGTTGCCGCAGGTCAGTGTTGCGCGCAACTACTTTGGATGAGGCAAACCCTCAGGGACTTTGGCTACAATCTGAGCAAAGTCCCACTCCTGTGTGACAATGAGAGTGCTATCCGAATAGCGGAAAATCCTGTTGAACACAGCCGCACAAAGCACATTGACATCCGGCATCACTTTTTGAGAGACCACCAGCAAAAGGGAGATATCGAAGTGTTTTATGTTAGCACCGAGAACCAGCTAGCCGATATCTTTACCAAGCCTTTAGATGAGAAGACCTTTTGCAGGCTGCGTAGTGAGCTAAATGTCTTAGATTCGCGGAACTTGGATTGAATTATAGCATACATGTGCTTATGCCTTTGATCATGTTCATTCTGCATTTTGTTGCTTATTATGGTGCTCAAGTTGTACAAACACTCCCTGGACCTCACAAGTCCGTTGCAAAGTGATGCACATGTTTAGGGGGAGATGTGTTACAACTTGATCCCTTGAGACTAACCATATGCTTGAGTTTGTTTGATTTAGTCTAAAGGAGAATTGAAAGGGAAAAGGTGGACTTGGATCATGCAAGACTTCCACTGCACTCCGATAAGAGGGTAACTTATTCCAAGTCCATCTCATGAACTCTTATTGCCATTTGCTCTAAATTGAAGATTTTGGTGAGGCAATGGGGTTAAAGGGCCAAGATTGATCCCGTTTTGGTGCTTGATGCCAAAGGGGGAGAAAATAAAGGCCAAAGCGATAAATGGATCAGCTACCACTTGAGAGATTTTGAAAATAGTAGAGTAGAGCTTTTGGTTTGTCAAAACTCTTTTATTGTCTCTTTTGGCTTCCTATGGGGAGAAGTAGTAATTATGGGAAAAAGGGGGAGTTTTTGAAATCCTTGATCAATCTCTTTTGAAATGACTCTCTTTATGCTTTAACATGTGTGTTTGACTTAGAGATAGAGATTTGAGTTTGATTTGCAAAAACAAACCAAGTGGTGGCATAGAGTGATCCATATATGTCAAAATTGAATCAAAATAATTTGAGTTATTATTTGAAGTGTTTTTGTACTTGTTCTACTTGCTTTATGTTGTGTTGGCATAAATCACCAAAAGGGGGAGATTGAAAGGGAAATGTGCCCTTGGGCCATTTCTAAGTATTTTGGTGATTTAGTGCCCAACACAGGTGCCTAATTGTAAAATGGTGGACAAAGTACAAATCAAGGATAAAGGTATGTTTCTAAGCTTTAGTACATTGGTTTTGAGTACTAATATACTTGTCTAAGTGTTAGAAACAGAAAGTAGAAGAAAAGAAAAGAGGAGACAAAGACTTGGCTGTGTGCAGCCAAGACTCAGTTCGGTCTGGAGCACCGGACTGTCCGGTGTGCACCGGACAGTGTCCGGTGCGCCAGGCTGACTCGGCGCGAAGTGGCCGCTCTCGGGAATTCGCCGACGGCGTACGGCTAAAATTCACCGGACTGTCCGGTGTGCACCGGACTGTCCGGTGAGCCAACGGTCGGCCGGGCCAACGGTCGGCCGCGCAATCTGCGCGGGACACGTGGCCGAGCCAACGGTCGGAAGACGGCACCGGACTGTCCGGTGTGCACCGGACATGTCCGGTGTGCACCGGACATGTCCGGTGCGCCAACGGCTCCAGATCTGCCAACGGTCTGCAACGGTCGGCTTCGCTGTTTAAGGAAACAAATCGGGCACCGGACAGTGTCCGGTGTGCACCGGACTGTCCGGTGCCCCCGGCGACAGAAGGCAGGGATAGCCTTCTAGATTTGCTCTCAACGGCTCCTAGCTGCCTTGGGGCTATAAAAGGGGCCCCTAGGCGCATGGAGGAGAGAAACAAGCAACCTTTGAGCATTCGTGATCATCCACACTCAGTCTTTGCGCATTCGTTTGTCATTCTAAGTGATTCGAGCTCCGTTCTAGTGAGAACTCTGTGACACTCTTGTGAGCTCGATTCTTGGCCGTGTGTGTGCGCGTTTCGCTGTGGATTTGTGTGTGTTGCTTCCCTCCCTTACTCTGTGCTTCTTTGTGATCATATACTTGTAAGGGCAAGAGACTCCAATTTGTGGAGATTCCTTGCAAACGGGATATTGAAAGGAAAAGCAAAACACCGTGGTATTCAAGTTGGTCTTTGGACCGCTTGAGAGGGGTTGATTGCAACCCTCGTCCGTTGGGACGCCACAACGTGGAGTAGGCAAGCGTTGGTCTTGGCCGAACCACGGGATAAACCACTGTGCCTTCTCTGTGATTGATCTTCTGTGGTTATTGTGTTTTGTTGAGACTCCTATCTAGCCACTTGGCATTATCTGCGCTAACACTTAACAAGTTTTTGTGGCTATAAGTTCAAGTTTTCACAGGATCACCTATTCACCCCCCCCCTCTAGGTGCTCTCAGGGCTAAGCCCATGTGGCCCATGTATAAACCCTATATAGCCACCCCCTAGGGTTGGCCCAGTAAATCCAACAGTTATCCTTCTAACATGGTATCAGCTAGGTTTTCTCTCCTCTCTCTCCCTCAGCCGGCGGCTAGGGTTATCTCTGCTCCTCCAGGCGCCGCCGCCGCCCTAGGCCCGCGCCCTGCGCTGCCCGGCTGGGCCGCGCTCTCCTCTGGCGCCACGCCCAGGCAGCCCTTTCTTCCCCGCGCCGCCGACTGCGCCCCCTCTTCCTCCAGTCGCGCCCTCCTCTAGCGGACCGCGCCCCAGCGGCCCTTCTCCCCCGTGCCGCCGACCGCCCCCGTGCCCCAGGCCGCCGTGCCGCGCATCCTCTGCCACCGGTCGCGCCCTCCTCTGGCGGACCACGCCCAGGCGGCCCTTCTCCCCCGTGCCCAGGCACGCCCAGGCCGCCGCGCCGCCGACCTCCGTCGACCCCTCAGATCCGTGGGCCCCGTGCCAGGTCCTGCCCGATTCGGCCGCAACCTCCTCTGCTCGCCGGCGTCGTCGCTCCGCGCTGCTGCGCCGCCATCCATCCCTCCATGGTCGGGCAGCCGCCTCCCCCTTCCCCCTCCTACTTCCATGTCTTCCCTCCCCTCTCCTCCTCCTCTTGGGCCCGCGCTGCCGCCCCTGGCGCGCACGCCACTGCCGCTGGTCTGCCCCGTGCCGGTTCTCCCGGACCCGCGAGCAGGACCGCCCCCTATGTCATGTGCGCTCCCTGATCTCCTCTGCGCTTGGGCCAGAGTGGGGGTCAGGACCGAGCGCCGCCAATGGGGCCCTCACCGCCGCGAGTACCGCCTCTACCCTTATTGCTGTGGCGACTGTGGTTCCCGCATGGGTTGCAGATCCGGAGGACCCTCCCCTGCCAATCCCCCCATCGCTGGTCGTCGATCCACACCCTGTCGTCGATCAGCCGCCTCCTCCACTGGTCGCCCATTAGGGATACACTGTCGCCGCCCTCGCCGCTGCCCACAAGGAGCATGCGGCACGACAGACACGTCTGCGGGATGCGGCCCTCGTGTGGGAGCGCGAGCGCGAGGCCGCTGACGCTATTGCTGCTCAGGTTGCTGCGACGGAACAGCTCCTCGCCTCGCCTGCGGCCCACGACGGCGGGGCCACCTCCTCTACACCCGTGGGCAGCGTATACGGCGTCCCGACCGCACCGACCGTCGATCCCGGGCCTCGCACCATCCCCACGGTGCTCTAGCATGACCCGATTGACCCGCTCGTGGCTCAGCTCCACCTTCAGGCTGGGAGTGTCCAGAACAATCATCTCATGGTTCCTGTCGTCCTCGAGCCAGAGTCGTCGTCCTACGCACGGTGGCGGGACATACTCCTCCTTACCCTTCGCCGCTACGCCCTGGATGACCACGTCCTCTGTGACCTCACCGGCATGGTGCCGACTGCCGTGTGGGTCCGCCTCGATAGCATCGTGCTCACCTGGATTGTGGGGACGATCTCTGTCGACCTCCATAGCCTCCTCCTAAACCTTCCTCACGCTCGGGCTGTTTGGCTTGCCATCGAGGGCCAGTTCCTGGGCAACGCCGAAGCCTGGGCTCTCCGCCTCGACGCGACCTTCCGCACCTTTGTCCAAGGGGACCTCAGCGTCGGTGAGTACTGCCACAAGATGAAGACCATGGCAGACTCACTTGGTGATCTAGGTTGTCCCGTGGAGGACCGCATGCTCGTCCTCAATGTCCTCCGCAGCCTCAGCGATCGCTACACCCACCTCTGGTCGTTGATCATGCGTCAGCGTCCCTTCCCTACCTTCCTCCAGGTCCGCGACGACCTTGCCCTAGAGGAGATCACTCTGGGTGCTCAGGCTACATCGCTCTCCAGCCCGGGGTCCTCGTCCTCCTCGACAGCACTGGCGGCTATCACCCCGACCTGTCTGCCTCCTCCGTCCCACTCTGCCCTTGGCCCTCATCCACACGGGCCGAGCAGGGGCAACGAGGGTCGCAGTGGTGGAGGTGGTGGTGGTGGTGGTGGTTCCGGCGGTGGTGCCCGTGGCAACGCACCGACGCCGGGACCCCAGCAGGGTGCGCCTTGGCCCACTTTCCACCACCCGTGGTCAGGGCGCATCTCCATGTGGCCGTTACAGGGGCCAGGTTCTGAGGCTCGTCCCCCGGCGACCATGTTCGCTGGTGCGCAGCCGGGGTTCACCTCGCCGCCGAGGTTCGCCTACGCCTCTCCGTCGCCCTGGACCTCGACGCTTGCCGGTTCGTCGTGGCCCATGCCGTCGGCTGCTCCACCGTCCGGGCTGGTTGGTTGGGATGTGGCGGCCCTGGCTGCCTTCCAGACTCCCACTCTGACTCCGCCGATGGGTCCCGAGTGGATTGCGGACACCGGTGCTACCTACCACACCACTCCCGACCCTCCCTGGCATACTCACCTCTGTTCGCCCTCCTTCTTCCTCTCTCCCTTCGTCCATCATGGTAGCGAATGACTCGTGTCTTCCTGTCACATCTGTGGGTGCCGCTGGCCCTCCTGGCTCTTTCTGTATTCCTGATGTTCTTGTCACTCCTTCTTTGGTCCACAATCTTCTTTCTATTCGTCGTTTACTGCTGATAATTCTTGTTATGTCGAGTTTGACTCTTCTGGTCTTACTGTGAAGGACTCGACAACTCGACGCCCTCTCCTCAGATGTGACAGCACTGGCCCCCTCTACACCCTTCGGCTTCCGCACGCTACCTCTTCTTCATCTTCGTCACCTGCCACTGTTGCTGTTTTTGCTGCCACTACGTCTCCTACCACCTGGCATCGTCGCCTTGGTCACCTCGGACGCGAAGCCTTGATGCAGCTTACTCGTAGTGCCACTATCCCATGTACTAGATCACATGATGAGCACCTTTGTCATGCGTGCCAGTTAGGCCACCATGTTCGTCTTCCTTTTTCTTCTTCTTCCTCACATGCTACTCATGCATTTGATCTTGTACACTGCGATTTGTGTACTTCACCTATTACCAGTATGTCAGGCTACAAATACTATCTTGTGGTGCTTGATGATTTTTCTCATTATGTGTGGACTTTCCCTTTGCGTGCCAAGTTTGAAGCTTTCCCCACCCTCCGCCACTTCTTCGTCTAGGTGTCCACTCAGTTCGGCCTCACCATTAAGGTCGTCCAGTGTAACAATGGTCGGGAGTTCGATAACTCTACCTCCCGCGCCTTCTTTCTCTCCCACGGGATGCAACTGTGGATGTCTTGCCCGTATACCTCCTCCCAGAACGGCAAGGCTGAGCGCATGATCCGCACGACCAACGACACCATCCGCACTCTTCTCCTCCAGGCACACCTACCGGCACGCTTCTGGGCCGAGGGCCTCCACACCTCTACCTACCTCCTCAACCGTCTCCCTTCCACTGCGTGCCTGACCCCTACTCCTCACCAGGCACTCTTCAGTACCCCTCCGTGCTATGACCACCTTCGTGTCTTCGGGTGTGCTTGCTACTCGAACACCGCTTCCACTGCTCCTCACAAGCTTGCACCCCGTTCCACCCTGTGTGTTTCTCGGGTACTCCCCGGACCACAAGGGCTACCGCTGCTTTGACCTCTCCTCTCGCCGGGTCCTCATCTCTCGCCATGTGATGTTTGATGAGTCCGTATTTCCCTACTCCTCCACCACCACAACACCCTCCTCTGACCCTGACCTTGACCTCTTCACTCTCCTTCCGACTAACGCGGTGGTCGAGCCACCTATCCTTCCTCTCTCTGTAGGTACTCGTTCACCGCCTATCGGTCCTACTCCCGGCCCAGCGCCTTGCCCGGGTCCGTTGGTGTTGCCTACGGTGGTGTCGCCTCTCCGCGGGCCCCATCTCCGATCGCCCCAGGGTCAAGCGGGGGTCATGGGACTGCACTACCTGCAGGGCCGTCGGTACCGACCCCTCCAGCTCGCTTCGCCCAGCCGGTGCGCATCTACCAGCGACGGCTGCCATCGCCGGGGTTCGCACCTCCACTGTCGCCACCACCGCTGCCGTAGCCACCGGTGACCTCTCCTCCAGTGGCACCGCCGGTGGCCCAGTCCCCGCTAGGGACACCTACACCTCCGTCGCGGTCATCCGCGGCATGTGTCGAGACACCAGTGTACCACCCACCGCTCCTTCACCACGACCCACGGCACATCCACCCGATGGTGACGCAGCACGCGGCTGGTACCCTGTCGCCCCGTGTCCTGGCGACCACGACCAGAGACTCGTAGGTTTATCCGGTACCCTCCTTTGTTCGCACCGCCCTGCTGGACCCCACTGGCGTAGGGCGATGGAGGAGGAGTACACAGCGCTCGTCGCCAACCAGACGTGGGATCTGGTGCCCCGTCCGCCCGGCACCAACGTCGTCACTAGCAAGTGGATCTAGACGCACAAGCGGCGGGCCGATGGTACCCTGGAGCGGTACAAGGCTCGCTAGGTTCTTCAGGGCTTCACTCAGCGTCCCAGAGTCGACTACGATGAGACCTTCATCCCGGTTGTGAAGCCGGCCACCATCCGCACGGTGCTCTCGCTGGCCCTCGCTCACTCTTGGCCAGTTCACCAGCTCGACGTCAAGAACGCCTTCTTGCACGGCGCCCTCACCGAGACCGTCTACTGCTGTCAGCCGTCAGGGTTCATGGACTCCTCTCACCTTGACATGGTCTGTCGGCTCAATAGGTCCCTCTACGGCCTTAAGCAGGCCCCTAGGCGTGGCACTCCAGACTGGCTACGTTCCTGGTGACCCTGGGCTTCGTGGAGGCCAAGTCAGACACGTCTTTATTCGTCCACCATCATGGAGCAGAGACTGCCTACTTGCTTCTCTACGTGGATGACATTGTCCTCATTGCCTCCAGTCCATCACTTCTTTGCCACCTCATCGAAGCACTTCAGCGAGAGTTTCCGGTCAAGGATCTGGGCGTGCTTCACCATTTCCTGGGGGTCACTGCTCAGCCTCGCCCCTTAGGACTCCTCCTTCACCAGCGACAGTACACTCTTGACATTCTGGAGCGGGCCCAGATGAGTGACTGCAAGCCCTGATCCACCCCAGTCGACACACAGGCCAAGCTCTCTAAGGCCACCGGTGACCCAGTCGCGGACCCCACCGGCTACAGGAGTCTTGCCGGTGCCCTTCAGTACCTCACCTTCACCAGGCCAGACATCTCCTACGCCGTGCAGCAGGTCTGTCTCCATATGCACGATCCCCGGGAGCCCCACCTCGCGGCTCTCAAACGCCTCCTTCGCTATCTTCGGGGCACCGTCGACTACGGGCTGCTTCTTCATCAATCTACCTCCGATGAGTTGGTCGTCTACACCGACGCTGACTAGGCTGGGTGCCCAGACACTCGGCGCTCCACCTCCGGCTACGCCGTCTTCTTAGGCGGCAACCTGGTGTCCTAGTCGTCAAAGCGCCAACCGGTTGTTTCCCGCTCGAGTGCCGAGGTGGAGTACCGTGCCGTGGCCAACGGCGTGGTGGAGGCTGCCTGGCTACAGTAGCTCCTCGTTGAGCTTCACAGTCCCCTCTCCAGGAGCACGCTAGTGTACTGTGACAACGTCAACGCGGTCTACCTCTCCACCAACCCAGTGCAGCACCAACAGACCAAGCATGTAGAGATCGATCTACACTTCGTCCGCGATTATGTCGCCGTCGGTGCTGTTTGGGTCCTCCACGTCCCGACCACCTCCCAGTTTGCCGACATCTTCACTAAGGGTCTTCCGTCCTCGACCTTCGCCGAGTTTCGCTCCAGCCTCAACATCAGTAGTGGCTAGTTGAGTCTGTGGGGATCCTATTGTGTGTGATGTACTTCTTCTTTTCGAGTCCAGTCTGTAAACTCCGCTGTGACGGAAGTTCAGACTGCGGGGTGTGTTAGAATATGTGGATTAGGCCCATGAGGCTAAGCCCATGTGGCCCATGTATATACCCTATATAGCCACTCCCTAGGGTTGGCCCAGTAAATCCAACAGTTATCCTTCTAACACTGCATGTTAGGAAAGAGACAATTAGAGGCACACAAACCTAAGAAGGAATTAGAAATTCTTGGGTTTTATGTATACCTAGAAAAAAGGCATGAAACGAGAGTCGGTTGCAATTTTGATGTGAGTCTGTACTGAACTTGGAAGCTTTACAAACCTACTTGTCAAGGCTGGAATTATATCAAAGACTTCATTTATCTTCCTATGAATAGTTTCACCACTGTGTTGAAACCATTTTTGCAAATCTTGATTAGTAGCATTATGCGAGATCATGTACATAAACATGCCAAACTGTTCTTCAACAGTAACACCTTGTGTGTCACGTAGAAGATCCTCGGCTCTAAGAAAAGCTACTATCGCTCTGAAAATATTTGGCTCCATCCTAAACTCAACTTTGCTCCAAATTTCATGCCCTTCTAGAACTTCCTTAATCTTCATAGCACCGGTAAGAGAAGAAGTATGGACTGCCCTTTTCTCTTCTTGCATGGCCGCGAGAACAACAAGGACAATTACAAAGAAGAGTTCATCATCATCTTCTTCCTGGTCTAAAAGAAATTGTCTAGCATCCTCCTCCTAGGAACTCATTATCTATTATATAGAGATATATATAATTATCATGACCAACTCGACGTCCAGATATATAATTCAAACACAAGAAACACTAATTCAAACATAGAAATGAAAATGAAGTGGAGCTTTTATATGAGCAACAACTAATATACCACCAACAACAACTAATATACCTTCAGGTTTGAGAGGATTTCTTAGTTGTTATACCCTGTCCCTTCATCTTCTACACATAAATAAATAAAAATTAGTAGCAAGGTACTGGCCAAGGTAAAACCATCAGGACTTCACAAGCACTAACAATCAATCTGTACACTGATATTATCTTATTTTTGCAGACAATACACCAAAAGGTGTTAGCGTTAACAAATTTCTTTGCTCAAAATTTTATGCCCTTTTAGAACTTCCTAAACTCAACTTTGCTATAGAAAATGCAACTTTACTGCAACATAATTCTGCAGTTTCTCAAAAAAAATAATACATGTTATACATACCATGAAGCAACAAAAAATAGTTTGAACAACCACAATTCTAGAGACCAATTATCTCATAATATTAATTCCAGAACAAGATCTTCACTGGTCCAATCCCCACTACACTTACTTCCCTGATTGTGGATCTAGAAAAAACACCGAGTGTGTGGATCTAGAACAGTAACCAAGAAACAAAGAAATAAAATGGGAGAGGACGGGATAAAACTCACCGTACGCCGAGTGTGACACCAAGTGTGGATCTAGGACGAGAAGTTGAGGAGCGATGGGACTCACCCGAGTGTGGATCTAGGAGAAGCTCTGAGATGTGGTGTGCTGCCCCTGAGATGTTGTGGTGCTCCGAGATGTGTTGGGTGAGGGCGGTAGGTGAGGGTGGCGGCGGTGGAGCCCTATCCTTGTCCAATGGTCGAAGGAGCCCTATCCCTGTCCATTGGAGGGTGGCGGCGGTGAGCAGAGGTGAGGACGAGAGAAAGATAGGCGTGGGGCGGTGGGGGCACACAAAACCGATGGTCAAAGGAGTGGAGCCCTATCCCTGTCCAAACCGGTGGTGCGCGGGGTAAGGAAACCTGCATGCAGTCCTTCCAAACACGCAGACAGGGAGGACGTGTTTTTTGTGGCCCGCCCGTCCCGCCGAAACCAGCCGGTGTTGGTGTTCCCAAACGAAGCCTTAGTGCTGATCTCACAAGGTCACATGCTTCTAATCCTTAAAGAGAGATATTATAACCTAGGGTCAAGGATCCCTTTTACCAAGTCAGATCATCATACAAGCATCACACCACATATTTGTTTTGAAATTTTAGCCTAGTGGATGCATCCTAGTTGTATCATACATAATAAAATGCCAATGCATATGATGTCATGCCAAAGTTTTAGTTCTCGTAACACCAGTGATGTTACAATGGTGACTTAAGCAATAGCTAGCTGATGTGCGATGGAGGCGGAGATGTCTGGTGAGACAATCTTTTGCATGATGGAGATGTTTGGAGAAAAACATAGACAAAGGCTTGTTGGTTTTGCTCTCAATCCATATGGATTGGATGAGATTGAGTAAGTTTAAATTTTATGTCAATTAAAATATTTTATAACTTTCTTCAATACCATTCAAGCTACATGTAATAGGAAACAGGGCCTTAGCGGCTTAGCCACGCAAAATAGTATGAAACCCGACGAAGCCGATGCCAAATATGCAAAAAAAAAAAACAAAAAAATATCTCGCTGAGCCGTATACTTGCGTGACAAAGCAACGGCTGGACCTCGTTGTGCTCACGCGGGCCGCGGGCACTGGCTCCTCCTCCCTGTCCTGCTAGGCTGCTGGCTGCTGCTCTACTTGTACCCGCGCCGCTCACGCCCATCCATCCCTTCGCGCACGCAACGCAAAAACAAGCACAAACACGCGCGATCCGATCTGGGCCGGCCAAGCAGCCATCCATCCATGGCGACTAGGGTTTGGCTCACCGCCCTCCTGCTTGGTTTCCTCGTCGCCGCCTCCCCCTTCACCGGCCGAGGTAACAGCAGCGCGCCGGTCCCCCCCCCCCCTCTCTCTCCTCCCTCGCTTCCCGCCACTCAGATCCGCCCCGCTAGTCGTGAATTCCGGCGCTAGATCTGTGCGCGCCGCTTCTCCGGCGCGCGGAAATGGAGATGATCGGGCTCGGCTGGGCTGCGGCGGATTGGGGGTACATCGTGGTTTCGAAAGGGTTTGGAAGCGTTGGTCGGATGTGTAGAATGGGTCTTGGGGAGCTTTAGTTGGCAGAGTTTTGGGAAATCTTATGTGATGCGGCTCACTTAATTGCGTATCGCGTGTATCTGCATTTGCATGTTACTAGCTAATCGTCTGAGGACTGGGCTGTTATTTGACTTTTCCCAAGTTTTATCGGTTAGATTTCATGGTCTAAACGCAGTCTGTAACTTTTCAGTAAGTAAAATTTTGAAGCACAACATCATTACATCAGTGCCTTTTTAGTACTCCGATGCGACTCCAGCAAATGCCTATGAAAGCAGAAGCTGCAGTCGCCGTTCACATTAGGCAATTAACTTAAGTTAGTAGCATGTGTTTAAGGTTTATGTACTCATCACGATGGACTGCTTTCACCACATGTCTTTTAATCAGCTAGGATAAGTTGTCCATCCGTGTAACACCCGGGCTTTAAAGGGCAAAGCCGGGTGCATCTCATACATGCGCCAAAGAAGACAACATATACAATAACAGAGTGTATAGAGATAAATGTCATAAAACATCAGAGTATTTATTACATAGCGGAAGACTTATTACAAAATAAAAGAATAAACATAAAACGAACTAAGGATCGTCGGCGCAAATGTCAACTGAGAAACGCCACCTAGATCAGATCATACTCCTCGCCTTGTGGCTCCTCTTGAACCACCTGCTCTTCTCCTGTGGGGGGTGTGAGACAGCAAGAGTGAGCTCACATACGTTCATAGCTCAACAAGTCGTGGGGAATAATGTGGACATAAACTCACAAAGGTGTGAGTTCATGTAGTGTAAGGCTGATCAATGAAATAAAGGCTGAAGCTGAGCATTGCTTTTATAAGTTGGTCAAAATTTTATTAGCAATTACTAAGTGTAAGTGAATACCAAACCATAGTAATCATAAATAAAAGTAATAATAAAATAATCCCAAATGCAATGAGATGACAAATTAAGTTTAAGTTCCATAAATTAATCATGTGAGTGTCCGAGCCACTCATGACCGTGAGCACGGCTAGTATACCAGTTTTACACTCTGCAGAGGTTGCGCATCTTTACCCACAAGTCGTGTTACCCATTTGCCATGGAGTTGATCAGACTCCATACACCTCTACCAAGGAAGCGAGGCAGGGTACCACTACGAGGCCTTTACAAAGTTCCACTAGCTTCAGACTACCCGCTACAGTTTATAGGAAGCTCCAGTGTAGGGTTCTTGTCTGACCGCCATCGCAGCAAAATCAACCCAAGGACCTCCCTACACTGACCACTCCCCTACTGCCCTTGCCCCTTTTAGGTAAGGTAGCCCTCCACTAGCTTTCCTAGTTAATCAGCCAAGGGCGTCCCATTAAACCCTTGTGGTAGCACTGTTTTCCCGGGTGGTTCTCCATGTTCCCATTAACATAATGATCTTATCATGAACAGAAAATAATGAACAGATAATAACAAGTATAAAATGATTAATGAATATCTCTATACCCAAAGCCACATAAAGCAATAGCATGTACTACACAAAAATTTAGTAGTAAAACCAGTGGTGAACCAAGGTATAATGATAGTCAAATCTAGGGTATCCTATTGGGTCCCAGCAAAATTAACCTATGCAGATCATTATGAATAATAAGAACATGAATGGGTAAAAGAAGTGATCAAGGGCACAACTTGCCTTCAACGAGCTCCTGCTCAGCTACTGCTACTTGTTGAATCTCAGATTCCACAGTGGCTTGCTCGTCTACTCGCATCAACACAATACATACATAGTATAGCATAAATTAACATCACATCAAACATGCAAATGGAATATACAGTAATAAACTAGATATTAAAATAAGATCATAGGAACTGGAATTATTAATTTTGGAGTTATGGATTTTAAGAAATGCATTTTTCTAATGTTTTATGTGCTTATTACAAGATTAAGTGGTAGATAAATTTTAATGTGTCTTTCATGTCAAAACAGTGACGCTAGATGAGAAACAATAATATTACAAAATTATAGAAATTGGAATGGACCAAAAAGGAGTTAAAATGAATTTTATATGAATTTTACAAGTTCCTAGAATTATTTTTGTATTGAAAATCAATTTCTATACTTAATTATTTAATTCCTCGGTTTTCGGGACTGCGCGCTAAATACCAAAGAGTTCCGGGGTGAAACTATAAAATTTTTATAGACTCAGACTGCCACCAGAACGGACCGCGGGTTGATTCATCTAAAATACAGGGTCTCTTTTGTAAATCGGGACGACTCAAAGGATACGGTGCACTATAGCCGTCAGATATGTTGTCAACGACCCAGATTAGAGTTCCCTATCCGTGAACCGGTACGCATTGTGAACCCACAGATCGGGGATCAACGGTTGTGGTTCAATGGAGCAAAATCTAAATATAACCGCACGATCTGTATCCTACGATCACCGCCCTACGCCCAATCCTGATCGTTAGCGAGTCGATCAACGGCTCATGGGAGTCTTTCTCCTACCTCGCGCCTGAGCAGAACAGCCGCCCCGCCAGGCTACGGCGAACCCCGCCGGCGACTGCTCATCGGTGGATTGAAGCCCAAATAACATGTATCGTATAGCGCATAAGGATCCGCGGGTCAAAGTGATTATGGGTGAGGGGTTTGTACCAGAAATTGTAGGGTGAAATTCACCGGCTCCGGGAAGGTGCGGGTGTGCGACGAACGTGCCCGACAACGAGCCAATTCCCCGCGACGGCGCCCGTTTTCTCCACTGGAGAGAACCAGGGAGGTGACGAACTCCGACACCAATCGTTCCTCCACCACCAATCGGGACCTAGAGTCGCTATGGAAGGCACCCAAGGTCGGCAGCGGTGGTAATTTGGGTCTCCGGCGAGTAGGTCCAGCCGCATCCATCACTGCCTTCGCACCGCGAGGATACGGCCAGGCGTAGCGCGTGCCCACGATGTCCTCACCCTTCTCCCTCTCCTTCACCGACGACGGCCATCTTCTCTCCCTCCCTCAGCCACTTTTCATTTCCAGCAGAGCTCGGTTTCGATGGAGTGGTGACGGACGAGAATTGCGGCGCTCGGTTTAATAGCCAGGATGGGTACGCCCATGACCGGCCCGGCCCCGAGTTAGCGTAGGAATAGGGGGTCAGTTGCGGTGAGCGACGGACTTGGCCCACGCGCGGGATCCGCGGCGGAAGGTGTGGCCAGGCCACCATGGATTTGGTCGAACAGACCAGGGATGGGGTCTCACATTGCAGAAGCACAGCAGGGGTGGGGCGCGGCCGTGAATCAGTGTGAGTGGGCCCCGCGCGTAAGTGTCAAAAGAAAAAAAAAGAAAAGGGGGAGTAGTGTGGGCCGAGCGGGGTGTATTCAGCCCAACAAGCCAGGGCAAAGGGGCAAGGCTGGGCCGAGTAGCTTGAGAATCGACCCAGGAATAGGTTTCTCTTTTTTTTTGTTAATTTCCTTTTTACTTTTATAATCCTGTTTTCTATTGGTTTTAAATATTTTGAACTTTAAATGAGTTACAAATTCAAATGTGGATGCAACAAGGAAATCCAGCATGTAATTCGACTTATTCATATTATTCCTATCCCATTAGGCATGTATTAAATATGTAATGCACACACATACACAATATTTGTTTTAATAGTTCATTCAAAAATTTAGCATTTACTATGTATTTTTCCTCAATATAAAATAATTTTACCCCTTTTTAGAATTTTAATTCCTAAGGAATAGTCTTATCACTTAGTTAGTTTTGAGAACATTTGTAATTATATAATTAGGTTTCAAATTAAGTCCCGATCTTTGGTGGGAAACATATCCATTCTTTGAGATGTGATTTCGAAGATGAGAAAGTTAGTAGTATTTTATTAAAATTCTTTGGGAAATTTTCCTAAATTCTGAAAATAGAATTTTGGGTATTACAATCCGTGTGCTATCATTGACTCGTTTTCGCAGTATTCTTATACCTGAAGCTCAAAGTGGGCTAATGTTAAAAAAGCTGCTCTGTCTCTGCAAGGATGCTTTATCATGTTGCTCAATCTAACATTGGTAACTATTGAATTGACAAATAGAGTGTGTTTTTATCGTTCTTGTCTTGTTCAACAAATGTTTTGTGTTCTCCGTATCCACAGTTGATACAACTCCACATACATGCATTCTTCCTTCATGTATTTTGCACTGAATTGAGCTTTCCTCCCCTTTGTACAGTTGCTAGAGCTGAATCCGAGGAAGATGCTGCTGCAGCTGAGGTTGTTGAAGGGGCTGATCTAGGTATTGTGGGTGATGATACACAGGTTTCCAGTGATGGACCTTTAAGTCCTGCTCCTGGTGTAGAGACAGTAGTTGTCTTCCCAAAAAATGCTGGCAAAAGTGAGTATACTTTCAAGTAGCATCCATTACTTATCTTATAGTCTACCATGGCCTCTGTATTGATCACTTGCAATAAACTCTAAACTGAATATTTTCATCATTTACAAGTAAGGACTCCATGAATATATCCACAGCATGTGATTTTCCTTTAATTATATATAGTCTATCTCATGATTGCAGCAACCAATAATGGCTATATTTTTTAAATCTTGCTGCAGTTGTACCAGCAGGTGAAGAAACTGAATTACTAGTTGGTCTGCAAAATGACGGTAACCATTATTTTCCTCCCATCTCTCTCTCTCTCTCCCCCCCCCCCCCCCCCCCCTCCCTATTGCGAGCTGGCATCAATTCCCTTTCATATACTATACAACTTCCCCCTTTTTGCTGGTGGCTCATGTTGAGTCCCATTTCAGGTGTACCCCAACTTGATTGAGTCCAAAAAGCTTTGTTGTTCCTTCTGTTGCAGCAAATCAGTGTGATAGAATTAGCAGTGAAGCTTGGGTTGCATCTGTCTGTTCACAGAGAGTTTGTTAAGTGTATGCTGATATGTGTTCTATGTATTGTTTCATGCATAGTAACTCTGAGCAAGTTCATGTTCATTTCCATTTGTTGTAGCATGCAGTTCTAAAATTGATTCGGTTGTTCAATGTTGGCCAGCTAGTTTTGTGTAATCATGTTTTTTTGTCACTATTGAAACAAATTTGGTTGTAGCTGAACTAAATGAAGAACATAGATTGCAATTTGTTCAATGGAATGTTCGTATACTGTTCATCCCAAACTTTATTTGATGCTTTCACTTTGGATAGTTGGTCTTATTAGGTTTACTACATATTTATTTACCGCTAGAAATAACACCATGACCATGATCCATGTAATCAAAATTTAGGCATGGTTATGCCAGTGTTCATAGTTAATGTCGCAATATCTTACCAACCTCCCCCTCCCACTTTATTTGGGGACTGTGGGCTTATGGTTTTATCGCCTTCACTATTTCATTGTCATGCTAATTCCTGTGTTTGCTTACACCATTTTCTTACATTGTGTTTACAGGTGAATCAATTTTGAATGTTGTTGCTGTTCATTCAACTCTCCATCTTCCTTTTGACCACAATATGTATGGCCAGAACCTTACTGTTCAGGTGAGGAAAGAAATTTAGTCTCCTTATTGTTAATCGTCTTTTATTCTTGCTGAAGTAACGGTTGTCACTTCTTTAAATGACATCAACGACTTTTTACCTTTTCTTTCCACAGAATTTCTTCAATTCATCAGTTCCTGTTTCTGTGCAAGCAACCTTCCCCTACAAGTTCGTTGTGAGCAAGTTCTTGCAGGTGTGTTAGATTTTCTTTTACCTTTGAAACATTTCATTTCACGACATTCTTGTTTTTTACCTTCAATGCATTAGTTTCTGTTACCATGAATATCTAATGTTTTGTGCCCTTGCAGCCTGGAGCATATGATCTGGTTGGTTACATAGTGTATGAGATCGACCAGCACCCTTACCAGAATGTATTCTACAATGGCACTATCGAGGTTGTTGAGGCTGGAGGTTTACTCAGTGTTGAGTCTGTGTTCCTCATCACCCTTGGATTTGCACTTCTTGGTCTGTTTGGATTGTGGGCATATGGCCAGGTTCAGCAGCTCTCGAAGGTAAGCCTGTGTTCTATATTTCTTAGGGTTACCATTTGTACCTTTCTTCAGTGAATGTAAGCTTTCAGCATTCAATAAACCATAGTTGGGTAGACCTTTCTTCAGTGAATGTAAGCTTTCAGCGTTCAATAAACCATAGTGAGGTAGTAATTCAGGCTGTTTATTTGTGATTTACCGGAATCCCAGTCGAAGTTTAGTTGAAGCGGCAATATTGACCTCTGATATTACTGTCTTGAGCCCTATTTGTTTAACTGATTTTTTTCTTGGCTGTAGAAAACAAAGAAGGCACCCAAGGTGGAGCTCGGAACTGGAACAACTGATGCCAACATCGATGAGTGGCTGGAGGTATGTGCTTGCTCACAGAACTTGGGTAAAGTCCTTCCTGGAAACGAGACCCATGACAAGAGCTGACTCCCTCTTTTACTTCGCAGGGCACTTCGTTTGTGCAGAGAAGCAAATCCAAGAAGAAGCAGACCTGAGGCTCTCCATGCTAGTTAAATCCTTTTGAGGATCTAGAATGAGGCATTTAAGGGTAGCCCTTCACAAGTGACTTTTGCAGAAAGATAGATGCCTAAGGAGGTGCTGAAAACCGTAAACATCTTCGTTGACATTTTCGACCTTGTGTACTTTACATGGAACAAAATTTTGTTAAAAGAAAGTATATGCTGTTGCCGCTGTGGTTTCTGATCTTATTCGCTGCCTTTGTCATTTTTTCTGTCATGGCAACCCCAGGATTTTTTCTTTGTTTCGGTTGTTTAGCCGAAGCCGGCTGGCAAAATGAAATTGTTTTGTTACTTTGCATCAGGCGAAGTCAGCATGTCGAAATTCTTTCACTGACTAGTGACTTGACTAGTGCCGGTGCTGCTTTCCATATATGGGTTACCAAAATACACACTCAGCCACTCAGGCCAGTTTGGATCCTTAATTAAATTCCATTCTAATAATAGTAATTTAGACACATATCGCTAATATAGTTTTATGAAAAATATATTTGTAAACTATTTTTAACAATATATTAAAGATATTTATGTGTTATATTTTTTTATAACAGAGAAGTGAGTCGAAGAATGGAGTATAAACATATTTTAGTGACAAAAAATATTTCTCATTCGGAGAATGAGAAAGTTGAACTTTAGAAAGTGGTGAAATATTAAATTCTAAGCAAAATAGGTTATTTTGTTAAGTAAATTCTAATTCCTTTAAAATTAACGGATCTAAATGAGAAAGTTGAACTTTAGAAAGTGGTGAAATATTAAATTCTAAGCAAAATAGGTTATTTTGTTAAGTAAATTCTAATTCCTTTAAAATTAACGGATCCAAATGCGCCTAGTAAGAATTGTGTTTGTATAGGGTGCTTAGTTTTTTTTTTGGGTGCAGAGTTTTCAATTTACTCACTCTAGTGAATGTTATTTCCATTCATGTAAATATAGTGCCGAACATGCTGAAATCTTGACAATCGACATCAAATAGGTACTAACCAGTTCATCCTCGGATGGATCCCTTTATACAATGACAACCATAACAAAGTGTTCTTTTTAATCTTATTCGCTACCTTGGCATTTTTCTGTCACATGACAACCCTAGGATTTTTTTTCCCCGTGTTGAATTGTGTAGCCGAAACCCAGACTGAATCCAATGCATAGAACTGACTGCCTGATTCAGGGACTACAAGGCCTGAGTGACGACAAGAAAAGGAAACATCGACTGTTTTATTAGCTTTAACCGGTAGGGGGATGGGCCATCACTGTCAGCAAGACAGCAAAAAAAACCCAATACAAAACAAAACACAAATGATGGGGGAGGAACGAGGAGGCATCAGAGTCATGGAAGAGGAGCAACATGGCTAAGCCTCTGGGAGGCAGCTTCTGCATCTCAAGCAGGATGCACATGTCGTCATCTGCCTCAGGAAACTAAAATCTGATCCAAACATAAATCTCTCACGAGACCTGGACGGGCGCTGCAGGTTAGTTCCTAATCCATCCATCGATTAAGGTGGGGGGGGGGGGGGGGGGGGGGGGGATGGGAGCGAAGCAGGCAGGCATCAGAGTCATGGAAGACGAGCAACACGGCGTGCCTCGTCACGGAGGCAGCAGCTTCTGCTTCGTAAGCATGTCGTCATCTGCCCCCAGCATGCCCCCGCACCAACCCAATCCAATCCAATCAAATCAAACCCCGAGGAAGAACTGCAAACGAGGAAGAACTGCAACAACAAAAAAAAAACGCGCAAGTGGGCATGGATGGAACATGCGTGTTCTCTGAACAAGAAAACAAAAAACATAAAGAAATTGTTGGTGGCGGCGGATCGGGAAGACGAGATGGCTACCCCCACCCGTGCGGTATTTATGGACAGATGGTGCTAGGGTTGGGTTGGGTGCCCTCGGCCGCCCTCCATTCTCCGCGATGACACCTGGACATATCTTGGCCGTCCGATCTATAGTGCCATAGGAGCGAGAATCGTGCGAAAATAGTGAGCAACCTGTTACAAAATAATGTACATATGATTAAGACCCATTCAACCGTCCATTTTACAGTTATTTGATCCAAGGGTCAGATGCCCTTTGTACACATGTATATAAAGGAGATCTCTGCAATAAATATGACAACTCTGTCATTTGTCTCATTCTCTCTTTTGTCTCTCCACTGATTTGCCACCGAGCACTGCAAGAGATTGCAATACGTTATCAGCACTGTCTCAAGAAGAAATCAGAGAAGGAGAAGAGGAAGAACATGTTGTTCTTGACAAGAACAGCAAGATCGATCTACACATCAACAGCAAGGTATGGAGCATACCATTTCCATGCGCATACGCCGTATACGCGAAGTTCTGCACATTGTTGATGATTCGATGTTGGAGGCGTTCGCCGTTGGTCAAGCCGCAGCGCTTCCATCGGTGCATACGATCCCTGAACGTCGTGTGCAAGTGCAAAATGTGCACTTCTGCGCTCTCCATGGATGGACAGCAGTGGTTCCACTGTCAGTGGTGGAGTGTGGACTCCCCACTGCATCCCCGTCGCCACCGGCGCCGGTGTTTGACGCGGGGTCGTCTGCATCCACTCCCATGGACGTCGATTTGGCAGCACCACCACCGCCTCCGCCAACTGCAGCGGTTGTTGCTCGTCGTTCGCCATCTCCGCCGACGCCCGTAGTCGTCGGAACCATCGCTGCCTGTCGTGGGCAGCCCCCTCGCGCCGTCAATGCTCCACGCGGACGTGTCATCCTCACTGGCCACCGTCCAAATGGGGTGGCTCCATCTTCCTCCTCCAATGGGAGGGCCTAATGGCCCTTTGTCCGACCGGTGGTGGTTGCCGCCACGACGGCCGGTTGGGGGAGGGGGGTGGGGACCGGCATGCCTCAGCGCGGGCGCGGGCACGGGGATGGCACCGGCGCGTGCGCGAACTAGCGCTCGGCGAGGGCGAGGAAAGACCCCGGCGCACGCTGCACACGGAGGCTCGGGCAGGCGCGCCTCGGCGACTACAGGCGCGACTGCGCGACTCGACCGCGGGCGCGGATCTGGGCCAGGGCGCACGACGTCGCGCGCGCGAAGCAGGCGGCCAGGGAGCCCAACGCGAGCACGGCGGCCCCCGTGCTGCTCGGCCACGGCCGGCGCTCGGCACGACCGGGGTGACCGGCGCAGGCAAGCAACAAGCCATGGCAGGGGGCAGGCGAGCCCCCACGAGCAGAACCGAGGCGCCTGGAGACCATGCGCGCGGACGTATGACGACTCCGGCCAATGGCGCGCGCGGCTCCGAGGCCTGGCATGGCGCGCGCGGCTCCGAGGCCCGGCGAGGCCTCAAGCCAGGCGGCGGCGGCCATGCAAGCCAGGCGAGCGCGCCACCCTGCTGCTGACCAGGCGCAGCGCGGCCGTCTCTGGCCCCGGTCGTAGGCGCGCAGGCGGTTGGGAGCTTCTCCCTGGCGGCTGGCGGCGGCTACAGGGGCGGTTAGGGTTGGAAACCCTAGCCGCCCCAATTTGTTAATAGCCGATTGGCTCCCTGGTGGGGCCACCTAGGCCGGTCAGCTAGGCTGGGCCGGCGTGCAGGCCACCAGGCCGCTGCCTGGCCCGCCTAGCAGGCCGCCTGGGCTACTTTTAGGGGCTCAATATAGCCTATTTTACCATTTTTAAACTCTGAATTTCAGTATAAGACTCTGTTTTATATGTAATTTCAGTTCAAAGTTATCTTAGGCGTCTAAATTCGTAATTTAGACTGCATATATTGTAAAGACATATCTGTTTTATTGTACATATAGCAGATTTTAGTTCGTGAATTATTGTTTGTTTTACATTAATAATTCACATATTTCTACTTGCTATTATTTATGCATTCATTTATGTTTGCATATAAATATAGCATTTATTAAGTTCAGACTTAATAAAACTCATGAAAAAATAAAATTACATTATTTTGGATTAAGAGCATAGGGAGATAGAGTCCTAAGCATTGGCTGCACTAAATTCTTTTATAGAATTTAGTAGCCCAGAGACCGTGCTTGTGGCAGCATTTGGAATGCCTATCTCTATGAGGTCTACATCTCTCGGGATGACTACCTATATGTGCTATCCAAAATAATAGGATATGGAGTTATTGAATTTTACTTTGACAATTAGTAGAGCATGGGTAGTGGAGATCTAAGCATTGGCTGCGGTTTGTTCATTCATGAACTTATCAGCCTAGAGATCGTGCTTTTAGGCAGCAAGTTTCTTGCCCACTACTAGATCTACCTCATTAATTTGAGGATTATATATACTATTCTTACTAAAATTCAAAGTATTTATTCGATTGGAAGGTTTGGAACCTTCAGGAAACTCATATCACATGTAAGAGTTATTGAATTTTATTTTGGTAATTAGTAGAGCATGGGTAGTGGAGACCTAAGCATTGGCTGCGGTTTGTTCATTCGTGAACTTATCAGCCCAGAGACCGTGCTTTTAGGCAGCAAGTTTCTTGCCCACTACTAGATCTACCTCATTAATTTGAGGATTATCTATACTATGCTTACTAAAATTCAAAGTATTTATTCAATGGGAAGGTTTGGAACCTTCAAGGAACTCATTACACATGTAATTTTAAGGATTTTTGCATATTGAGCTTACAACATCACCATTGTGACTATTAATTTATGCGTAAATTAATGGATGTCCATGGTAATGACTGTAGGAACATGTCAACCAAAGAGTTCGAGGAACTCGCCCTTGATGGGCATAACTACCCAACTTGGGCTTCAGATATTGAAATAACTTTTGCTTCTCATGGGATCATTGATGCTATTGCAGCACCCATCACTGGTTCTGATCTAGTGAATGAGGTTAAAAAGAACACGACACTTTTCCTTTTGAGGCTTAACATCCATAAGGACCTTAAGCAAGAGTACCTTATGGAGAGATGTCCTCATAACTTGTGGAAAGCTCTCAAAGAGTGCTATGAACAGCAGAAGGAACTCATATAGCCGTCAGCCAACCATGAGTGGAACCACCTTCGACTGCAAGATTTTAAATCTATTGCAGAATATAACCATGCTCTTCATAGCATTTGTTCTAAATTGAAGTTTTGCGAGAAAGAGCCCTATGAAGTAGACAAGATAGAGAAGACTCTATCTACTATGCTCCCAGAGGACATGATATTGCATCAGCAGTATTGCTCTAGTAATTTCCAGAGATATTCTCAACTTATGCACACATTGACCCAAGCAGAAAAGCATCATGAGCTTCTTCTAAAGAATGCTCAGCAGCGCCCTCCTGGGTCTGCCCCTCTGCCTGAGGTACATTTCAATATGCATAAGACTGAGAATAAGAAAGGATTCAAGAAAAATTTCAAGAATCCTCCTGGACCTCGCAAATTCAATAAGAACAAATTCCATAAGAAAGGTAAACGAAAAGGCAAGCCTCTACCATCTAAGGGCAATAGAGCTTGCCTTAGATGTGGTACTGAGGGCCATTTTGCTAGGGATTGCACTTGCCCTAAGCACCTTGTTCTTTTATATCAACAATCCCTAAAGAAGTCAAAGTCTGATAAGGCTGGTTTTGAGGCTCATTTCAATTCTACTGAAGCACCAATTGAGGTTGGAAGTTCTTCACTGGCTTCTGGTGATCTGAAGAACACTCTTGCTAAAGAGCACCTCAATGCGGTTGACAACAAGCCTCCACTTCTACAAGAAGATGAATCTAATGATATGATCATTGAGTATATGTCAAAGGATCCATATGGAGATTTGGCATAAATCTCTCATGCTTGGAGATTGATCATGATCACTGTGGCTTGTGTGGTTGTTCTATACTGTCTTTATAATGTTGTTGTAATAAGTAGAGATATACAATCTCATGTTTTGAGATGTAACATACTCTACAGACCAGTGTTGGGTCCTATGAGTAGTGCGAACTCATTGGTTGAGTCGCCATACCATTATTGTAATATGGTTTCGACATTGTGATATTTAATATCATGTTATGTATAGTACTAAGTTGCATCACAAAATTCTTATTCATAATTTTCTTTATGTATAGATGCATAATGATGACAACTCGACGGAAGAGGAATTATGCCTTGTGGACAGTTGTACCATAAACTCTATACTTAGGGAGATCAAATACTTTCAGACTCTTAAGAAAAGAGATGGGAAAGTTTTGACCATCGCCGGACGCGATGCGGTGATAGTTGGCTCATGTCGAGCAACTATTACCCTCCCCATGGGTACTGAAATTGTGATCGAGGATGCATTATTGTATCCTAATTCCACACGTACCCTCCTAAGTTTTAGAGATATCCGGTAAAATGGATTTCATATTGAAACCCATGATGAAAATCAAGAAGAGTTTCTCTTCTTGACCAAGCCGAATAAATATGGCAAGCACATATGCGAGAAAATTCCATCACTCACGTCAGGGTTGTACTATACATATATTAAGAGTAATGCACATGTTGCATATAAGGTAATTTTCCAAGATGTTGATGCATTCCAGATTTGGCATGATCGACTTGGTCATCCTGGCATAGGGATGATGAGGAAAATTACAGGCAATTCAATTGGTCATAATTTGCCTACAACAAGTTTTCCCAAATCTAAGGATTTTGTTTGCACCGCATGTGCAACTGGGAAACTTATTTTGAGACCATCATATCTCAAAATTAAAGCTGAACCACTCAAATTCCTTGAAAGGATTCAAGGAGATATTTGTGGGCCAATTATGCCAACTTCTGGGCCGTTCAGGTATTTCATGGTACTGATTGACGCATCTACTAGATGGTCACATGTGTGTTTACTATCAACACACAACCATGCATTTGCCAAGATAATGTCTCAAATTATCAAGTTAAAGGCAAATTTTCCTGAACATCAGATTAATTCAATCTGGATGGACAATGCTGCTGAATTCACATCTCAGGCATTCAATGATTATTGTATGGCGCTGGGTATTCATGTACAGCACTCGGTACCGTATGTCCACACCCAGAATGGTTTGGCTGAGTCACTAATCAAGAGGATTAAACTCATAGCAAGGCCATTATTGATGAATTGCAAATTGCCTTCGTCGTGTTGGGGTCATGCAGTTCTGCACGCTACTGACCTTATACAATTACGACCAACTGCATATAATTCAACATCCCCAATACAAATGGTACGTGGAAATCCTCCAAGTATTTCCCATTTGCGTAAATTTGGATGTTGTGTATACATTCCAATCTCACCACCTCAGAGAACAACTATGGACCCACACAGGAAAGTGGGGATCTATGTGGGATTTCAATCTCCGTCGATCATTAAGTATTTAGAACCCTTAACAGGGGATCTATTTACAGCCCGTTTTGCTGACTCTATTTTTGATGAGGAACATTTCCTAGCATTAGGGGGAGAATTTAAGTACCAAAAAGAATGCCAGGAAATAAATTGGAATACTCAATGTGTTCCAGGTTCTGATCCACGTACTTCAGAAACTGAACTACAAGTTCAGAAAATTATACATTTGCAAAGACTTGCAAATGAACTGCCAGATGCATTCACTAATTACAAAGGTGTCACTAAATCATTCATTCCTGCTAGGAATGCACCAGAAAGAGTGGAAGTACCGAGTAAGGCCACTCAACTCCTAGAGAGGAGAAGTATGGTGAATAAGCGCTGTTCTGTTGCTAAGAAGCAAAGAACAATAGTGAATGCAAAAAGACACCAAAATGATACAATGTATCATGTGGATTGTGATGATCCACGACCCAGCTCGGATGTGCACATAACCGAGGCTGGGACATCGGAAAATCCTAGACACATCAATTTGGGAAATTCTGATGAGTCTCTAAGGAATGATGAAATTGCCATCAACTATGTTGAGACTGGTGAAACATATGATAGAAAAGCTACCAATGTCGACATATATTTCTCCGAGCAGATTGCTAAGGACCTTCAAAATGATCTAGATCCAAAGACCATGGCAGAGTGCGTTAAGCGCTCGGATTGGATCAAATGGAAGGCAGCAATCGAAGCGGAGTTAGCCTCGCTTTACAAAAGAGAAGTTTTCTCGGCTGTAATACCTACACCACGTGATATCTTCCCTGTGGGATATAAGTGGGTTTTCATTCGAAAACGAAATGAAAATGGTGAGGTAGTGAGATACAAAGCAAGGCTAGTAGCACAAGGGTTTACGCAAAGACCCGACGTTGATTTCAACGAAACTTATTCACCAGTCATGAGTGCAATAACATTCTGATATTTAATATTGTCGGGGACCATAATTAGGGGTACTGAAAGGGAAATGTGCCCTTGGGCCATTTCTAAGTATTTTGGTGATTGAGTGCCAACACAAGTGTTTTTGTGTTAATCTATGCAAAGTGGTGGACAAAGTGCAAACCAAGTCAAAAGGTATGTTTCTAGACTTAGTACATTATTTTATGGACTAATGTATTGTGTCTAAGTGCTGGAAACAGGAAAAATCAAGTTAGAGAAGATATGGCTTTGTTCAGCCAAAGTCTGCTCAGTCTGGGTGCACCGGACAGTGTCCGGTGGTGCACCGGACAGTGTCCGGTGTGCCAGGCTGGCTCTGGCGAACTTGCTGCTCTCGGGAGTTTGACGGCGGTGTACGGTATAAATCACCGGACTGTCTGGTGGTGCACCGGACTGTCCGGTGAGCCGTTCACAGGCGAACTCGTCGCTCTCGGGAGATGATCAACGACGTACGACTATAATTCACCGGACTGTCCGGTGGTGCACCGGACTGTCCGGTGAGCCAACGGTCAGCCGGGGCAACGGTCGGCCGAGGATTCTGTGCGTGACGCGTGGCCGAGCCAACGATCACATTGGGGCACCGGAATGTCTGGTGCGCCAATGGCTCTCAATCAGCAACGGTCGACTTCGCCATAGAAGGAAAGAAATCCGCACCGGACAGTGTCCAGTGGTGCACCGGACTGTCCGGTGCGCCAGTCGACAGAAGGCAAGATCTGCCTTCCAGGAATGTTCTCAACGGCTCCTAGCTGCCTTGAGGCTATAAAAGGGACCCCTAGGCGCATGGAGGAGCACACCAAACATAATCAAAGCATTCCTAAGCACCAAGACTTCGATTCCACACATTTGTTTCTTCGTGATAGCATCTAGAGCTCTAGTTGAGTTGTGAACTCGTCGGGTTGTGTTGCGAGCTCTTGTTGCGATTTGTGTGCGTGTTGACATTCTGATTTTGTGTCTTGTGTGCGTTGCTCATCCCTCCCTTACTCCGTGCTTCTTTGTGAACTTCAAGTGTAAGGGCGAGAGGCTCCAAGTTATGGAGATTCCTCGCGAACGGGATAAAGTAAAGCAAGCAAAACACCGTGGTATTCAAGTGGGTCTTTGGATCGCTTGAGAGGGGTTGATTGCAACCCTCGTCCGTTGGGACGCCACAACGTGGAGTAGGCAAGCGTTGGTCTTGGTCGAACCACGGGATAAACCACTGCGCCATCTCTGTGATTGATCTCTTGTGGTTATTATGTTTTGTTGAGACTCCTCTCTAGCCACTTGGCGATTATTGTGCTAACACTTAACCAAGTTTCTGTGGCTTAAGTTTCAAGTTTTACAGGATCACCTATTCACCCCCTTTTTAGGTGCTCTCAATTGGTATCGGAGCCGTTCTCTTCACAAAGGGACTAATCGCCCAAAAAGATGGATCCTAAGGGGAAGGGAATCGTGATCAACGATAAGGAGAAGGAGTCCTTCGTCAACGAGCCGAAGGATGACAAGCCTACCGACTCGGGCTCGGGCCACAAACGCAAAGATGGGAAGAAGAAGACGAGACGCATCAAGGAGATCGTCTACTACGACGACAGCGATGAGTCCACTTCTTCCCAAAAGGACGACTACGACTACGAGAAACGAAAGACGGTTAATTCGAACTTTTCTTTCGATTACTCTCGTATTCCACAGAGTTCAAATGCACATTTGCTTTCCATCCCTCTTGGCAAACCTCCACACTTTGATGGGGAGGACTACGGATTTTGGAGTCACAAAATGCGTAGTCACTTGTTCTCTCTCCATCCAAGCATATGGGAGATTGTTGAGAATGGAATGAAATTTGATAGCTCGGATAGTCCTATATTTATTAATGAACAGATTCATAAAAATGCACAAGCTACTACTGTGTTGTTAGCCTCTTTGTGCAGGGACGAGTACCATAAGGTGAGCGGCTTGGACAATGCCAAGCAGATCTGGGACACCCTCAAGATCTCTCATGAGGGGAACGATGTCACCTTACTCACCAAGATGGAGTTGGTGGAGGGCGAGCTTGGAAGATTCGCGATGATAAGGGGCGAGGAGCCAACCCAAACATACAACCGGCTCAAGACCCTTATCAACAAAATAAGGAGCTACGGAAGCACGTGATGGACGGACCACGACGTCGTCCGCCTAATGCTAAGGTCCTTTACTGTACTTGATCCACATTTGGTGAACAATATTCGTGAAAATCCTAGGTACACCAAGATGTCGCCCGAAGAAGTCCTTGGAATCTTCGTAAGCGGGCAAATGATGATCAAGGAGGAGAGATACGTGGACGACGCGTTGAACGGTCCAATCCATGAGCCTCAACCCATTGCTCTCAAGGCAACGAGGAGCAAGGAGGCGCTACCTAGCAAGGTGGTGCAAGTTGAGGCAGCAGGGCTCAATGATGAAGAGATGGCCCTCATCATCAAGCGCTTCAAGACGGCGCTAAAGGGTCGCAAGGGACAGCCAAGCAAGACCAAGACAAAGGGGAAGCGCTCATGCTTCAAATGTGGTAAGATTGGTCATTTTATTGCTAACTGTCCCGATAATGATAGTGACCAGGAAAAAGGGAACACAAGGGAAAAGAAGAAGAACTACAAGAAGGCCAAGGGCGAGGCACATATCGGAAAGGAGTGGGATTCGGATTGCTCCTCTTTCGACTCCGACAATGAAGGACTAGCCGCCACCGCCTTCAACAAGTCACCCCTCTTCCCCAACGAGCATCACACATGCCTCATGGCGAAGGAGAAGAAGGTATGTACTCGGGATACCACTTATGCTTCTTCAAGTGATGATGATTCTAGTGATGACGATGAAATAGACTATTCTAGTTTATTTAAAAGTTTAGATAGAATTAAAATTGGCAAAATTAATGAGTTAATTGATGCCTTGAATGACAAGAATAGGTTACTAGAAAAGCAAGAGGATTTGTTGTATGAAGAACATGATAAATTTATAGAGGCACAAAAATCTCATGCTTTAGAAGTTAAAAGAAATGAAATGCTTTCTTGTGAACTATCTACTTGCCATGAAACAATTTCTAGCTTAAAGAGCATAAATGATGATTTAAATGCTAAGTTAGAAAAATCTAGTAAATTAACATCTTGTGTAGAACATGTTGTGATTTGCACTAGGTGTAAAGGTTTTAATGTTGATGCTTGTAGTGAACACCTAGATTGCGTTTCTAAATAAAATGATGAAGTAGCTAGTCTTAATGCCCAACTTAAGACTAGCAAAAGTGAATTTGATAAGTTAAAATTTGCAAGGGATGCCTACTCGATTGGTAGACACCCCTCAATTAAGGATGGACTTGGCTTCAAGAGGGAAGCCAAGAACTTGATAAGCCATAAGGCTCCCATCTCCGCCAAGGAGAAAGGGAAGGCCCATATGGCTAGTAGTGCTAAAAAGAACCATGCTTTTATATACCATGATAGGAGACAGTCTAGAAATGCTTATAGGAGTTGTAATGCTTATGATGCTTTTGATTCCCATGCCATGTTTGCTTCTAGTTCTTCCTATATGCATGGTAGAGATATGTCTAGGAGAAATGTTATTCATCATATGCCTAGGAGAAATGTTGTTAATGTTCCTAGGAAAGTTAATGAACCTTCTACAATATATCATGCTTGCAATGCTTCATTTGCCATTTGTAGAAAGAATAAGAAGGTGATTGCTAGGAAGTTAGGGGCAAGATGCAAGGGAGACAAAACTTGCATTTGTGTCCCTAAGACCATTGTGACTAACCTTGTAGGACCCAACAAGAGTTGGGTACCTAAGACCCAAGCCTAAATTTGCCTTGCAGGTTTATGCATCCGGGGGTACAAGCTGGATTATCGACAGCGGATGCACCAACCACATGACGGGGGAAAAGAGGATGTTCTCTTCCTACGTTAAGAACAAGGATCCCCAAGATTCAATAATATTCGGTGATGGGAACCAAGGCAAGGTAAAAGGGTTAGGTAAAATTGCTATTTCATCCGAGCACTCTATATCTAATGTGTTTTTAGTTGAGTCTCTCGGATATAACTTGTTATCTGTTAGTCAATTATGCAATATGGGATATAATTGTCTATTCACAAATGTAGATATGTCTGTCTTTAGAAGATGTGATGGTTCACTAGCTTTTAAGGGTGTACTAGACGACAAACTTTATTTAGTTGATTTTGCAAAAGAGGAGGCCGGTCTAGATGCATGCTTAATTGCTAAGACTTGCATGGGCTGGCTGTGGCATCGCCGCTTAGCACATGTGGGGATGAAGAACCTCCACAAACTTCTAAAGGGAGAACACGTGATAGGTCTAACTAACGTGCATTTCGAAAAGGATAGACCTTGTGCAGCTTGTTAAGCAGGCAAACAGGTGGGAGGCTCTCATCACACCAAAAATGTGATGACCACATCAAGACCCTTGGAGATGCTTCATATGGACCTCTTCGGACCCGTCGCCTATCTAAGTATAGGAGGAAGTAAGTATGGTCTTGTTATAGTTGATGATTTTTCCCGCTTCACTTGGGTATTCTTTTTGCAGGATAAATCTGAAACCCAAGGGACCCTCAAGCGCTTCCTCAGGAGAGCTCAAAATGAGTTTGAGCTCAAGGTGAAGAAGATAAGGAGCGACAACGGGTCCGAGTTCAAGAACCTTCAAGTGGAGGAGTTCCTTGAGGAGGAGGGGATCAAGCACGAGTTCTCCGCTCCCTACACACCACAGCAAAATGGTGTGGTAGAGAGGAAGAACAGGACGCTCATCGATATGGCGAGGACGATGCTTGGAGAGTTCAAGACCCCCGAGCGCTTTTGGTCGGAAGCCGTGAACACGGCTTGCCACGCCATCAACAGGGTCTACCTTCACCACCTCCTTAAGAAGACTTCATATGAGCTTCTAACCGGTAACAAACCCAATGTGTCTTACTTTCGTGTATTTGGGAGCAAGTGTTATATTCTTGTGAAGAAAGGTAGAACTTCTAAATTTGCTCCCAAAGCTGTAGAAGGGTTTTTATTAGGTTATGACTCAAATACAAAGGCGTATAGGGTCTTCAACAAATCATCGGGTTTGGTTGAAGTCTCTAGCGATGTTGTATTTGATGAGACTAATGGCTCTCCAAGAGAGCAAGTTGTTGATGTTGATGATATAGATGAAGAAGATGTTCCAACGGCCGCAATGCGAACCATGGCGATTGGAGATGTGAGGCCAATGGAACAAAAGGAGCAAGATGAACCTTCTTCCTCAACGATGGTGCATCCCCCAACCCAAGATGACGAACAGGTACCTCAAGTGGAGGCGCGTGATCAAGGGGGAGCACAGGATGTTCAAGTTGAAGAGGAAGAAGCACCTCAGGCACCTCCAACCCAAGTTCGAGCGACGATTCAAAGGGATCATCCCGTCGACCAAATATTGGGTGATATTAGCAAGGGAGTAACAACTCGTTCTAGATTAGTTAATTTTTGTGAGCATTACTCCTTTGTCTCTTCTATTGAGCCTTTCAGGGTAGAAGAGGCCTTGCTAGATCCGGACTGGGTGTTGGCCATGCAGGAGGAACTCAACAACTTCAAGCGTAATGAAGTTTGGACACTAGTGCCTCGTCCCAAGCAAAATGTTGTGGGAACCAAGTGGGTATTCCGCAACAAACAGGACGAGCACGGGGTGGTGACAAGGAACAAGGCTCGACTTGTGGCAAAAGGTTATGCCCAAGTCGCAGGTTTGGACTTTGAGGAGACTTTCGCTCCTGTGGCTAGGCTAGAATCAATTCATATTTTGCTAGCATATGCCGCTCACCATTCTTTCAGGTTGTACCAAATGGATGTGAAGAGCGCTTTCCTCAACGGGCCAATCAAGGAGGAGGTGTACGTGGAGCAACCCCCTGGCTTCGAGGATGAACGGTACCCTGACCACGTGTGTAAGCACTCTAAGGCGCTCTATGGACTTAAGCAAGCCCCAAGAGCATGGTATGAATGCCTTAGAGATTTTTTAATTGCTAATGCTTTCAAGGTTGGGAAAGCCGATCCAACTCTTTTCACTAAGACTTGCGATGGTGATCTCTTTGTGTGCCAAATTTATGTCGATGACATAATATTTGGTTCTACTAATCAAAAGTCTTGTGAAGAGTTTAGCAGGGTGATGACGCAGAAATTCGAGATGTCGATGATGGGCGAGTTGAACTACTTCCTTGGGTTCCAAGTGAAGCAACTCAAGGACGACACCTTCATCTCCCAAACGAAGTACACGCAAGACTTGCTAAAGCGGTTTGGGATGAAGGACGCTAAGCCCGCAAAGACGCCGATGGGAACCGACGGACACACCGACCTCAACAAAGGAGGTAAGTCCATTGATCAAAAAGCATACCGGTCAATGATAGGGTCTTTACTTTATTTATGTGCTAGTAGACCGGATATTATGCTTAGCGTATGCATGTGTGCTAGATTTCAATCCGATCCAAGGGAGTGTCACTTAGTGGCCGTGAAGCGAATTCTTAGATATTTAGTCGCTACGCCTTGCTTCGGGATCTGGTATCCAAAGGGGTCTAACTTTGACTTGATTGGATATTCAGATTCCGACTATGCTGGATGTAAGGTCGATAGGAAGAGTACATCGGGGACGTAGGAAGGTCCCTGGTGTCATGGAATTCTAAGAAACAAACTTCCGTTGCCCTATCCACCGCTGAGGCCGAGTACGTTGCCGCAGGACAGTGTTGCGCGTAACTACTTTGGATGAGGCAAACCCTCCGGGACTTTGGCTACAATCTGAGCAAAGTCCCACTCCTATGTGATAATGAGAGTGCTATCCGAATAGCGGAAAATCCTATTGAGCACAGCCGCACAAAGCACATTGACATCCGGCATCACTTTTTGAGAGACCACCAGCAAAAGGGAGATATCGAAGTGTTTCATGTTAGCACCGAGAACCAGCTAGCCGATATCTTTACCAAGCCTTTAGATGAGAAGACCTTTTGCAGGCTGCGTAGTGAGCTAAATGTCTTAGATTCGTGGAACTTGGATTGATTTATAGCATACATGTGTTTATGCCTTTGATCATGTTCCTTATGCATTTTGTTGCTTACTTGTGGTGCTCAAGTTGTACAAACACTCCCCGGACCTCACAAGTCCTCTTGCAAGTGATGCACATATTTAGGGGAAGATGTGCTACAACTTGACCCTTTGAGACTAACCGTGTGCTTGAGTTTGCTTGTTTTAGTCTCAAAGGAGGTTTGAAAGGGAAAAGGTGGACTTGGACCATGAAAGACTTCCACTGCACTCTGATGAGAGGGTAACTTATTCCAAGTTCATCTCATGTACTCCTATTGCCTTTGTATTCTTATTTGAAGATTTTGTGAGGCAATGGGGTTAAAGGGCCAAGATTGATCCCGTTTTGGTGCTTGATGCCAAAGGGGGAGAAAATAAAGGCCAAAGCAATAAATGGATCAGCTACCACTTGAGAAATTTTGAAAAGAGTAGAATAGAGCTTTTGGTTTTGAAAAACTCTCTTGTTGTCTCTTTTGTCAAAAAATTGGCCTCTTGTGGGGAGAAATGTTGATTATGGGAAATAGGGGGAGTTTTTGAAATCTTGAATAAATTTCTCTTGGAATGACTCTCTTTATGTCTTAACAAGTGTGTTTGACTTAGAGATAGAAATTTGAGTTTGATTTGCAAAAACAAACCAAGTGGTGGCAAAGAGTGATCCATATATGCCAAATATGAATCAAAACAATTTTGAGTTCTCATTTGCATTGATATTGCACTTGTTCTAGTTGCTTTATGTTGTGTTGGCATAAATCACCAAAAAGGGGGAGATTGAAAGGGAAATGTGCCCTTGGGCCATTTCTAAGTATTTTGGTGATTGAGTGCCAACACAAGTGTTTTTGTGTTAATCTATGCAAAGTGGTGGACAAAGTGCAAACCAAGTCAAAAGGTATGTTTCTAGACTTAGTACATTGTTTTATGGACTAATGTATTGTGTCTATGTGCTGGAAACAGGAAAAATCAAGTTAGAGAAGAGATGGCTTTGTTCAGCCAAAGTCTGCTCAGTCTGGGTGCACCGGACAGTGTCCAGTGCGCCAGGCTAGCTCTGGCGAACTTGCTGTTCTCGGGAGTTCGACGGCGGTGTACGGTATAAATCACCGGACTGTCCGGTGGTGCACCGGACTATTCGGTGAGCCGTTCACAGGCGAACTCGTCGCTCTCGGGAGATGATCAACGGCGTACGGCTATAATTCACCGGACTGTCCGGTGGTGCACCGGACTGTCCGGTGAGCCAACGGTCAGCCGGGGCAACGATCGGCCGAGGATTCCGCGCGTGACGCGTGGCCGAGCCAACGATCACATTGGGGCACCGGACTGTCCGGTGTGCACCGGACAGTGTCCGGTGCGCCAATGGCTCTCAATCAGCAACGGTCGACTGCACCATAGAAGGAAAGAAATTCGCACCGGACAGTGTCCGGTGGTGCACCGGACTGTCCGGTGCGCCAGTCGACAGAAGGCAAGATCTGCCTTCCAGGAATGTTCTCAACGGCTCCTAGCTGCCTTGGGGCTATAAAAGGGACCCCTAGGCGCATGGAGGAGCACACCAAGCATACTCAAAGCATTCCTAAGCACCAAGACTTCGATTCCACGCATTTGTTTCTTCGTGATAGCATCTAGAGCTCTAGTTGAGTTGTGAACTCGTCGGATTGTGTTGCGAGCTCTTGTTGCGATTTGTGTGCATGTTGACATTCTGATTCTGTGTCTTGTGTGCGTTGCTCATCCCTCCCTTACTTCGTGCTTCTTTGTGAACTTCAAGTGTAAGGGCGAGAGGCTCCAAGTTGTGGAGATTCCTCGCGAACGGGATAAAGTAAAGCAAGCAAAACACCGTGGTATTCAAGTGGGTCTTTGGACCGCTTGAGAGGGGTTGATTGCAACCCTCGTCCGTTGGGACGCCACAATGTGGAGTAGGCAAGCGTTGGTCTTGGCCGAACCACGGGATAAACCACTGCGCCATCTCTGTGATTGATCTCTTGTGGTTATTGTGTTTTGTTGAGACTCCTCTCTAGCCACTTGGCGATTATTGTGGTAACGCTTAACCAAGTTTCTGTGGCTTAAGTTTCAAGTTTTACAGGATCACCTATTCACCCCCCCCCTTTAGGTGCTCTCAGGTACCCCCAAGACTCCTAATCTCAGCTGGTAACCCCCATCAGCACAAAGCTGCAAAGGCCTGATGGGCGCGATTAAGGTCAAGGCTCAGTCCACTCAAGGGACACGATCTCGCCTCGCCCGAGCCTAGCCTCGGGCAAAGGCAGCCGACCCTGGAGGATTCACGTCTCGCCCGAGGGCCCCCTCAAGCAACGGACGCGCCTTCGCCTCGCCCGAGGCCCAGTCTTCGCAGAGAAGCAACCTTGGCCAGATCGCCACGCCAACCGACCGTATCGCAGGAGCATTTAATGCAAGGATCGCCTGACATCTTATCCTGACGCGCTCTTCAGTCGACAGAGCCGAAGTGACCGCAGTCACTTCGCCGCTCCACTGACCGACCTAACAGGAATACAGCACCGCCTGCCCTGCTCCGTCTGTCGTGCCACTCGCCAGAGTGAGGTCGACAGCGGCTAAGTCCAGCCTCGAGCGACATAGGAAGCTCCGCCTCGCCCGACCCTAGGGCTCGGCCCCCATCTCGGCCTCGGCTCCAGAAGACGACGAACTCCGCCTCGCCCGACCCCAGGGCTCGGCCCCCGTCTCGGCCTCGGCTCCGGAAGACGACGAACTCCGCCTCGCCCGACCCTAGGGCTCGGACTCGGCCTCGGCTCTGGAAGACGACGAACTCTGCCTCGCCCGACCCCAGGGCTCGGACTTGGCCTCGGCTCCGGAAGACGACGAACTCCACCTCGCCCGACCCCAGGGCTCGGACTCAGCCTCGGCTCCGGAAGACGATGGACTCCGCCTCGCCCGACCCCAGGGCTCAGACTCAACCTCGACCTCGGAGGAATCGCCACCTCACCCCAACTCGGGTTCGGACCAGCCACGTCGCCAGGAGGGTCATCATTACCCTACCCCTAGCTAGCTCAGGCTACGGGGAACAAGACCGGTGTCCCATCTGGCTTGCCCCAGTAAACAAGTAATGATGACACCTCGCACGCTCCATGACGGTGGCAGCTCCCAGCCTCTTATGTCAGCAAGGAGACGTCAGCATGGACCCGACAGCCCCAACAGCTGTACTTCCGCAGAGCTCTCGCGCTCCTCCGATGGCCACGACATCATATGAACAGGATGCCAAAACCTCTTCGACTGCCACGACGGCATGTACTTAGGGCTCTAGCTCCTCTCTGCTAGACACGTTAGCACATTGCTACACCCCCCATTGTACACCTGGACCCTCTCCTTACTTCTATAAAAGGAAGGTCCATGGCTCTTGTACGGAGAGGTTGGTCGCGCGGGAGAACGGGCCGGCGCGTAAGGCTCTCGCTCTCTCTCTCTCACTCCCGCGCGAACGCTTGTAACCCCCTACTGCAAGCGCATCCAGCCGCCCTGGGCGCGAGACAACACGAAGGTCGCGGTTTCCCCTCGCTATTCTCCCCCCTTTGTGTCCCGTCTCGTGTCGACCCATCTAGGCTGGGGCACGCAGCGACAATTTACTCGTCGGTCCAGGGACCCCCCCCCGGGTCGAAACGCCGACAGTTGGCGCGCCAGGTAGGGGCCTGCTGCGTGTTGACGAACAGCTTCCCATCAAGCTCCAGATGGGTAGTCCCCAGCAACCTTTCCAACCCGGGACGACGCTCCGTTTCGGGAGTCTTGAGTTCATGTCTCTTGACGGCAGCTACGACATGGTACTCCTTCTTCTGCCACGCGACGACGACAATGGCGACCGTCAGCCCGCCCGCCGGCGGCGGAATCGACGATGTCTTCCCCACGTGGCGGAAGAGCAACATTCAGTTCTATCCCGTCGCCTCTCCCGCCGACGGAGGAGGAGGCGGGGCAGGCATGGCCAAGCAGGGGGCGACACCTCGTCGGCTGTCGAGCGAGACGACGGCGCCGGCGCCCCAGCGGGGGACACGCCGGGCGTTGACCTCGCGTCGGAGACGAAGACGAGCGCCGTTTTCCCCCGCAACACGCCAACATCGAGCTGACGGATGACGCCAGCACGCTCGTGAAGGGCTTGCTGGGCGTCGCCCTCGTACCTGAGACAACGGTGCAGTCCGCCCTTGAGGCGACTTCGTCACCACCCGTCGATCAAGAGGTACCGTCCGTTTCCCATCCCATGCCTTTCAGATTCAGCTTCAATCCACCAAGCGACCCCGCTTCGGTGGAGGCTTTCGCAAAGGCATGTCCAAACCCTCCAGGGTACCATGTGCGGTCGCCCTGGGACAGACTGACGGCCGTCTCGACCTATGGGCCCTCGGGTTCCGAGGAAGATGACGAGCCCGACTCTGGTTGGGATTTCTCCGAGCTTGGTAACCCCAGTACCATGCGGTACTTCATGACCGCGTGTGACTACTGCCTCTCCGATTGTTCCGATGGTAGCCACAGCCTCGGCGACGAGGACTGTGGCCCAAGTCGCGAATGTTTCCACGTTGATCTAGGGGGTCTCGGCGAAGGTAACCATCTTGGTATGTCGGAAAACGGTGATCCCCCTAGGCCTGCGCCTCGCGTTGACATCCTTCGGGAGCTAGCTGTGGTCCCAGTCCCTGCGGGGGGTCAGGACGCACAGCTCGAGCAAATCCGCGAGATGCAGGCCAGGCTCGACGAGGTGGCAGGAACACTTGCGCAGCCTCGGCTGAACCTCGGACAGGAGTGGGCAGGCCGAGCTCCGACCGAAGAAGCGCGTCATCTGGCCCAGGACCTCCAGCACCGCATCGCCGATGATACCAGGCCAAGGCTGCCCCCGGTTTCCAGTGGGGTCGGCCAGAACCTGGCTGCAGCTGCGATACTACTCTGAGCAATGCTGGAACCCTCCACCATCGAGGGGCGGCGTATCCAGGGAGAGCTCAAGAACCTCCTAGAAGATGTCGCGGTCCGACAGGCCGAAAGCTCTGCCTCCCGAAGGCAGGGGTACCCCCCGGAGCATCGCGCCGCGACTTCCGGATTCGTGCGAGAAGCCTCGGTCCAAACCAGGCGCACACGCAACACGGCGCCTGCGTCCCCGGGTCGCCTCAGCAACGAGCACCACCACCGCAACCGTCAAGCCCACCTTGACGAAAGGGTGCGCTGAGGCTACCACCCCAGGCATGGGGGACGCTACGACAGCGGGGAGGATCAGAGCCCCTCGCCCGAACCACCCGGTCCGTAGGCTTTCAGCCGGGCCATACGACGGGCGTCGTTCCCGACCCAGTTCCGAACCCCGACTACCATCACAAAGTACTCGGGGGAGACGAGGCCAGAACTGTGGCTCGCGGACTACCGACTGGCCTGCCAGCTGGGTGGAACGGACGATGACAATCTCATCATCCGCAACCTCCCCCTGTTCCTCTCCGACACCGCTCGAGCCTGGCTGGAGCATCTGCCTCCGGCGCAGATCTCCAACTGGGACGACCTGGTCCAAGCCTTCGCCGGCAACTTCCAGGGCATGTACGTGCGCCCTAGGAACTCCTAGGATCTCCGAAGCTGCCGCCAGCAGCCGAGAGAGTCTCTCCGGGACTACATCCGGCGATTCTCGAAGCAGCGCACCGAGCTGCCCAACATCACCGATTCCGACGTCATCGGCGTGTTCCTCGCCGGCACCACCTGCCGCGACCTGGTGAGCAAGTTGGGTCGCAAGACCCCCACCAGGGCGAGCGAGCTGATGGACATCGCCACCAAGTTCGCCTCTGGCCAGGAGGCGGTTGAGGCCATCTTCCAGAAGGACAAGCAGCCCCAGGGCCGCCAGCAGGAAGACGTCCCCGAGCCGTCTGCTCGGCGCGACACCAAGAATAAGAACAAGAAGAAGTCGCAAGCGAAACGCGACGCCACCGACGCGGACCTTGTCGCCGCCGCTGAGTACAAGAACCCTCGGAAACCTCCTAGAGGTGCCAATCTCTTCGACAAGATGCTCAAGGAGCCGTGCCCCTATCATCAGGGGCCCGTCAAGCACACCCTTGAGGAGTGCGTCATGCTTCGGCGCCATTTCACAAGGCCGGGCCACCGGTGGAAGGTGGCAGGGCCCACAACAACGACAAGAAGGAGGACCACAAGGTAGAGGAGTTTCTCGAGGTCCACGACTGCTTCATGATCTACGGTGGGCAAGTGGCGAATGCCTCGGCTTGGCGCCGCAAGCAAGAGCGTCGGGAGGTCTGCTTGGTAAAGGTGGCGACGCCAGTCTACCTAAACTGGTCCGACAAGCCCATCACCTTCGACCAAGGCGACCACCCCGACCGCGTGCCGAGCCCGGGGAAATATCCGCTCGTTGTCGACCCCGTCATCGGCAACGTTAGGCTCACCAAGGTCCTCATGGACGGAGGCAGCAGCCTCAACATCATCTACGCCGAGACCCTCGGGCTCCTGCAGATCGATCTGTCCTCGGTCCGGGCCGGCGCGGCGCCTTTTCACGGGATCATCCCCGGGAAACACGTCCAACCCCTCGGACAACTCGATCTGCCCGTCTGCTTTGGGACTCCCTCCAACTTCCGAAGGGAAACCCTCACGTTTGAGGTGGTCGGGTTCCGAGGAACCTACCACGCAGTGCTGGGGAGACCATGTTACGCCAAGTTCATGGTCGTCCCCAACTACACCTACCTCAAGCTCAAGATGCCGGGCCCCAACGGGGTCATCACCGTCGGCCCCATGTACTGACACGCGTACGAATGCGACGTGGAGTGCGTGGAGTACGTCGAGGCCCTCGCCGAATCTGAGGCCCTCATCGCCGACATGGAAAGCCTCCCCAAGGAGGTTCCAGATGCGAAGCGCCACGCCAGCAACTTCGAACCAGCAGAGGCGGTTAAATCCGTCCCTCTCGACCCCAGCAACGACACCTCCAAGCAGATCCAGATCGGCTCCGAGCTCAACCCCAAATAGGAAGCAGTGCTCGTCGACTTTCTCCGCGCGAACGCCGAGGTTTTTGCGTGGAGTCCCTCGGACATGCCGGGCATACCGAGGGAAGTCACCGAGCACTCACTAGATATCCGAGCTGGAGGCCGACCCGTGAAGCAGCCTCTGCGCCGATTCGACGAAGAAAAGCGCAGAGCCATAGGCGAGGAGATTCATAAGCTGATGGCCGCTGGGTTCATCAAAGAGGTATTCCATCCTGAATGGCTTGCCAACCCTGTGCTTGTGAAAAAGAAAGATGGGAAATGGCGGATGTGTGTAGACTACACTGGTCTAAACAAAGCATGTCCGAAGGTTCCCTACCCTCTGCCTCGTATCGACCAAATCGTGGATTCCACTGCTGGGTGCGAAACCCTGTCGTTCCTCGATGCCTACTCAGGGTATCACCAAATTAGGATGAAAGAGTCCGACCAGCTCGTGACTTCTTTCATCACACCTTTTGGCATGTACTGCTACGTTACCATGCCATTTGGTTTGAGGAATGCGGGTGCGACGTACCAAAGGTGCATGAACCACGTGTTCGGAGAGCACATTGGTCGAACGATCGAGGCTTACGTCGATGACATCGTAGTCAAGACGAGGAGATCCTCCGACCTCCTCTCCGACCTTGAAACGACATTCCGGTGTCTCAAGGCGAAAGGTGTAAAACTCAATCCTGAGAAGTGCGTCTTTGGAGTCCCCCAAGGCATGCTCTTGGGGTTCATCGTCTCCGAGCGGGGCATCGAGGCCAACCCGAAAAAGATCACGGCCATCACCAACATGGGGCCCATCAAGGACTTGAAAGGCGTACAGAGGGTCATGGGATGCCTTGCGGCTCTGACCGCTTCATCTCACGCCTCGGCGAAAGAGGCCTACCTCTGTACCGCCTCTTAAGAAAGACCGAGTGCTTCACTTGGACCCCCGAGGCCGAGGAAGCCCTCGGGAACCTGAAGGCGCTCCTTACGAACGCACCCATCCTGGTGCCCCCCGCTGCCGGAGAAGCCCTCTTGATCTACGTCGCCGCTACCACTCAGGTGGTCAGCGCCGCGATCGTGGTCGAGAGACGAGAAGAAGGGCATGCATTGCCCGTCCAGAGGCCGGTCTACTTCATTAGTGAGGTACTGTCCGAGACCAAGATCCGCTACCCACAAATTCAGAAGCTATTGTACGCGGTAATTCTGACACAACGAAAGTTGCGACACTACTTCGAGTCTCATTCGGTAACTGTGGTGTCATCCTTCCCCCTCGGGGAGATCATCCAGTGCCGGGAGGCCTCGGGTAGGATTGCAAAGTGGGCGGTGGAAATCATGGGCGAGACAATCTCGTTCGCCCCTCGGAAGGCCATCAAGTCCCAAGTCTTGGCAGACTTTGTGGCTGAATGGGTCGACACCCAGCTTCCGGCAGCTCCGATCCAACCGGAACTCTGGACCATGTTTTTCGATGGGTTGCTGATGAAAACAGGGGTAGGCGTGGGCCTGCTCTTCATCTCGCCCCTCGGAAAGCACCTACGCTACGTGCTGCGCCTCCATTTCCCGGCGTCCAACAACGTGGCTGAGTACGAGGCTCTGGTCAACGGGTTGCACATCGCCATCGAGCTAGGGGTCCGACGCCTCGACGCTCGCGGTGACTCGAAGCTTGTCATCGACCAAGTCATGAAGAACTCCCACTGCCGCGACCCGAAGATGGAAGCCTACTGCGACGAGGTTCGGCGCCTAGAAGACAAGTTCTATGGGCTCGAGGTCAACCACGTCACCCGATGATACAACGAGACTGCGGACGAGCTGGCAAAGATAGCTTCGGGGCGGACAACGGTTCCCCCGGACATCTTCTCTCGAGACCTACATCAACCCTCGGTCAAGACCAGCAACACGACCGAGCCCGAGGCACCCTCGGCTCCGCCCGAGGCACCCTCGGCAGAGCCCGAGGCGCCCTCGACTCAACCTGAGGCACCCTTGGCCCCCGAGGGTGAGGCACTGCGCGTCGAGGGAGAGCGGAATGAGGTCCCGCCTGATCGAGACTGGCAGGCCCCGTACCTGCAATATCTCCACCGAGGAGAGCTGCCCCTCGACCGAGCCGAAACTCGGCGACTGGCGCGGCGCGCCAAGTCATTCGTCTTGCTGGGTGAAGGGAAGGAGCTCTACCACCGCAGCCCCTCTCGCATCCTCCAGCGATGCATATCCATCGCTGAAGGCCAGGAGCTCTTACAAGAAATACACTCGGGGGCTTGCGGTCATCACGCAGCGCCCCGAGCCCTTGTGGGAAACGCTTTCCGACAAGGTTTCTACTGGCCGACCGTGGTGGCCGACGCCACTAGAATTGTCCGCACCTGCCAAGGGTGTCAGTTCTACGCAAGGCAGACGCACCTACCCGCTCAGGCTCTGCAAACAATACCCATCACCTGGCCGTTTGCTGTGTGGGGTCTGGACCTCGTCGATCCCTTGCAGAAGGCACCCGGGGGCTACACGCACCTACTGGTCGCCATCGAAAAATTCTCCAAGTGGATCGAGGTGTGACCCCTAAACAGCATCAGGTCCGAACAGGTGGTGGCATTCTTCACCAACATCATCCATCGCTTTGGGGTCCCGAACTCCATCATCACCGACAACGGCACCCAGTTCACCGACAGAAAGTTCCTGGACTTCTGCGAGGATCACCACATCCGGGTGGACTGGGCCGCCGTGGCTCACCCCATGACGAATGGGCAGGTAGAGCGTGCCAACGGCATGATTCTGCGAGGACTCAAGCCGAGGATCTACAACGACCTCCACAAGTTCGGCAGGCGATGGATGAAGGAACTCCCCTTGGTGGTCTGGAGCCTGAGGACGACGCCAAGTCGAGCCACGGGCTTCACGCCGTTCTTTCTAGTCTACGGGGCCGAGGCCATCTTGCCCACAGACTTAGAATACGGTTCCCCAAGGACGAGGACCTACGACGACTGACGCAACCAGACCAACCGAGAAGACTCACTGGACCAGCTGGAAGAGGCTCAGGACGTGGCCTTACTACACTCGGCACGGTATCAGCAGTCCCTGCGACGCTACCACGCCCGAGGGGTTTGGTCCCGAGACCTCCAGGTGGGCAACTTGGTGCTTCGACTACGACAAGACGCCCGAGGGCGGCATAAGCTCACGCCTCCCTGGGAAGGGTCATTCATCATCGCCAAGGTTTTGAAGCCTGGGACATACAAGCTGGCCAACAGTCAAAGCGAGGTCTACAGCAACGCTTGGAACATCCGACAGCTACGTCGCTTCTACCCTTAAGATGTTTTCAAGCCGTTCATATACCTCGTTTACATATGAAGTCTAACCATCAAGGAAGGGACGGCTTTGCCTCGGCAAAGCCCGACCCTCCCTTGGGGGCTAGAAGGGGTGAACCCCCTCTGTGTCAAAATTTTCCTCGAAAAAAGTCTTTCGACAAGAACAGTTTTCGTGTTTTTAGACTACTTCGATGGTGGGATCCTGAAAACGACGGAGTACACGTAAGCAGGCAAGGCTGACCGAGCCGAGGGACTCCTACGCCTCCGGGATACGGATACCTCACTCATCACCTTCTGCGATAAGTAACTCGTGCTCGGATAAACGGTCCCGCTGACCAAACAAGTCTTAACGCTCGAAGACTCTTCTGCCGAAACGATTTTTCATGCCATCTCGACCATGTCGACAAAAGAATCCTACGGATGAGTAAGAGTACACGTAAGCGGCAAGGCCGACCGAGCCGACGGACTCCTACGCCTCCGGGATACGGATACTTCACTCATCACCTTCCGTGAGAAGTAACTCTCGCTCGGATGAACGATTCTGCCACCGACAAGCAAGTCTTGATACTCGAAACAAGGGGAAAAGAAACGCAGCTTTACAACACGACGACAGTATGTTTGGGCCTCGGCGGCCGCGAAAAACATATGCATACTACAGGCGAACCGATGCTGCAGGCTCAGATGTCGATGGAGAGGGAGCAGCAGCACCCTCGGCGTCAACTCCACCTTCGGCGAAGTCCGACCGAGTCTCGGACGGCAACACGGGCGGAGGATCTCCGCACCGAAGGACGACGTCAGCACCACGCCTGGGCCATCGCTGCCAGGGTCTCCTCCAGGAACTCGGCCCAAGCAGACGGCTCGGCCGACCGCCCCGAAGTCTCAGCCAGCCATCCCCCGAGGACACCAGCTCGACTCGTGGCCTCGGCAACCCAACTCCGGCGCCGGTCCCGCCAGTGGACGGCCCGGCCAGGCTCCGGCCGACGAAGCTTCCCTTTTTTTTAGCCGACTCCGCCTCTGTCCACGCTGACACCGCTGCCCTCGGCCCCGGCTCACCGCAGAGCAGCCGAGGGTTTCTTTAACTAAGCAAGAGAAGCCTCGGGTGCAAGGCCAACTGAGCCGAGGGATTCCTACGCCTCCGGGATACGGATACCTCACTCGTCACCTTCCGCACAGAGCAACTCACATTTGGTTAAGCGGTTCGGCTAGCCGACAGGCGAGTCCCAGTGCTCGAAAATGAGGGAAAAAACATGGTATTACACCCAAAAATACCTACATGTTCAGGCCCCGACAGCCACAATGAACAAACGCTAGCACTCAAGGTGCCATTACAAACGGAACTCCGGTTCCACCCCCGCAGGTACGAACAACCCCCCACGTTGGAGGGCCTGCGGGGCGACAAAACCCCTGGTGGCTCGCCGATGCCCGCTCCGGTAGCAACGACAACGACCCCCGCTCCGAAGTGGCCAAACAGCAGCAGCGATGACCTCAGGACAGACGCTGCTGCGACGAGCTCCTCGCCCACGCCCCCACTCGAGGGGCGAGGACAAGCAGAAGGCCGTAGAGTCGGAGGTCCGTCTGCGGGTGGCACCGACTCTCCCGTCAGCAGAGAAACCTCTTTCGGCTGCCTCGGTGGGAGGTGGCACCGGAAGTAGCGTTGGGGCCGCTCAGGCCAGCAAGCCGGGCACGCGGCAGTTGCCAGCGCCACGAACGGTGAACGCCCTTCCCCTCGATCACTGAGGGAAGGAGCGGGCCGCTGCCCGCGCGGAGACAGGCCCCAACTCGGCGCACTCCCCTCCCCAGCACTGATGATGAACATCCTTGAAGCTGAGGGAGGGGCAGAGGCTGCAGCCCGGCTCGCTTCTCCCCACCATCGAACTGGTGGTCACCGTCTTGGGTGACCACCAGCGAGGGGATGCAGCCGGGCTGCCAGATGAAAATCCTTGAAGTCGAGCGATGGCTGAAAGGTACCAACTTCCGCGAAGTTGCGTTCCTCCAACAACAGCAAGACGAAAGCGACGCGAGCGCCCCTCAACCGGGGGATCGGAAGGTGGAAGGATGCGATATATGGAGTGCGAAGACATGGTTGCCATCCAAGGGGGTCACCCTCCTTTTAAAGGCGACTCTCCCCACTTGCGTCCTCAGCCGTCGTGGACTGAGTCTTCTCCAACACGCTCCAAGGTCCTCCCCCTACGACACGGGGGCTGGGTCCCACGTGTCATGCAAGCTGCCCCAGGACAGAAGGAGCCAAACCGCCGCACGCGGAGCGCACAACGGCCCAGCGGTTACAAGCATTCCTCCACTATCGCCCGGACCAGCGGGAGAAAAAGCGGACCACCATGCAGGCGGCATGCAACCGCACCAAGAGGGCGCACCCTTCCGACTTTCGCCGCGTCCAGCATGGAGGCCCAGGCCCACACGTCATGTAACTGGCGCGCCAGTTACTACGTGCGAGAAACTGCACCGCCACTCGCGCCAGTCCCGCGCCTCCTCGACTGCGGAACCGGTGCCGCAACTCGAGGCAACCCTGCGCATGGCCCAGTAGTGCCAACCAGGCACGCCGGTCATGGGTCAGTCAGCCGCGGGAGAAGGCGTGACGGTCGATACGGCCAAAAATGGGCCGACAGTAATGGCGATGGCAGGCGGGCGGAAGCAGCAGTCAAATCATCTGCAGGCTCACGTCCCCTCCTGGAACAACGAGAGAACCCTCTCCCACGGCGTGAAGACGACGCGCCCGTGTTCTGTTCCTCGAACGGCTCGCGCACGCACAATGGCTGCCCCACGAACCACTCGTCCCGTCGCATTAACTCTGCGGCAGGGCAGGCGACACCTTTGGCAGGCAAAGCGGGCGACGCTTCGCCTCCGCCATAATGACCACGTCAAAAAGGTACGCCACGACGTTCGATTTCGTATCCTTTTCCACTTCCTCTTTCTCTCTCTTGCCACAGGGACCGGGAAAGGGGATACTCCGAAAGGGATCCTTCTCCACGAAGGAAATGGGCCCCGAGCCCCCCTACTGATCAGAGGTTCGAAGGTTGGCCCCTCAGAAGGGTTCAACAGCCGCCTCAGGCCACTCGGGCTTCGTGCCCACTACTGATCAGGGGTTCGTAGGCTGGCCCCCGAAGGGTTCGAAAGCCGCCTCAGAGCACGCAGAGCGAGGGATGACCCTGGGTACGTTCGATACATAACCAAGGCTCGGGCTACGCTCCCGAGGTACCCTAGGACATTTCCGAGACCAGCGGGAGCAATTTTCGTAATGGAATCCCACCAGAGGGAGGCATCGAGCCCTCGGACCCCGTCAAAAGGGGACCGGATCCGGCGAATCACCTGTAGGTACTTTTGGAGCGCGCCTCCGGGCCACTAGCCGACCCCTAATGAATGGGGCACGGGCATCCACTCGGATTACCCGCTAGCAACTCACTAGAGACACCATGTTCGGTGCCCTCCGAGGGCAGCATGGCGCTTTCCCCCCCCCCCTCCTCCTTGCGGAAAGGCGACGTAGGGGCGTATAAAAAAAGCCGAGTCTATCCTTGACCGTCCTCTCACTCTGTGCGAAGGCTCGGGGGCTGCTCTCACGAACCCGGCTCCGGCCAAACCGTTGACAGCGTCAACATACCAGCCCGAGAACTTGGGACTCGACTATGCACCCGGGCTACGGCCAGTTCGCATGAGGGAACGACCAAACCGGCCGAGCCATCACGAAAGGCACTAAGACCTCGAAGGAGTCAAAACACTCCTCCGAGGCCTCAGGGGCTACACCCGGCGGGTGCGCTCGCGCGCACCCACCGGAATAAAATGCAACCAAGAAAGGCCGGTCCCCTTGCAAAAAAGTGCGACAAAAGCCTCTAAGCGAGTGCCAACGCTCCCTTCGAGGCTCGGGGGCTACTGTCGGGGACCATAATTAGGGGTACCCCCAAGACTCCTAATCTCAGCTGGTAACCCCCATCAGCACAAAGCTGCAAAGGCCTGATGGGCGCGATTAAGGTCAAGGCTCAGTTCACTCAAGGGACATGATCTCGCCTCACCCGAGCCCAGCCTCGGGCAAAGGCAGCCGACCCCAGAGGATTCACGTCTCGCCCGAGGGCCCCCTCAAGCAACGGACGCGCCTTCGCCTCGCCCGAGGTCTAGTCTTCGCAGAGAAGCAACCTTGGCCAGATCGCCACGCCAACCGACCGTATCGCAGGAGCATTTAATGCAAGGATCACCTGGCATCTTATCCTGACGTGCTCTTCAGTCGACAGAGCCGAAGTGACCGCAGTCACTTCGCCGCTCCACTGACCGACCTAACAGGAATACAGCGCCGCCTGCCCTGCTCTGACTGTCGTGCCACTCGCCAGAGTGAGGTCGACAGCGACTAAGTCCAGCCTCGGGCGACATAGGAAGCTCCACCTCGCCCGACCCTAGGGCTCGGCCCCCGTCTCGGCCTCGGCTCCAGAAGACGACGAACTCCGCCTCGCCCAACCCTAGGGCTCGGCCCCCATCTTGGCCTCGGCTCCGGAAGACAACGAACTCCGCCTCGCCCAACCCCAGGGCTCGGACTCGGCCTCGGCTCCGGAAGATGACGAACTCCGCCTCGCTCGACCCTAGGGCTCGGACTCAGCCTCGGCTCCAGAAGACGACGAACTCCGCCTCGCCCGACCCCAGGGCTCGGACTTGGCCTCGGCTCCGGAAGACGACGAACTCCGCCTCGCCCGACCCCAAGGCTCGGACTCAGCCTCGGCTTTGGAAGACGATGGACTCCACCTCGCCCGACCCCAGGGCTCAGACTCAACCTTGACCTCGGAGGAATCGCCACCTCGCCCCAACTCGAGTTCGGACCAGCCACGTCACCAGGAGGGCCATCATTACCCTACCCCTAGCTAGCTCAGGCTACGGGGAACAAGACCGGCGTCCCATCTGGCTCGCCCCAGTAAACAAGTAATGATGACACCCCGCACACTCCATGACGGCGGCAGCTCCCAACCTCTTATGTCAGCAAGGAGACGTCAGCATGGACCCGACAGCCCCGACAGCTGTACTTCCGCAGAGCTCCCGCGCTCCTCCGACGGCCACGACATCATATGAACAGGATGCCAAAACCTCTCCGACTGCCACGACGGCATGTACTTAGGGCTCTAGCTCCTCTCTGCTAGACACGTTAGCACATTGCTACACCCCCCATTGTACACCTGGACCCTCTCCTTACGTCTATAAAAGGAAGGGCTAGGGCTCTTGTATGGAGAGGTTGGCCGCGCGGGAGAACGGGCCGGCGCATAAGGCTCTCGCTCTCTCTCTCACTCCCGCGCGAACGCTTGTAACCCCCTACTGCAAGCGCATCCAGCCGCCCTGGGCGTGGGACAACACAAAGGCTGCAGTTTCCCCTCGTTGTTCTCCCCCCTTTGTGTCCCGTCTCGCGCTGACCCATCTGGGCTGGGGCACGCAGCGACAATTTACTCGTCGGTCCAGGGACCCCCCGGGGTCGAAACACCGACAAATATCTTTGGCAGTACAAAATCGTCTATCTTTGCAGTTGATGGACGTAGTGACCTTATATCTCTATAGGTCACTGGATTCTGATATATATATGTGTCGGCGTTCCGAGACCGGGGGGTCCCCGAGCCGACGAGTGAGAGTGCCGCGTGCCCCAGCCCAGATGGGTCGAGCGCGTGGGCGAGCGCGAAGGGGGGAACAGAGAGAGAGGTCGGTGGCCGGAGCCGGGTCGTGAGGGAGTCGGAGAATTCCCACGGCCTTCGTGTTCGTCCCGCGCCCAGGTCGGGTGCGCTTGCAGTAGGGGGTTACAAGCGTCCGCGCAAGGTGAGGGGAAGCGAGCGGCCTCAAGAGAGCGCCTGCCCCTGCCCTTCGTCCCCGCGAGGCCAACCTTCTCTAAGAAGGCCCTGGTCCTTCCTTTTATAGTCGTAAGGAGAGGATCCAGGTGTACAAGATGGGGGTGTAGCAAGGTGCTACGTGTCTAGCGAGAGAGAGCTAGCGCCCTATGTACATGCCAAGGTGGCAGCCGGAGAGATCTTGGCACCCTGTTGGTATGGCGTCGTGGCTGTTGGAGGAGTAACGGAGCCGGACGGGGAGACAGCTGTCGGAGTGGCTGGGCCCTTGCTGACGTCCTCCTGCTTTCGTAAGGGAGCTGAGAGTCGCCGTCGTCATGGTCTAGCGGGGCGCCATCATTTGCCTATCTGGCGTGGCTGGCCAGATGGGACGCCGGTCTTGTTCTCTGCGACCCAAGTCGGCTCAGGGCAGGGTGATGGTGACGCTTCCTGTTGACGTGGCGGTCTCGTGTCCTAGGTCGGGCGTCGTGGAGGCTCCTCCGAAGCCGAGGTCGAGTCCGTCCTGCAAGACAGAGGCAGAGTCCGAGCCCTGGGTCGGGCGAGGCGGAGATCGTTCGGCAGAGGCCGAGGCGGAGTCCGAGCCCTGGGTCGGGCGAGGCGGAGTTCGTCGTCTTCCGGGGCCTTAGCCCGAGTCCGAGCCCTGGGGTCGGGCGGAGCGGAGTTCGCCGTCTTCCGGGGCCTTAGCCCGAGTCCGAGCCCTTGGGCGGAGCGGAGTTCGCCGTCTTCCGGGGCCTTAGCCCGAGTCCGAGCCCTTGGGCGGAGCGGAGTTCGCCGTCTTCCGGGGCCTTAGCCCGAGTCCGAGCCCTTGGGCGGAGCGGAGTTCGCCGTCTTCCGGGGCCTTAGCCCGAGTCCGAGCCCTGGGGTCGGGCGGAGCGGAGTTCGCCGTCTTCCGGGGCCTTAGCCCGAGTCCGAGCCCTTGGGCGGAGCCTCCTATGGCACCTCTGGCGAAGTCTGGTCGCCCGTCGGTCTTACCTTTTGCGTTAAACGCCCCAGTGACTGGGTCGGTTGGCGCGGTGATTTAGTCAGGGTTTCTTCTTATCGAAGGCGGGGCCTAGGGCGAGCCGGAGATGCGTCTGCCGTGAAAGAGGAGGCCTCAGGCGAGACGGAGTCATCTTAGGGTCGGCTGCCCTCGCCCGAGGCTAGGCTCGGGCGTGGCGTGGTCAAGTCACTCGTATGGACTGATCCCTGACTTAATCAAACCCATCAGGCCTCTGCAGCTTTATGCTGATGGGGGTTACCAGCTGAGAATTAGGCGTCTTGAGGGTACCCCTAATTATGGTCCCCGACAGTAGCCCCCGAGCCTCGAAGAGAGTGTTAACACTCGCTTGGAGGCTTGCGTCGCACTTTTTTGCAAGGGGACCAGCCTTTCTCGGTGGTACTTTGTTCCGGTGGGTGCGCGCGAGCGCACCCGCCTGGTGTAGCCCCCGAGGCCTCGGAGGAGTGGTTTCACTCCTTCGAGGTCTTAATGCCTTGCGTAATGCCTCGGCTGGTCTGGCGGTTCCCTCATGCGAGCAGGGCGTAACCCAGGTGCACTGTCGAGGCCCAAGTTCTCGGGCTGGTATGTTGACGCTGTCAACGGTTCGGCCGGAGCCGGGTTTGCGAGAGCAGCCCCCGAGCCTTCGCACGGAGCGAGAGGACGATCAGGGACAGACTCGACTTTTTATATACGCCCCTACGTCGCCTTTCCGCAAGGAGGAGGGGGGGAGTGCGCCATGTTACCCTCGATGGGCACCGAACATGGTGTCTCCGGTGAGCTGCAATCGGGTAATCCGAGTGGACGTCCGTGCCCCGTTCGTTAGGGGTCGGCTAGGGGCCCGGAGGCACGCCCAAAAGTACCTGCGGGTGATCTGCCGGACCCGGTCCCCTAGCGACGGGGTCCGAGGGCTCGTTGCCTCCCTCCGATGGGATTCCGTTACAGAGTCGTTCCCGCTGGTCTCGGAAATGTCCTAGGGTACCTCGGGAGCGCAGCCCGAGCCTTGGTTATGTATCGAACGTACCCCTGGTCATCCCTCGCTCGGCGTCTGAGGCGACTGTGAACCCTTCGACAGGCCAGCCTTCGAACCCCTGATCAGTAGGGGGCACGGAGCCCTAGTAGCCTGAGGCGGTCATGGAACCTTTCGGGAGGCCGACCTTCGAACCCCTGACCAGTAGTGGGTGTCGGGCCCACGCGATCTGAGGCGGCTGTTGAACCCCTCGGGGGGCCAGCCTTCGAACCCCTGATCAGTAGGGAGGCTCGGAGCCTAGTTCCTTCACGGGGAAGGATCCCTTTGGGGTTATCCCCCTTCTCGGTCCCTGTTGCAAGAGATAGAGAAAGAAGGAAAAGGGAAAAAGGATTCGAAATTGAACGTCGTGGCGTACCTTTTTCGGCGTGGTCGTTTTGGCGAAGGCGAAACGTCACCAGCCGCTCCCGCCCGTAGCGCTGTCCGTCGAGCCGCGGAGTTAATGCGCCGGGGTGAGTAGTTGGCGAGGTTGCCGTTGCGCGTGCGCGAGCCGTTCGAGGTACGGGTCACGGGCGCGTCGTCTTCGCGCCGTGAGAGGGGGTTCTCTTGCTGCCTCCGGATGGGACGTGAGCCTGGCCGATGGCGTGACCGCTGCTCTCGCGCTTCTGCCACCGTCATTACTGTCGGCCCATTTTTGACCGCTTTTGACCGCTGCGCCAGGCTGGCGCTGCCGGGTCGCGGGCTGGGTCGCCTCGAATCGCGGTATCGGTTCCGCAATCGAGGAGGTGCGGTGGTGGAGCGAGTGGCACAGCGGTTCGCATGCAGCGCCCGGCGCGCCAGTTGCACGACGCGTGGGCTTGAGCCGTCGCGCTGGCCTGTCAGGAGTCGGAGAGGCGCGTCCACTTGGCGCGGTTGCATGCCGCCTGCATGGCCGCCTGCCCCTTTCGCCCGCTGGTCCGAGCAAAAGTGGAGGGTTACTTGTAACCGCTGGGTGGTTGCGTGCGTCGTGCGCGGCGGTTCGGCTTTCTCTGCTTGGAGCCGGTCCGCATGACAGGCGGGCCCCAGCCCCCGTGCCGCAGGGGAGGACCTTGGAGGCGCGTTGGAGAAGATTCAGCCCGTGACGGTTGAGGGCGCGAGCAGGGGGAGTTGCCTTTAAAAGGAGGGCGACCCCCTTCGTAAGGTGACCATGTCTCCTACCTCCCCTATGCATTGTGTCTCTCCATCTTCCGAGCCCCTGGATGTGGGGAAACCGCCGTCTTTTCGCTCCATCGCCGGAGGAACGCAACTCCGTGGGAGTTGGTACCTTTCAGCCATCGTTCGGCTTCAAGGATTTTCATCACACAGCCCAGCGGCTTCCCTCCGCCGGTGGCCACCCAAGATGGTGGCCTCCAGCTCCCGAATGGGGAGGGGCAAACCGGGCTGCGGTCTCGGCCCCGCCCTCAGTGTTGAGGGTGTTCGTCATCCTTGCCGGGGCGGGGAGCGAGGCGAGCCGGGGCCCCACCTTCTACGCGGGTCGGCGGGCCACCTCATTTTCCAGCTTCTGGTGGTGGCAATCGCCTTTTAGCCCCACGGCGGAGACATCCTCCAGTCATGCCGGGGAAGGAGAACTGTTGCTGCCCAGCTAGGATGCAACATTCCGTCTCCCTCCTCGCATTCGCGGCGAGGACGGCTGCGAGGATCTGCCGGGGTGATCAGGGGCGTCCCGCGTTTGCTGGTGATTCGCCCAGAGCTTGTTGCTCCACGGGCTTCCCAGGCGGGGAGGTTGTCCGTACCCGCGGGGACGGAACCTGAGTTCCGTTTCGAGTGCCGGGTTTTTTTGTTCATTTCGGCTTTCGGGGCCTGAACATGTATGTAACTCCGGCACAGAGCCGTGTTTTTTCCTCATTTCTGAGCACTAAGACTCGCCTGTTGTTTGCCTGAACCGCTTCACCAAGCGTGAGTCGCCCCGTGTCAAGGTGACGAGTGAGGTATCCGTATCCCGGAGGCGTAGGAGTCCCTCGGCCCGGTCGGCCCTGTTGCCCGAGGCTCCTCTAGCTTAGTTAAAGAGACCCCTCGGCCGCTCTTCGACGAGCCGAGGCCAGGGGTAGCGATATCAGCACGAGCAGAGGCGGAGTTGGCTCGGAAACGAAACCTGGTTGGCCGGAGCCTAGCCGGGTTGTTTGTTGGCAGGATCGACGTCGGAGCTGTTCAGCCGAGGCTTCGAACCGAGCTGGCGCCCTTGGAAGGTGGTCGGCCGAGGCCCCGGAGGTGGCTGGCCGAGCCGTCCGCTCGGGCCAGGTTCTCGGAGAAGTCCCTGGCAGAGATTGCTCGAGCGTGGTGATGACGTCGTCCTTCGGAGCGGAGGCCCTCGGACTGCGTCGCCGTCCGAGGCTAGGTCGGGCCTCGCCGAAGGCGCTGTCGATGCCGAGGGTGTCGTCGCCCTCTTCCAGCGTCAAGATCCGAGCCTGCAGGGTCAAATCGTCTTGTAGCGTGGGCCTTGCGCGGCCGTTGAGGCCAGAACACATACCCTTGTTGCATTATAAAGCTGCGTCTCTTCTCCTCTCGTTTCGAGTATCTGGACTTTTTGTCGGTAGCAGGGATGTTAGTGCGAGCAAGAGTTGCTTCTCGCGGAAGGTGATGAGTGAGGTATCCGTATCCCGGAGGCGTAGGAGTCCCTCGGCTCGGTCGGCCTTGCCGCTTACGCGTACTTTTACCCGCCCATGAAGCCCTGTCACCGACTTGGTCGAGAAGGCTCGAAGAATCGCTTCGACAGAAGAGCTCCCGTACGTAAAGACTCGTTCGATCCGCGGATTCGCCTTATCCGAGCGCGAGTTACTTATCGCAGAAGGTGATGAGTGAGGTATCCGTATCCCGGAGGCGTAGGAGTCCCTCGGCTCGGTCAGCCTTGACTGCTTACGTGTACCCCGTCGTTTCCAGGACCCGCTTTTCGAAGTAGTCAAAAAGCACGAAAGATGTTCTGGTGAAAGAGATTTTCTTTTCGAGGAAAATTTTGACGCAGAGGGGGTTTCCCCCCTTTTAGCCCCCGAGGGAGGGTCGGGCTCTGCCGAGGCGAGGCTGACCCTTCCTTGTTGACTAAACTTTTGCGTGGGTGCGAGGTATATAAACAACTTGGAAACATCTTAAGGGTAGAAGCGACGTAGCTGTTGGATGTTCCAAGCGTTGCCGTAGACCTCGCCTTGACTGTTGGCCAGCTTGTACGTTCCGGGCTTCAGAACTTTGGCGATGATGAACGGCCCCTCCCAGGGGGGCGTGAGCTTGTGCCTTCCTCGGGCGTCTTGCCGCAGCCGAAGCACCAGATCGCCCGCCTGGAGATCTCGGGGTCGGACCCCTCGGGCGTGGTAGCGTCGCAGGGACTGCTGATACCGCGCCGAGTGTAGTAAGGCCCTGTCCCGAGCCTCGTCCAGCTGGTCCAGCGAGTCTTCTCGGCTAGCTTGGTTGCTTTCTTCGTTGTAGGCCCTCGTCCTCGGGGAGCCGTATTCCAGGTCCGTGGGCAGGACGGCCTCGGCCCCGTAGACCAGGAAGAACGGCGTGAAACCTGTGGCTCGGCTTAGCGTCGTCCTCAGGCTCCAGACCACCGAGGGGAGTTCCTTCATCCATCGCTTGCCGAACTTGTTGAGACCATTGTAAATCCGAGGCTTGAGCCCTTGTAGGATCATGCCGTTGGCACGTTCCACTTGCCCATTCGTCATGGGGTGAGCTACGGCGGCCCAGTCTACCCGGATGTTGTGATCCTCGCAAAAATCCAAGAATTTTTTGCCGGTGAACTGGGTGCCATTGTCGGTGATGATGGAGTTCGGGACCCCAAAGCGATGGATGATATTGGTGAAGAACGCCACCGCCTGCTCGGACCTGATGCTGTTCAGGGGTCGGACCTCGATCCACTTGGAGAATTTGTCGATGGCGACCAGCAGGTGCGTGTAGCCCCCGGGCGCCTTCTGCAGAGGGCCAACGAGGTCCAGACCCCACACAGCGAAGGGCCAGGTGATGGGTATCGTCTGCAGAGCCTGAGCGGGCAGGTGGGTCTGCTTCGCATAGAATTGGCACCCTTCGCAGGCGCGGACAATTCTAGTGGCGTCAGCCACCGCCGTTGGCCAGTAGAAGCCTTGGCGGAAAGCGTTCCCGACGAGGGTTCGAGGTGCTGCATGATGACCGCAAGCCCCCGAGTGTATTTCCTGCAGGAGTTCCTGACCCTCGGCGATGGAGATGCATCGCTGGAGGATGCCCGAGGGGCTTCGGTGGTAGAGTTCCTTCTCATCGCCCAGCAAGACGAGCGATTTGGCGCGTCGCGCCATCCGCCGAGCCTCGGCTCGGTCGAGGGGCAGTTCCCCTTGGCGGAGATATTGCAGGTACGGGGTCCGCCAATCTTGATCTGGCACGACCCCGTTCTGCTCCTCCTCGATGCGCAGTGCCTCGCCCTCGGGCTCCGAGGGTTCCTCGGGGTGAGCCGAGGATGGCTCGGGCTGGGCCGAGGTCACCTCGGACGAGGCCGAGGGTGCCTCGGGCTCGGGCGCGTCATCTATCTTGACGGAGGGTTGGTGCAGATCTCGGGAGAAGACGCCCGGGGGAACCGTCGTTCGCCCCGAGGCTATCTTCGCCAGCTCGTCCGCAGTCTCGTTGTAGCGCCGGGCGATGTGGTTAAGCTCGAGCCCGTAGAACTTGTCTTCCAGGCGTCGAACCTCCTCACAGTAGGCCTCCATCTTCGGGTCGCGGCAGAGGGAGTTCTTCATGACTTGGTCGATGACGAGCTGCGAGTCGCCGCGCGCATCGAGGCGTCGGACCCCTAGCTCGATGGCGATTCGCAATCCGTTGATCAGAGCCTCGTACTCAGCCACATTGTTGGACGCCGGGAAATGGAGGCGGAGCACGTAGCGCAGGTGTTTTCCGAGGGGCGAGACGAAAAGCAGGCCCGCGCCAGCTCCCGTCTTCATCAGCGACCCGTCGAAAAACATGGTCCAGAGCTCTGGTCGGATCGGAGCCGTTGGCAACTGGGTATCGACCCATTCGGCTACGAAATCCGCCAGTACCTGGGACTTGATGGCCTTCCGAGGGGCGAACGAAATTGCCTCGCCCATGATTTCCACCGCCCACTTCGCGATCCGCCCCGAGGCTTCTCGGCACTGGATGATCTCCCCCAGGGGGAATGATGACACTACAGTCACCGGATGGGACTCGAAGTAATGTCGCAGCTTTCGCCTCGTCAGGATCACTGCGTATAGCAGCTTCTGGACTTGTGGGTAGCGGATCTTGGTTTCGGACAGCACTTCGCTGACGAAGTAGACTGGCCTCTGAATGGGCAAAGCATGCCCCTCCTCCTGCCTTTCGACTACGATCGCGGCGCTGACCACCTGAGTGGTTGCGGCGATGTAGACCAGGAGGGTTTCTCCATCAGCTGGGGGTACCAAGATGGGCGCCTGGGTGAGGAGCGCCTTCAGGTTCCCGAGGGCTTCCTCGGCCTCGGGAGTCCAAGTGAAGCACTCGGCCTTCCTTAAGAGGCGGTACAGGGGTAGGCCTCTTTCGCCGAGGCGCGAGATGAAACGGCTCAAGGCCGCGAGGCATCCCATGACCCTCTGTACGCCTTTTAAGTCCTTGATGGGCCCCATGTTTGTGATCGCTGCGATCTTCTCCGGGTTGGCTTCGATGCCCCGCTAGGAGACGATGAACCCCAAGAGCATGCCTCGGGGCACCCCGAAGACGCACTTCTCGGGATTGAGCTTGACGCCCTTCGCCTTGAGACACCGGAATGTCAGTTCGAGGTCGGAGAGAAGGTCGGAGGCTTTCCTCGTCTTGACTACGATGTCATCGACGTAGGCCTCGACCGTGCGACCAATGTGTTCGCCGAACACATGGTTCATGCACCGCTGGTACGTTGCACCCGCGTTTCTCAACCCGAACGGCATTGTGACATAACAGTACATGCCGAAGGGCGTGATGAAAGAAGTCGCGAGCTGGTCGGACTCTTTCATCTTGATTTGATGATACCCTGAGTAGGCATCGAGGAAGGACAGGGTTTCGCACCCTGCAGTGGAGTCCACAATTTGGTCGATGCGAGGTAGAGGGTAGGGGACCTTCGGACATGCTTTGTTGAGACCAGTGTAGTCTACGCACATCCGCCACTTCCCCCCTTTTTTCCTCACAAGTACAGGGTTGGCAAGCCATTCGGGATGGAATACCTCTTTAATGAACCCTGCTGCCATCAGCTTGTGGACCTCCTCGCCTATCACCCTGCGCCTTTCCTCATCGAATCGGCGCAGAGGCTGTCTGACCGGCCGGGCTCCGGCCCGAATATCCAGCGAGTGCTCGGCGACATCCCTCGGTATGCCGGGCATGTCCGAGGGACTCCACGCGAAAACGTCGGCGTTTGCGCGGAGAAAGTCGACGAGCACTGCTTCCTATTTGGGGTCGAGCCCGGAACCGATCCGGATCTGCTTGGAGGTGTCGCCACTGGGGTCGAGAGGGACGACCTTAACCGTCTCCGCTGGCTCGAAGTTGCCGGCATGCCGCTTCACGTCCGGCGCCTCTCGGGAGAGGCTTTCCAGGTCGGCTATGAGGGCCTCGGACTCGGCGAGGGCCTCGGCGTACTCCACGCACTCCACATCGCATTCGAATGCGTGTTTGTACGTGGGGTCGACGGTGATGACCCCGTTGGGGCCCGGCATCTTGAGCTTCAGGTAGGTGTAGTTGGGGATGGCCATGAACTTCGCGTAGCATGGCCTTCCCAACACCGCGTGGTAGGTTCCTCAGAACCCGACCACCTCGAACGTCAAAGTCTCCCTTCGGAAGTTGGAGGGTGTTCCGAAGCAGACAGGGAGGTCGAGCTGTCCGAGGGGCTGGACGCGCTTCCCGGGAATGATCCCGTGGAAGGGCGCAGCGCCCGCTCGGACGGATGACGGGTCGACGCGCAGGAGCCTGAGGGTCTCGGCGTAGATGATGTTGAGGCAGTTGCCTCCATCCATCAGGACCTTGGTGAGCCTGACGTCGCCGATGACGGGGTCGACGACGAGCGGGTACTTCCCCGGGCTCGGCACGTGGTCGGGGTGGTCGTCCCGGTCGAAGGTGATGGGCTTGTCGGACCAGTCTAGGTAGACTGGCGCCGCCACCTTCACCGAGCAGACCTCCCGACGCTCTTGCTTACGATGCCGAGCCGAGGCGTCTGCCGCATGCCCTCCGTAGATCATGAAGCAATCGCGGACCTCTGGGAACTCTCCTGCTTGGCGATCTTCCCTTTTGTCGTCGTCGTGAGCCCTGCCACCCTCTGTGGGTGGCCCGGCCCTGTGGAAGTGGCGCCGAAGCATGACGCACTCTTCGAGGGTGTGCTTGACGGGCCCCTGATGGTAGGGGCACGTCTCCTTGAGTGCCTTGTCGAAGAGGTTAGCACCTCCGGGGGGCTTCCGAGGGTTCTTATGCTCGGCGGCGGCGACAAGGTCTGCATCGGGAACGTCGCGTTTCGCTTGCGACTTCCTCCTGCCCTTCTTCTTGGCGCCGCGCGGAGTAGACGCCTCGGGAGCATCTTCCGACGGGCGGCCCTGGGGCTGCTTGTCCTTTCGGAAGATGGCCTCTACCGCCTCCTGGCCGGAGGCGAACTTGGTGGCGATGTCCATCAGCTCACTCGCCCTGGTGGGGGTCTTGTGACCCAGCTTGCTCACCAGGTCGCGGCAGGTGGTGCCAGCGAGGAACGCGCTGATGACATCGGAGTCGGTGATGTTGGGCAGCTCGGTGCGCTGCTTCGAGAACCGCCGGATGTAGTCTCGGAGAGACTCTCCCGGCAGTTGCCGACAGCTTCGGAGGTCCCAGGAATTCCCGGGGCGCACGTACGTGCCCTGGAAGTTCCCGGCGAAAGCCTGGACCAAATCTTCCCAGTTGGAAATCTGCCCCGGAGGCAGGTGCTCCAACTAGGCACGAGCGGTGTTGGAGAGAAACAGAGGGAGGTTTCGGATGATGAGGTTGTCATCGTCCGTCCCACCCAGTTGATAGGCCAGGCGGTAGTCCGCAAGCCACAATTCCGGTCTCGTCTCCCCCGAGTACTTCGTGATAGTAGTCGGGGGTCGGAATCGGGGCGGAAACGGCGCCCGCCGAATGGCTCGGCTAAAGACCTGCGGACCGGGTGGTTCGGGCGAGGGACTCCGATCCTCCCCGCTGTCGTAGCGTCCCCCACGCCTGGGGTGGTAGCCTCGGCGCACCCTCTCGTCGAGGCGTGCCCGACGGTCACGATGAGGGTGCTCGTCGCCGAGGTGGCCCGGGGCCGCAGGCGCGGTGTTGCGCGTGCGCCCGGTGAAGACCGAGGCTTCCCGCGTGAGTCGGGAAGTCGCGGCACGAGGTTCCGAGGGGTATCCCTGCCTTCGGGAGGCAGAGCTCTCGGCCCGCCGGGCCGCAGCGCCTTCTAGGAGATGCTTGAGTTCTCCCTGGATTCGCCGACCCTCGGTGGTTGATGACTCCGGCATCGCGCGGAGGAGCATCGCTGCGGCGGCCAGGTCCTGACCAGTTCCGCCGGATGTGGGTGGCGGTCTGTCCCTGGCATCGTTGGCGATGCGGTGCTGGAGACCTTGGGGCAGGTGACGTATTCCTCCGGCCGGGGGTTGGCTCGCCCACACCTGCCCGATGTTCTGGCGGATTGCCTCGAGCGCTCCTGCTCCCTCATCGAGCCCGGCCTGCGCCCCGCGGACTTGCTCGAGCTGTGGGTCGTGACCCCCCGTCGGAACGGGGACCACAGCTAGCTCCCGCGGGATGTCGGCGCGAGGCGCTGGCCTAGGGGGATCACCATCCTCCGGCATGCCGAGACAGCCGCCTCCGGAGGGATCCCCTAGCTCGATGTGGAAACATTCGCGACTCGGGCCGCAGTCCTTGTCGCCAAGGCTGCGGCTGCCGTCGGAACAGTCGGAGAGGCAGTAGTCACATGCGGTCATGAAGTCCCGCATGGCACTAGGGTTGCCAGATCCGGAGAAATCCCAGCAGATGCTGGGGTCGTCATCTTCCTCGGACCCAGAGGGTCCGTAGGTCGAGACACCCGTCAATCGGTCCCAAGGCGACCGCACCCGAAACCCCAGAGAGGTTGCACTCGCCTCAATGTGAGCGCCCGCCAAAGCGAGGTCGCCAGGCGGGCTGAGGCCGAGTCGAAATGACGAAAGATTGGGAGCAGTCGGTACCTTTTTGTTGACGAGGAGCGATGAAGTCACGTCGGGGGCAGATCGCGTCGTCGTCTTGGGTACGAGGGCGACGTCGTGCAGGCCCTCCGTGAGCGTGCTGGCGTCGTCCACTTGCTCGGGGTCGACGTGTTGCGGGGGGATGGCGCTCGCGTTTGCCTCGAACGCGAGGGCGACGCTTGGCGTGTCCTGCGCTGGGGCGCCGGGGATGTCGATTTGCTCGACAGCCGTCGGAGCGCGATCTCCCGCTCGGCCCCGGTTGCCCCGCCTCCTCCTCCTCCGATGGCGAGGGAGAGGATGGGGCGAGCTCGAAAGTTGTCCTTCCCCCACGCAGGAAAGACGTCGTCGATTCCGCCGCCGGCGGGCGGGCTGTCCGCCACCAATGTCGCTGTCGCGCGGCGGTGGAAGGAGTACCATGTCGTAGTCGCCGTCGAGAGACATGAACTCGAGGTTCCCGAAACGGAGCACCGTCCCGGGTTGAAGAGGTCGTTGGAGACTGCCCATCTGGAGCTTGACGGGAAATCGAACGTCAACACGCAGCAGGCCCCTACCTGGCGCGCCAACTGTCGGCGTTCCGAGACCGGGGGGTCCCCGAGCCGACGAGTGAGAGTGCCGCGTGCCCCAGCCCAGATGGGTCGAGCGCGTGGGCGAGCGCGAAGGGGGGAACAGAGAGAGAGGTCGGTGGCCGGAGCCGGGTCGTGAGGGAGTCGGAGAATTCCCGCGGCCTTCGTGTTCGTCCCGCGCCCAGGTCGGGTGCGCTTGCAGTAGGGGGTTACAAGCGTCCGCGCGAGGTGAGGGGAAGCGAGCGGCCTCAAGAGAGCGCCTGCCCCTGCCCTTCATCCCCGCGAGGCCAACCTTCTCTAAGAAGGCCCTGGTCCTTCCTTTTATAGTCGTAAGGAGAGGATCCAGGTGTACAAGATGGGGGTGTAGCAAGGTGCTACGTGTCTAGCGAGAGAGAGCTAGCGCCCTATGTACATGCCAAGGTGGCAGCCGGAGAGATCTTGGCACCCTGTTGGTATGGCGTCGTGGCTGTTGGAGGAGTAACGGAGCCGGACGGGGAGACAGCTGTCGGAGTGGCTGGGCCCTTGCTGACGTCCTCCTGCTTTCGTAAGGGAGCTGAGAGTCGCCGTCGTCATGGTCTAGCGGGGCGCCATCATTTGCCTATCTGGCGTGGCTGGCCAGATGGGACGCCGGTCTTGTTCTCTGCGACCCAAGTCGGCTCAGGGCAGGGTGATGGTGACGCTTCCTGTTGACGTGGCGGTCTCGTGTCCTAGGTCGGGCGTCGTGGAGGCTCCTCCGAAGCCGAGGTCGAGTCCGTCCTGCAAGACAGAGGCAGAGTCCGAGCCCTGGGTCGGGCGAGGCGGAGATCGTTCGGCAGAGGCCGAGGCGGAGTCCGAGCCCTGGGTCGGGCGAGGCGGAGTTCGTCGTCTTCCGGGGCCTTAGCCCGAGTCCGAGCCCTGGGGTCGGGCGGAGCGGAGTTCGCCGTCTTCCGGGGCCTTAGCCCGAGTCCGAGCCCTTGGGCGGAGCGGAGTTCGCCGTCTTCCGGGGCCTTAGCCCGAGTCCGAGCCCTTGGGCGGAGCGGAGTTCGCCGTCTTCCGGGGCCTTAGCCCGAGTCCGAGCCCTTGGGCGGAGCGGAGTTCGCCGTCTTCCGGGGCCTTAGCCCGAGTCCGAGCCCTTGGGCGGAGCGGAGTTCGCCGTCTTCCGGGGCCTTAGCCCGAGTCCGAGCCCTGGGGTCGGGCGGAGCGGAGTTCGCCGTCTTCCGGGGCCTTAGCCCGAGTCCGAGCCCTTGGGCGGAGCCTCCTATGGCACCTCTGGCGAAGTCTGGTCGCCCGTCGGTCTTACCTTTTGCGTTAAACGCCCCAGTGACTGGGTCGGTTGGCGCGGTGATTTAGTCAGGGTTTCTTCTTATCGAAGGCGGGGCCTAGGGCGAGCCGGAGATGCGTCTGCCGTGAAAGAGGAGGCCTCAGGCGAGACGGAGTCATCTTAGGGTCGGCTGCCCTCGCCCGAGGCTAGGCTCGGGCGTGGCGTGGTCAAGTCACTCGTATGGACTGATCCCTGACTTAATCAAACCCATCAGGCCTCTGCAGCTTTATGCTGATGGGGGTTACCAGCTGAGAATTAGGTGTCTTGAGGGTACCCCTAATTATGGTCCCCGACAATATGAAAGTTCCTGATGGAATAGATGTACCGAATCCAAAGGCAAAGCGCAACATGTATTGCGTAAAGTTGCATAAGTCATTATATGGCTTAAAACAATCGGGCAGAATGTGGTACAACCGATTGAGTGAATTCCTTTTGCGTAAAGGATACACTAAAAATGATGATTGCCCGTGCGTCTTCATCAAAAGATCCAAAGTGGGATTCTGTATCATATCAGTTTATGTTGATGACCTTAACATCATAGGAAATAAACTTGATATTGATGAAGCACGTCATCATTTAACGACGGAATTTGAGATGAAGGATTTGGGTAAAACCAAATTTTGCTTAGGTCTACAACTTGAGCATTTACCTTCTGGAATCCTTGTACATCAAAGTACATATACCCAAAAGGTATTGGAAAAATTCAATATGCATATGTCTTATCCTTCAAAGACTCCTATGGTGGTCAGATCTTTGGATTTAGAGAAAGATCCATTCCGACCACGGGATGATGAAGAACAGATATTGGGACCGGAGTTCCCATATCTCAGTGCTATTGGTGCATTGATGTATCTTGCTAACAATACCCGGCCGGATATTGCTTTTGCAGTAAATTTTCCGATACCAACGAAAAGACACTGGGTTGGCATTAAGAATATTTTCCGATACCTAAATGGCACAAAGGATCTAGGACTCTTTTACAAAAGAAGTAATGATCCTAGTTTAATTGGGTATACAGATGCTGGCTATTTATCTGATCCCCACAATGGCTGATCGCAAACAGGATTCGTATTCTTACAAGGTGGAACTGCTATCTCGTGGAAATCGTCTAAGCAAACTTTGGTGACCACATCCACCAACCATTCTGAAATAATTGCATTATTTGAAGCATCACGTGAATGTGTATGGCTTCGTAGAATGGTGAATCATATACTCACAACTTGTGGTATTGGTTCTCTTGGCTCACCAACTATTATCTATGAAGATAATTCAGCTTGTGTTGTTCAAATAGATACAGGTTATATCAAGAGTAATATCAATAAGCATATTTCTCCTAAATTGTTTTATCCCCATGAACTTCAGGAAAAAGGGGATATAAACATCTTGCAAACAAAGTCTTGTGATAATCTTGCTGATTTATTCACAAAGTCTCTACCATACTCTACATTTCAAAAATGTGTTGAGAGGATTGGTATGAGAAGACTTAAGTGCTTGCAAGGTTCAGGGGGAGTAATTCTCCATGATATATAACCTGTATATATTAACAAAGTTTTGTATAAGTTTTGAGGATTTGTATAAGTTTTGCCTTGCTAAGGTTTTCTCATTCAAAGTTTTTAACGAGGTAATATTAACAAAGCTATATGCTTCATCATTGATTTTCCCCACAGGGGTTTTTATACATGATGATTACAAGCATATTTTCTTTTGGAGACTATGTGAGATTATTCTCATTATCCAAAAGATATTGTGTACTCCTTATTTTTCCCACAGGGTTTTTGAGGACATAAGACAACTTGCAGATGATCAAACGGTTTTGGGTTGATCAAGGGAGAGTGTTACAAAATAATGTACATATGATCAAGACCCATCCAACCGTCCATTTTACAGTTATTTGATGCAAGGGTCAGATGCCCTTTGTACACATGTATATAAAGGAGATCTCTGCAATAAACATGACAACTCTGTCATTTGTCTCATTCTCTTTTTTGTCTCTCCACTGATTTGCCACTGAGCACTGCAAGAGATTGCAATACAACCGATGTCGGATGCGCGTGCTGCTACAGTCAGCCTAATTTGATAGAAGTGCCGCTAAATACAGTTGTTTGCATCGACTACTACGAGACGCGCACACACTGCACGCAACGCGTTGTTGCCTTGCCGTTGTTGTTCTCCTTTTTTGCACAACGTCACAATGATCCGTCGTCGTTGCTTCCAGCAGAGGGGGTGTACGACTGCCACGTGCCGCATGCAGCACACGCCACGTGCCGCGTGGTGGTAAGCCACAGCGAAGGATGACGCACGCAACTGAATTAATTGCTTGACCGGACGAGCACGAGGACGATGATGGCGGGCGGGGCGTGGGACGGGAAGAGAGACGGAAACGGAACGAGTCAGAGGTTGCCCAGGCCACGAAACAAAAAGCGACCCACCCCAAACCCAAACCCAAACCCAAACCCAAACCAACCCTGCCGACTGCCGTCGTGTCGGCTCGCCAACGCCAATCCCACCAGGCCACCACCACACCACGCCACGCACCGCGCCTCCCTCCCTTGCGTCCGCCTCTCACCCGCAACTTCAAACCCGCCGCCACCTCCGGGGACCAGCAACCCCAGCTCCGCCGCTGGGGAGGAGCGACGACGAGCTGCCCGATTCCACCACCAGCAGCAACTTGAGGAACAGCCTCCTGCCTCCAGCCTCCAGCCTCCTGCCTGCCGGCTACATTCGCCCGACTCCGACTCCGCTGAGAAGCCAAGCCAGCCATGGGGTGCGTGTGCTCGAGGCACTTCCCGGAGGATGCGCCGGGCACGCTGGCGGCCGCCTACGACGCGCGCCGCGGGAGGTACGGCCCCGGGAACTTCGACTCCGGCGAGCTCGCCATCCCGCCGCCCCACTCCAACAAGGTACATCCCCATCCTGATCCCCTGCTCCCCGCCTCGTGCATGCTGCTGCGTTGCGTACGTGCCGCGGCTCTCGCTGCTGCAAATTCAAGGTCACCCTGCTGCTGGGAGTTGGACACACCACCGATTTCCTAGCGAGACTCTCGCGGGCTCACCACATTCCTCGTCAGAGTTCCTATTTCCCGACCAACCGATTCATACGCGAAGAAGGGCGTGCTCGCTATACCATACAGATACAGATAGATACATACAACAAGTCAAGCCAATAATTAGTAGAATAGAAGCCTGCATGTCGGCATACATGCAGTACTACAGTGTGAAGTCAAGCTTGGCGGCCCTTTTTCTTGCAAATCTCTCTCCCAGCCTGGGATAAGCGAAGCCGGTGCTTAATCTACATTCGCGTTGCTGTCAGCGAAAGTCTACCCTCTGGAACGGATGGTCAAGCCTGCGACTGCGACCCACAACGCGAAATTGTGTCTGACCGCTCTTCTGCTCTGTGCCGCTTTTGGAGTCGCCAAATCATACCATCTTACGTTCGGTTTTCCGGATTGTTTCCCTAATTTATATAAGTTTTGATCACCTGGAATCGGTCACCTGTGCATTCCTGGATAAACGAACAACTCTTCCGAAGGCACGAAGTTTCCAGTTTTTATTCGCAGCTAGGAGGGGTCGTTACTCTCCTCCGAATATGCAAGGAGTCTCTGTCAAACTACAAACCATGACACGATGGACAAACACTAGTCTTGTTGCATATTGCTGTCAGCATGTGTAGACAAAAACTGGGATAAGCAGCGGCTAAGTCATTGGGCATGACACGAATCTCATAGCTAATGATATAAAAAACGAGGGCGCAGTAAATTCAGAGAAGCAATCCAACAGCTTCCAAGGACTGGCATCTCCTTTCATATTTTGACCAAGCTCAGTCAAAGTTTCATGTTTCCATGATCTAGTTGCATGAACTTTCATTTTTTTAGTAGTGCTGTTTCATAAGTCATAACTTTTAACATTTCATACCAGAATAACGTTCTTAGAATATATAAATGTTGCTTTATATGTCACGAGCTCACCTACTGTCACCTAACGACAAACATTCTTTTCCTGATGTCATTTTGCGCAATAGCTAGTTAGATTTCCATTTGTAGCTGACGAAGTAGAACTAAGAGATCATTACATGAGAGCATAGTGGTAGGTCTTTTCACATGAAATCTGACATACTAAGTTCTGCCAGGTATCAGACACAGGTACATTTCTGGGAAGAGCTAGCATTGCTGCCGTTGAAGTGTTAGACACGCTCGGCAGTAGCATGACAAGCTTGAATCCTGGCAGCGGCTTTCTCTCCGGAGGAACCAACCGGGGCAATAGAGCCTGTATTTTAGCATTTGAAGTTGCGAATACAATAGCTAAGGCTTCTAGTTTGTGGATGTCATGCTCTGATGAGAGTATAGAAGAGCTCAAGAAAGAAATTCTGCATTCAGATGGAGTGCAAGTATTGGTGTCCTCGAATACCATTGAGCTGTTGCATATTGCCGTCGTTGATAAAAGGTACAATTGTATGATTTGGACTTGCTCTGAATACCTACCCTCAGTTGCTTTAGTCAAAACTGTGGCTGACATGGACTTGAAAAATGCAAATCGTACAGGGAAGAACTTGCCGTCTTTTCAAGAGAAGTAATACGATTTGGCAACCTCTGCAAAGATCCTATATGGCATAACTTGGGGCGATATTTCGACAAGTATGCTTCTGAAAAGTATGTTTTTCATCTGAGATGTTGCTATCTACACTCACATTAGCACTTCAGATTCTCTAAATTACTATGATATGCAGGTTAATGACAGATAATACACCCCAGGATCATTCAAAAGAGACTATGGAAGCTACTGTCCAGCAATTGATTAATTTGGCACAAAACACCTCTGTATGTATGCTGTAAAGAATTCTTATATGTTTGCTTTAGTGTCCTGATTTGTGTACTTATAGGTGCCTTTACATAAAATATTTATGTTTTTAGAGTCAAAAGGTAACACTGTTCTTGTACATTTTCTGCTGTTTAATTTATGGAGTGTTCGCCGATTTCTAAAACTAAAATCATTGCATCATATACACAATAGCAATTTATAAACTACATTTTCAAGAATGGTTGTAGTATCAAGCTATTGTTGTCAATATCACAAGAAATCCAGAACTTATGCTTATTAAGTATGTAATTGCAGGAGCTATATCATGAATTGCATGCTCTGGACAGGTTTGAGCAGGATTTTAAAAAGAAATTTCATGAAGAGGAGCCTGTGCCAGCAGCTAGACGAGGTACAGTTAAGACTGGTGCCATTTTGGAGCAGTACCGATAGATTTTAGAGTGCATGCTTTAGGCCTTTTTCTCATTGACTAGCTTGTATGGAAATAGCTTGTCTGGAATGCATGCTTTAGGCCTTTTTATCATTGACTGGCTTGTCTGGAAAAAAAAACTTTCCATCGCGATATTTATTCCAAATGAACCAACTTGTGATAGCCAATTACAAATTGACTGGCTAACAAGCATGACAAGATTGAAAGGCAGAGCTCCACTTGGTTCAAAAAAAAAAGCATGACAAGCTGATGGGTAGGATTGACATGGTAACCAAGGAATCCACACTTCTTAGAAAATGAAGTACATGAACGTATGGGACTCCTAACCATGTTCTTTTGGAGTGGTTCTTAAAATGTCTACGTATATACAATACAAGCGTTCTTTCACAGTACGTGCTGTTATTTTCTATAGCCCTTTTTGTTGTTATATCATTTTACACCTGCATGTAGGCATCTACAGATAAAACATGGGGGTGGGGGTGTAATTACATCTTATTTTTTACCTTTTGTTGCAGAGAGTATAATGATATTGCATAGTGAACTAAAGCGCCAGAGGAAGCTTGTGAAAAATCTGAAGAAGAAATCCTTGTGGTCAAGGACCTTGGAAGAGGTAAATTTTCAACCATACTCATTCAGTTGTTTTGTAGTTTATACTTTATACTGTAACTTTGTGTCCGTTAGTCTTTGTTGATATTTACATGCTTACGGGACATTGTTTTGGTGGGCATGCTACACTGTTCCTTACCCTAACATCTTTTGAAGCATGCTGACATTGCATTTGTTCTCCCAACTGCAGATCGTGGAGAAACTTGTGGACATTGTAGTATTTTTACATAGACAAATCCGAGAATCATTTAACGAAGCTGGTAAGCAGTATTACTAGTTTGTTGTTGTTGTTTTTTTCTCCAAAAAAATTATCTAACAATATCCCAACACCTCAGGAACCGATTTCTGCGGTTCCGAGCAAACTCAGAACAAAAGGCTAGGTTCCTGCGGTCTGGCACTACATTATGCTAACATCATCAACCAAATTGAAAATATAGTAAGTGGTTCTAATAGCCTGTCCAATGTCTATTTATGTCTGCGTGATGTCCCCCACTTTCATTATATCGGTATGCAGCAATTTCCATATGTTCATCCAGGATATGTTTTCTGTCAGTTGGTTAGAGGGCAAGATGACATTCTGAAAGTACCGTGTTTACCTATGCAGATTTCCCGGCCCCTCTCTCTTCCTCCTAGTGCAAGGGACAATCTGTACCATGGTCTGCCAGTAACAGTGAAGTTAGCTCTGCGATCACGACTGCAGACATATAACACCGAAGAAGAGGTTTGTCTTCTTGCAGTGCTCAAATGTTTCATTTCCTTAGTACGTAGTATCTTCCATGTGCATGCAGTCTGCAGTAGTTCTGTAAAACTGACTGATGGTGGAGGCGAAGTTTGAAGCTGTATTTTACTTTATGTCAATTTCCGCACGCATTGAAGGGCCTGTTTTAAAAATTTTCAAGTGGATATAAGTGGTGTTCCATTGCTGCAGCGTACGGTAGCTCAAATAAAAGCCGAAATGCAGAAAACTCTTCGCTGGCTTCTGCCGGTAGCAGAAAATACAATAAGGTAGCCTGAGTTTGTTTTAGTATACGTACTGTGACAATCTGACTTGGCTGCAGTACTATGCGCTAATAATTTTTTTTGTTTTCCCCTTCTGATTCATCGACCAGGGCGCACCAAGGTTTTGGATGGGTTGGCGAATGGGCTAATCTTGACATGGGCAAGAAATCAGGCTACCAGCACAGGCACAGCGTCATCCGCATCCAGACGCTGCACCACGCCGACAAGGCGAAAACAGAGCACTACATGCTGGAGCTGGTGGTGCTCCTCCACTACCTGGTGATGCAGGTGAAGAGCAGAGGCTACGGGACCGGCAAGCCATCGAGGCACGAGCATGACGCCTCGTCCCGGTCCCGCAAGGCGGCACCTGGCCTCCACCCGGAGACGGAGACGAGGCGCAAGCGCAACACGTCGCCGGTGAACAGCCGCGTGGCTTCGAGCCCGCTGTCGGACTGCGAGCGCGCGGCGCTGGACCACCTGAGCTTCAGGAGGGCGTCTTACGGCAGGAGCCAGAGCTGCGAGCCTCCGCCGCCTGGTCGACGGAGCCTGGCTCGCCGGAGCTGGGGCTTGTGCCGGAGCCATGGCGGCTCGCCGGCTAGGGCGTTGGGCAGCAAGACCCCCGCCGTGGGCCGTGACGCGGCCATGGACCTTGATGTAATTGATGGCTTGGATTTGGATAGACTGACTTCGTAGTCGCACCCGCCCTCCCCCCACGTTTTGCTAGAATAGCTGAATTCTTCGTACATCTTGTATATGTCCATATATTATCATAAGTTTATTATATGTACATATGAAATCTTGAGCAAGATCACAAGTGGTATTAGATCATCTCACCTTTGGAAAAAAAATAGTGTTGTTTGAATCCACTCTCTGAATTTAATGAATAAGTGATTTGAAGTTTGTAAGATTATCCTGTTCAGCTTTGTTATAGGAAGTAAAAGATACCTTTGGATTGTCAAAGATCTGTTAGGAAGGTAACTGCAAACCACTATTTAATTAGACTGAATCACTGAACTAAAAGGCAAAAATCCCGTATCACGTTGCATGGTAAAAAAAATGGGCGTCTCTCAGAACCATCACGTGACTAAACACCAGGCAGTCACCGATATCACATTCCTACTAAAGCGGGACTCAGGCTAGCTAGACTTGAAAACAAATCCGAAGCTTAAAGCTCGTCCTTGTCGTAGGACGACGGCTCCGGCTCCTTCTCCTCCACCTCCGGCTGCTCCTCGGCCTCGTCCTCCTCCTCCACGGTCGCGTCGGGGCTCAGGTCCAGGCCCTTCTGAACCGACTTGTAGATGCTGGACGCGAACTCCTTGGGGTCGGGGAGGTTGAACCCGCTCTCCATAAGGGCCGTCTGGTACACCAGCCTCGCCGTGTGCTTCAGCTCCTCGCTCTGTTGTTGTTTTACGTTGCAATCAACATCCTCCCACGTATGCTTGTTCGTGTGCCTCTTACGAGCAAATTAAAGTGCAGGGAACGTAAGGTAAGTAAGGTACCTCGTTGTCCTGGGCGACCTTGTCGCGGAGCTCCTTGATGATGGGGTGCCTGGGGTTGATCTCGAGCACCCTCTTGCCGCGCATGTACGCCTGCTTGCTCGAGTCCGACAGGGTCTGCGCCTGCATGATCTTCTCCATGTTGGCGCTCCACCCGTACTTGGAGGTGACCACGACGCAGGGGGTGTCGTGCAGCCGGTTGCTGATCTTCACCGAGTCCACGTTCTCGCTCTCCAGGGCCTTCTTCCACCAGTCAGTCAGCTCCTTGAACGACTCCTTGAGGTCCTTGAGCTTCGAGTCCTTGCCCAGCTTCAGTCCCTCCTTGGACACGTTCTGGAACTTCTTGTCCTCGTAGTCCATCAGGTACTGCATCAGGTACTCGTCCACGGGGTCGGTGAAGAAGATGACCTGCACAAACAAAAAAACCAAGCGACGCAAGCTGTATTCCCAGATCCCAGACACTATAATGGAAGTGGATAAACCACCAGCAGCATAAAATACCTCGTAGTTCTTCTTGGTTAGCCTCTCGAGGAATGGAGACTTCTCCAGCTGCTCTTTGCTGCTTCCCGTGATGTAGAAGATGTCTTTCTGCCCTGACTTCATCCGTGAGATGTACTCGTCAAGGGAGGCAAGTTTGCCATCCGACTTGGTACTGAAGCAAGCAGCAAATATGAGGTACAGTACAGTTCTCTTTTACCCAAAACTTAAAGAAGAGTAGGACAATTCTGCTGGACAAACCAACCTCTCAAATCTAAGAAGCTTCGCAAGGCGGTTTCTGTTCGTCGCGTCTTCGATGATACCCAGCTTGATTGATTTGCCAAACTCATTCCAGAACTTGGCGTACTGGCCCTTCTTCTCCTCCATCTCGCTTTTCTCTTCATCTGATTAGAGAAAAATCTTTTCAGTACTTTAAAGATAATTACAGAGTATGTGACTTGCATTCACTGCGGAAAACCCAATTTTACCTGTCTTATCCTTGTTGCTGTACTCATCAGGGTCTTCTTCAGCAAGTTTCCTGATCATGTCAAGGGCTTTGCGGATCAGCTTCTTCTTGATGGTCTTGAGACTGCTATGTTGTTGAAGCATTTCTCGTGACACGTTCAGGGGCAGTGTGTCCGAGTCAACAATACCCTACAGATAAAACCACTGTAAGGTTTAGCCTGCTATGTCATCAGATTGAATTGAATAGTACGCGTTTCTTGAAACAGTAATACAGTACCTTCAAAAAGCTCAGGTACTTGGGAAGAAGATCATCAAATTCATCAGAGATGAAAACTCTCCTAACATACAACTTGAGGTTTGACTTGTTGCTGTTGTAGTAACTCTCATAGAGATCATGTGGAGCCTTCGGGGGAATAAAGAGCAAAGCTTTGAACTCAACATCTCCTTCGGCAGTGAAGTGGCTCCAACCCATAGGCTTGTCATCACCGAAGTCCTGAAAAAAGGAATTGTTAAGTTATATACAAATATTTATCAAACAAGGTGTACAAGCAAAGCTTTGTTTGGCAAAAACAAATGTTGAGTACTACTAACTAATCCATTGCTACAGTATTTACCTTGGCTAGTGAGTGGTAAAACTTCGAGTATTCTTCATCAGTAACCTCCTTTGGGCTGCGAAGCCATACAGCCTTCACATCATTCAGAAGTTCCCACTCAGAAGTAGTCTCCTTTATTGTCTTGGTCTTGGGCTTTTTCTCTTTCTCTTCGTCTTCTTCTGTCTCTTCCTCTGTAGTTTCTGGAGCTGTTAAGAAACACTTGATGCATTAGCACCCCCCACACAACTACCACCTCAGCAGAATAATTTCAGTAAATACTTACTTGAATCCTCTTCTTCACTTGTCTCATCCTCATCAGTTGGCACTTCAACATCAACCTCCTTGGTCGACCACAAATAGATAGGGAAGTTGATGAACTCAGAGTACTTCTTCACCAAATCCTGCATAAAAGAGAACTCAAATTAAACACTTGTAACAACAGATGCACAAACAAATAGACTTGTCTTATAAAGTCTACAAGAGATACAGGGTGGAGCAGACCCAGTGACAGAGAATGGTTCGAACCCGACCGCTCTATAACCCAAATAGTGGACAGGGAAAACAAGTTCGCCTACATGTTTCACTTGTTCTCACATAGTAACACAAAAATTATCTCATGATTAATGAACGCACTCAGTGGAAATGGAAAATTATTGCAAAGGACAGTCTGTAAAAATGAAACACAATTACATATTAACCACATGACTTCTGAAAAGATCTGAATTAAATTCCTAGTGAGCACAGTTGGTGTCATGTCCAAGTCTAATAAAAGACGTCGACTGAGATAACATCATAACACTGTTGGACTTCAAGTTAACAGCTAAAAACTACCTCAGTGCCTATTGTATTTTGCAGAAGCCAATTAACCCAAATAAAATACAAGTGGATGTATTGATACCTTCAGCTTATCCTCTTCCAAGTACTCCTTGGCCTCATCTCGCAGATGCAATCTTATCTCAGTTCCACGGCCAAGGGGCTCATTCCATGTATCCTCAGAGATGGCAAATGATCCATCAGCTTTTGATTCCCACACATACCTAAAAGAGTGCAACACCACAATAATGTGACACAAGTAAATAGGTAAATCAAGAAATGAACAAAAAAAAAACAGCCAGCAATGTCTTACTGTTTATCATCATTGTGCTTGCTGACCACTTCAACATAGTCAGCAACCAAGTACACAGAGTAGAAGCCAACACCAAACTGTCCAATAAGATTGAGGTCACCTCCAGACTGCATCTTTTCCACAAAAGCTGCAAAAATATCAAACAGTTCAAATTATTTGAGACCATAATCTTTATTATTATATTAAACAAATATTGTGAGTGCAGTAATCAGCTGGAAAGATGAAAAGGCAGTACCTGAAGTGCCAGATTTAGCAATCGTTCCAAGGTTCTTAATAAGATCTTCCTTGGTCATACCAATACCCCTATCCCGAATGGAGAGGATTTTCTTCTCTTTGTCCAACTTAATCTGCACAAGCATAGACCAGATGCCTTGAGGTCTGATTCTAAAGCATTGCCCAATAGAAAAAATAAACAGCTCTCAACATTGAAATCTACCTGAATCTCAAGCTTTGCAGTGTCCCCTTCACCCAGAACTTCCTTATCAGTAAGGGAAAGGAACCTAATCTTATCCAACGCCTACAGACATGCAGAACACCCAGTTAATTTCGAGCATCCACAATGCAGAACAAACACAGGGGTCAGATGTAATACATACATCAGAGGCATTAGATATGAGCTCCCTCAGGAAGATATCCTTGTTGCTGTAGAGTGAGTTGATGATGATGTCCATGAGTCTGGAAACCTCAGCTTGGAACTCAAACTTCTCGGCTGAGCTCCTGAGAGTCTTCCTAGAGATAGACTCGGCTTCCCTGCACGCAACAAAATCATATTGTTCATAAACGAATCGATAATATGACAAGACAGTAACAAACAGCACTGATTGGCAGAAGGCTATGCGCACCTCTGGGCAACCTCAGAGTCGGTGGACAGGCCATGAGGGACAGCACCAAGCTTCTCCTCTACCTTCGGTGGGTTAGCCAAGTCATCGCTGCTCTCCTCGGCATTCACTTGTAGCTTCTTAGCTGCAGTATAGACAGGGTCAGAACAAGATTGAAATTCCATAAAAATGGAAATGAAATCAGAGCTGCCACTAGACTACAAGGTCCTTTTAATTCAACAAGAGTAGTATGATAGTTGATAGGGACATGTGCAGCGAGTCCTCGAATTTACTAAGATCCAGGTAGGTAGAAGCTAAAAATGGATGAAGTTACAGGTCTAAACCCCATTAAACCCAAACGGAAAAACCACATGCTCATCACCAGAAATGGAAAACGTAGAGGGCCCCATGACGGATCTGAGAACTAGCTAACAATCTCGAACTCGAAACAAACCCTGCCATTACATTGGATCGAAGAGACCAGGAGCCGCTCACCTCCACCATCTAGCGGCAATTCTAGACGCGAGATCTACCAACAAAATGGAATGAAATTTTCTAGCAGAAATCGCATCTAGTGACACCATCCTCTGCAGTCTGCTCCAACGAATCTAGCAGCTACTACTGACTCTTTCCGGCCGGAAATTTGCCGCGCGATCCATCATACGGGGTGTTTATATACAGACAGACGGGACAGAAAACACTGCGCAAAACTAACATGGACCGACGGGGAGAGCCCGCCAGTGATCGGACGAGACGCAATCTGCCACCAATCGCCTCGAGAACAGTGGGATCGACAAACCACGCACACAGAAAATATGAACAAAAAAAGAAAAATCTGGAGATCTCCGGCGCGCGGGGACATGCCTGGGTCGGGGAGTGTGGTGAGGAGAAAGAGGAGGAGGAGCGCGGAGGAGAGCGCCCACTTGCGCATCGTCGCCCCTCCTGGCTATCGCTTCGCTCTGTGGAGCACTCGCACCACGGGCACCACCAGTGCAGTGATGAGTTCGTCGCGCTCTGCGCCGGAGACGAAAGGCCCTTTTAAAACGGGCCGGGGCCAGGAGACCCGTGCACCCGGTCCACGCGGGTGCGATCGGGCCACGTGGACGAGCGGACGGCGCCGATTGCGTCTGGTCCACGTGGCGGTTTCTAACTGGGCGACTCCAGCGGACTTGACGTGGTGCGTGCGCGGAGGGGGCCTCTGCCGTCCGATGGGGAGATCTGCGTGCTCCAAGGGCTGGGATCTCTTGTATGCGCCTTGAATGATTAACACGTGGAGTGATTCGATTGGACAGAAGCCGGGTCACCCACGTCGATTGTGCTGCTAGAAAGTTCGAAGCGACAAGCGAGCGTGCTCTACCGGATAAAACAGGAAATGGGAGTTGTGGTTGTAGTGGGGCTAGACCGCTAGAGCGACGAAGGGACCACAAGTCAGTCGACGGGCGTCGACGAGTGGGCGGTCGATGGCCATGCTTGAAGCTTGTTTCGTTAAAATGTGATTAAAGGGAATGGAAAGAAATAAACTGATTTTTCTCTTAATTCTCTACAATTCTCGTCTAAACCAGATAAATCCTAAGGACCGGTTTAAAAACTTAAATCCCTTTTAAAATTGGAGGAAAAATGAACTAATTTATCCCTTAAGGGGTGTTTGAATGCACTAGAACTAATAGTTAGTTGACTAAAAATTGTTAGTGAAATTAGCTAATTAACAAATAACTATCTAACTATTAACTAATTTACTAAAAATAGCTAATAGCTGAACTATTAGCTAGGGTGTTTGGATGTTTCAACTAATTTTAGTCACTAATTATTAGCTCTAGTGCATCTAAACACCCTCTTAATCTCCTCTAGTCCTAAAGGAAATTCGAGTTTCTAAACTAGTCCTTTGAATCTTAATCCTGATTGCGCCGTCAGCCGTTCGTTAGCCTCCTAATGCAAAGTCTCGTACAAGTCTCGTACAAATCACACGCTGCACACGACCTAGCTAACAATATTTCTTCGGCCTTTTAGAGCTAGTTTGAAAATTCTATTTTTATAAGGGGTTTATATTTTCTCAAGGGAAAATGAACTAATTTTTCTTAGAGCTGGTTTAGAAACTACATTTTTCAAGAAATTTCTATTTTCCTAAAAAAATAACTAATTTTTCTTGAAAAAATAAAAATCCCGTAGTAAAATAGGGTTCCCAACTGGCCCTTAGAAAAACGAAAATCTCATGTAAAAATGTGGTTTCCAAACTAGCCCGTAAGAGATTTATTTAATTAAAAAATAGTACCAGCACTAATGTTTCAATCAAAGGATTTAATTGTGAGAGATATGAACCGCTTACAGATTGGATTAGATTAGCTTCCCCTTCTTTAAAAGACAGGGGTTTTCATTTATTGGAGAAAAGCAGATACTGACAGACTGCATGTACACTATAAACACCATGTGTGCGTAGGCTCAGTGGCGGATCCATGAATTAAAGACAACCAAGTCAAGATTATCAAGTGCTAATAACTATAGCTAATTTCATATAAAATATATGTATATTTGGACTTAATAACTATAGTGTTGGGGCGAAGGCAAAGACGCCACCCTTCGCTCGAAGTCTTCGCTGCAGCAGCTGAGCTAACAGAAACAAAACAGGCAGGGACACCCTTCGCTTGGTCGGCACCAGACGAAGACCGGCGACGAAGGGCATCCCACAGTGCGGCCTCGTCCAGCTCAGAGGCCCATGTGCGATCCGGCCCATCGTAACGGGCCCCTCGTGGCCGCCGTGCGTTACGAGCCTAATTTGTAAAGGCATCCCTGTAATTACGGTCTGTAACCCCGCTTTATGGGAATATTCTGGGGATAATCTAGGTAGCTGAGGGCACATGCGTCCTTAGCTCAAGGCGCTGCGCGCTCAGGTACCTATAAATACCCCTGCACAGTGCCCGTAAGAGGCCAGATTAACAGAGCTATTGCCATCTAGCGCGAGAACCCTGTTGACATCACTGTTCACTCTTGTTGGATCCCCTTGCAACTGAGAGCAAGTTCCAACATTTGGCGCCCACCGTTCGTGCTACGAGAAAACCACCCGCGATGGCACCCAAGAGAGCTAACCCGAAGGCTGACGAGGCTGCGAAGGCAGCCCTGCTCGCCGCAAGAAAGGGCAAGGCCCTCGCCCTCACCCAATCCACCCACCAAGAGACCACTGAAGACGATGTTCCCCGCACCTGCGAAGACGACATTCTCCGCACCTGCGGCCCCGAAGGACAACCGCAGCCACCCACAGGCTTCGCACCACTGGAGGGCGCGGACCTCACCGAGGACGGTGAAGTCCTCGGCGTCTCAGCAGAAGAACAGCTACAGCTGCGCGCCCTGCGCCTCAAGAACCGCAACCTCCAGAGGCAGAAGGAGATACTAGAGGCCAAGCGCCAGCGCGTGTCCGCACTAGCCAAAGTGCGGCAAATGATACGCGACGAAGAGCAGAAGGCCCAGGAACTCGAGCGGGAGATTGCGCTGATGCAGCGCGAAGGCCACCTCGGCCTGCAGCACGAGCCACCCCTCCAGCAGCGCGCACAACTCGAAGACACGCGCGAAGGCCACCTCGGCCTGCAGCATGGGCCACCCCTGCAACACCGCGCGCAACCGGAGGACCCGCGTTTCCCCCAGCGCGACCACACCTTCCCACACGCCGCGCCATTCCAAGGGGTCAACTATCTCGATGAGCGAAGTCCCCTGGCGCCACACCTGCAAGTGACGCCTTGGCCAGCTAACTTCCGGGCAGGGACCTATCCCAAGTACAACGGCAGCACCGACCCGGCTCAATACATAATGAGTTATCAGGTCGCCGTTGCATCTTCCGGAGGGGACGACGCCACAATGGCGAAGTCTTTCATCATCGCCCTCGAGGGCCCAGCACTCACCTGGTTCACCAGGTTGCCTCCGCTGTCCATTGATTCCTGGAGAAGTCTCCGGGACAAGTTCCTGCTCAACTTCCAAGGGTACCGCCCAGACACCGACGCCCTGGCCGAACTCTCGCTCTGCAAGCAGCTAGAAAAGGAGACTCTGAGGGAGTATTACCGCAAATTTTTAACACTCAAATCACAGCTGTCCTCAGTCGATGACCAGATTGCCATCCACTATGCTATCAGTGGCCTTCGCGACGGCGTCCTTTACAGCCACTGCATCAGAGATCCGCCAAAGAACCTCCAGGAGTTATATCAGCTGTTTGAAAAGTACGCCAGATCCGAAGAGCTCCACCAGCGCAAGATTGAGTCCCAAAGGAAGCCAAAAGATGCTCCACAGTCCAGCCGCACGTGGACAAGGACTCCGCAGCCAGACTCCGGTCGAGACGGCCGCAATCAGCAGCAAGTGCACAACATCGCCAACCAGCATCCCGCTGCTGACCCCCTCGTCGCCAGGAATATCCCCCCCAGGGCCGCGGAAATGGAACTCGTGGTAGGGGCCGAGGGTGTGTGCAGCCGCCGCGCCGATTCTACTGCCTCTTCCATGGCGAAGATTGCGCCCACCAAACCAAAGACTGCCCCGAAACGAAGGCTACCAGAGACAGAATGGCACGGGCGCAGCCAGCCGACAACCCCAGAATTGTCGCGTACAATTACCAGCAACCCCCTCCACCATATATCCACGCTCCCGCCCCGCATCCACCGCACCACGCTTACCAACACCATCAGGAAGTACAAATCGTACCTCCTCCACCCCCACCACCACACCAGCAACATCAAAACATCCCCCATGCCCTAAAGTAGGAAGACTTCGCCGATCAGCCATATCGCGGAGTCATCCACATGATAACTGGAGGGTCCAGCACTGACTTCGACACCAAGCGGCAGAAGCGGGACCACTACCGCAGCATTAACCATGTCGCCGTCACTGGCCCAGTCGTGCAGACAAAGTGGTCTCACATACCGCTAACCTTCGACGCACGAGACGTCGACCTGCACAGCGCCCCCCACTGCGACGCCATGGTTATCAATTGCAGCGTGGCAGGCTGGGACCTGCACAAAGTCCTAGTTGACAACGGCAGTCAGGCGGACATCATCTTCCTCCACGCCTTCGATCGCATGGGCATAAGCTACAACCTGCTTAAGCCTTCGGACAACCCGTTGTATGGCTTCGGCGGCAAGGGCACCTTCCCCATCGGCAAAATAGAGCTGCCTCTCTCCTTCGGTGTAGCACCCAATGCCCGAAGCGAGCAAATAACCTTTGACATTGTGGACATGGTATATCCTTACAATGCCATCATGGGTCGGGGCTCCATCAATAAGTTCGAAGCAGCCATTCACGGACTGTACCTATGTATGAAGATACCAGGTCCGTTAGGCGTCATCACAGTCTTCGGCAATCAACAGACTGCGCGCAACATAGAGCGGGACTTCGTGCCCGGTCAAAGAAACGTGCACTGCCTCACGGCCCAACGCGAGGTCCCCGCGCCTGCCAGCCCAACCAATAAGCAGCATGACAAGGCACAGCTGCAGAGCAACGACGGGACCAAGACTGTCCCCCTCGACCAGGCCACGCCCAGGCAGACAGTCATTATCAGCGAAGACCTTACTTCGCATGAAGAAGAGAAGCTCCTCGGCTGCCTGTCCAAGAACAAAGATGTCTTCGCCTGGTCGGCCCTCGATCTGGTCGTGGTTAGCCGTTCAATAATTGAGCACAGTCTGGGAATCGACCCTGCGGTACGGCCGAAAAAGCAGCGGCTTCGCAAGATGTCCGACGAGAAGACGGAGGCCGCCAAGGCAGAAGTGCACCGCCTCCTGGAAGCCAAATTCATCGAGCCGGTGGCTTACCCCACATGGCTCTCCAATGTCGTGATGGTGCAGAAAAAGAGCGGGAAGTGGCGAATGTGCATCGACTTCACCAGTCTCAATAAAGCCTGCCCAAAGGACAATTTCCCGTTGCCACGGATCGACAAAATAGTCGATAGCGCGGCCGGATGCGAGGTCATGTCCCTCCTCGATTGCTTCTCCGGTTACCACCAGATATACATGAAGGAAGAAGACAAGGCTAGCACCAGCTTTATAACACCCTTCGGCACATATTGCTTCATCAGAATGCCGGAGGGACTCAAGAACGCCGGGTCCACCTTCTCCAGGCTTACCAAAACAGTGCTCGAAGGGCAAGTTGGCAGGAACATATTCACATATGTGGACGACATTGTCGTCGCCAGCAAGAGCAAGGAGGACCACCTCGCCGATCTCGCCAAAACATTCGCGAACATGCGAGACGCACAACTCCGCCTAAACCCGGAAAAGTGCGTCTTCGGCGTTCACCAAGGCAAAATATTGGGTTACCTGGTATCACACCGCGGCATCGAGGCCAACCCAACCAAGATTCAGGCCATCTTAGACATGACGCCTCCGCAGTCTGTCAGGGACGTCCAGCGCCTGACAGGCAGATTGGCCGCTCTCAACAGATTCATCTCCAGGTCCGCCGAGCGAAGTCTCCCCTTCCTCAAGGCACTCCGTGGTGCAAAAGACTTCGCCTGGGGACCAGAGCAGGCGGCGGCCTTCGCCTCATTAAAACAGTACCTGACAGAGTTGGACGTCCTTACCAACCCCGACCCCTCGCTCCCCCTGCTGCTCTACGTCGCGGCTTCGCCACATGCGGTCAACGCGGCACTAGTGCAGGAGCAGACTGTCGATGGCGTGGTCCGGCAGTGCCCCGTGTACTATGTCTCCGAAGTCCTGACACTGTCCAAGTGCAACATGACAGAGCTGGAGAAGATTGCCTACGCAGTCGTCATGTCGTCGCGCAAACCGCGCCATTACTTCGAAGCATTCAAGGTCTGAGTCACCTCAAACAGGGGACTTGTCGGCGTTTCGAGGCCGGGGGTCCCTAAGCCGACGAGTGAGTGTGCCACGTGCCCCAGCCCAGATGGGTCGAGCGCGTGGGCGAGCGCGAAGGGGGGAAGCGAGGTGGCCGGAGACGGGCGTGAGAGAGGTGGAAATCCCGCGGCCTTCGTGTTCGTCCCGCGCCCAGGTCGGGTGCGCTTGCAGTAGGGGGTTACAAGCGTCCACGCGGGTGAGGGAAGCGAGCGGCCCCAAGAGAGCGCCTGCCCCGTCCTCGTCCCCGCGCGGCCGACCTCCTGTAAGAAGGCCCTGGTCCTTCCTTTTATAGGCGTAAGGAGAGGATCCAGGTGTACAATGGGGGTGTAGCAGAGTGCTACGTGTCTAGCGGGGGAGAGCCAGCGCCCTAAGTATATGCCAATGTGGCAGCCGGAGAGATCTTGGCACCCAGCTGGTGTGGTGTCGTGGCTGTCGGAGGAGCAACGGAGCCTGGCGGAGGGACAGCTGTCGGAGCGGTTGGGTCCTTGCTGACGTCCCCCTGCTTCCGTAAGGGAGCTGAGAGCCGCCGTCGTCACGGGGCTAGCGGGGCGCCATCATTGCCTATCTGGCGGAGCTGGCCAGATGGGACACCGGTCTTGTTCTCTGCGGCCCGAGTCGGCTCGGGGTAGGGTGATGATGGCGCTTCCTGTTGACGTGGCGGGCTTGTGCCCTAGATCGGGCGACGTGGAGGCTCCTCCGAAGCCGAGGTCGAGTCTGCCTTTCATGGCCGAGGCCGAGCCCGAGCTCCTGGGTCGGGCGAGGCGGAGGTCGTTCGGCAGAGGCCAGGGCGGAGTCCGACCCCTGGGGTCGGGCGAAGCGGAGTTCGTCGTCTTCCGGGGCCTTAGCCCGAGTCCGAGCCCTGGGTCGGGCGGAGCGGAGTTCGCCGTCTTCCGGGGCCTTAGCCCGAGTCCGAGCCCTGGGTCGGGCGGAGCGGAGTTCGCCGTCTTCCGGGGCCTTAGCCCCAGTCCGAGCCCTGGGTCGGGCGGAGCGGAGTTCGCCGTCTTCCGGGGCCTTAGCCCGAGTCCGAGCCCTGGGTCGGGCAGAGCCTCCTATGGCGCCTTTGACAAGGCCTGACTGCCTGTCAGTCTCACTCTGTCAAGTGGCACTGCAGTCGGAATGGCGCAGGCGGCGCTGTCCTTCTGTCAGACCGGTCAGTGGAGCGGCGAAGTGACGGTGGTCACTTCGGCTCTGCCGGGGGGCGCGCGTCAGGATAAAGGTGCTAGGCTGCCTTTGCGTTAAATGCTCCTGCGACCCGGTCGGTCGGCGCGGCGATTTAGTCAGGGTTGCTTCTTAGCGAAGGCAAGGCCTCGGGCGAGCCGGAGATGTGTCCGCCGTTAAATAGGGGGCCTCGGGCGAGACGGAAACCCCTCGGGGTCGGCTGCCCTTGCCCGAGGCTAGGCTCGGGCGAGGCGTGATCGAGTCGCTCGTATGGACTGATCCCTGACTTAATCGCACCCATCAGGCCTCTGCGGCTTTATGCTGATGGGGGTTACCAGCTGAGAATTAGGCTTCTTGAGGGTACCCCTAATTATGGTCCCCGACAGTAGCCCCCGAGCCTCGAAGGGAGTGTTAGCACTCGCTTGGAGGCTTTCGTCGCACTTTTTTGCAAGGGGACCAGCCTTTCTTGGTTGCATTTTGTTCCGGTGGGTGCGCGCGAGCGCACCCGCCGGGTGTAGCCCCCGAGGCCTCGGAGGAGTGGTTTCACTCCTTCAAGGTCTTAATGCCTTGCGTAATGCTTCGGCTGGTCTGGTGGTTCCCTCATGCGAACTGGCCGTAGCCCGGGTGCACGGTCGGGGCCCAAGTTCTCAGGCTGGTATGTTGACGCTGTCAACGGTTTGGCCGGAGCCGGGTTTGCGAGAGTAGCCCCCGAGCCTCCGCACAGGGCGAGAGGGCGATCAGGGACAGACTCGGCTTTTTTACATACGCCCCTACGTCGCCTTTCCGCAAGGAGGAGGGGGGGAGAGCACCATGTTACCCTCGATGGGCACCGAACATGGTGTCTCCGGTGAGCTGCAAGCGGGTAATCCGAGTGGACGTCCGTGCCCCATTCGTTGGGGGTCGGCTAGGGGCCCAGAGGCATGCCCAAAAGTACCTGCGGGTGATCTGCCGGACCCGGTCCCCTGGCGACGGGGTCCGAGGGCTCGATGCCTCCCTCCGATGGGATTCCGTTACAAGATCGCTCCCGCTGGTCTCGGAAATGTCCTAGGGTACCTCGGGAGCGCAGCCCGAGCCTTGGTTATGTATCGAACGTACCCCTGGTCATCCCTCGCTCGGTGTCTGAGGCGACTGTGAACCCTTCGGGGGCCAGCCTTCGAACCCCTGATCAGTAATGGGCGCGGAGCCCGAGTAGCCTGAGGCGGCCGTGGAACCCTTCAGGGGGCCGGCCTTCGAACCCCTGACCAGTAGTGGGTGTAGGGCCCACGCGATCTGAGGCGGCTGTTGAACCCTTCGGGGGGCCAGCCTTCGAACCCCTGATCAGTAAGGAGGCTCGGAGCCTGGTTCCTTCACGGGGAAGGATCCCTTTCGGGGTATCCCCCTTTCCCGGTCCCTGTCGCAAGAGATAGAGAAAGAGGAAAAAAGGAAAAAGGATACAAAACCGAACGACGCGGCGTACCTTTTTTGGCGCGGTTGTTTCGGCGAAGGCGAAGCGTCGCCCGCTGCTCCTGCCAGAAGCGCCGCCTGTCCAGCCGCGGAGTCAATGCGACGGGGCGAGTAGTTGGCAGGGCGGCCGTTGCGCGTGCGCGAGCCGTTCGAGGAACGGACCATGGGCGCGTTGTCTTCACGCCGTGAGAGGGGGTTCTCTTGCTGCCCCCGGATGGGACGAGAGCTTGGCTGACGACGTGACCGCTGCTCCCGCGCGCCTGCCACCGTCATTACTGCCGGCCCACCTTTGGCCGCGTTGGCCGCCGCGTCAGGCTGGCGCTGCTGGGTCGCGCGCTGGGTCGCCTCGAGTCGTGGTATTGGTTCCGCAATCGAGGAGGCGCGGTGGTGGCACAGGCGGTACAGTTGCTTGCATGCAGCATCTGGCGCGTCGATCGCGCGACGCGTGGGCCTGGGCCTCCATGCTGGCGTGTCGAGAGTCGGAGAAGCGCGTCCACTTGGCGCGGTTGCATGCCGCCTGCATGGCTGCCCGCCCCTTTCGCCCGTTGGTCTGGGCAAAAGTGGAGGGTCACTTGTAACCGCTGGGCGGTTGCGTGCACCACGCGCGGCGGTTCGGCTTCTTCTGCTCGGAGCCGGTCTGCATGACATGCGGGACCCAGCCCCCGCGCCACAGGGGAGGGCTTTGGAGCGTGTTGGAGAAGACTCAGCCCATGACGGTTGGGGGTGCAAGCAGGGAGAGTCGCCTTTAAAAGGAGGGCGACCCCTTTCGTAAGGCGACCATGTCTTCTTGCTCCCTTATGCACCGCATCTTTCCACCTTCCAAGCCCCCGGATGGGGGAAACCGCCGTCTTTTCGCCTCATTGTTGGAGGAACGCAACTCCGTGGGAGTTGGTACCTTTCAGCCATCGTTCGGCTTCAAGGATTTTCATCACACAGCCCGGTTGCTCCCCTCCGCTGGTGGTCACCCAAGACGGTGACCTCCAGCTCCTGGATGGGGAGAGGCAAACCGGGCTGTGATCCCGGTCCCGCCCTCAGTGTTGAGGGTGTTCGTCATCCTCGCTGGGGCGGGGAGCGAGGCGAGCCGGGGCTCCACCTCCTGCGCGGGTCGGTGGACCACCTCTTCTTCCAGCTTCTGGTGGTGGCAATCGCCCTTTAGCCCTACGGCGGAGACGTCCTCCAGTCATGCCGGGGAAGGCGAACTGTTGCTGCCCAGCTAGGATGCAACATTCCGTCCTCTTCCTCGCATTCGCGGCGAGGACGGCTGCGAGGATCTGCCGGGATGCTCGGGGGCGACCCGCGTTTTGTTGGTGATTTGCCCAGAGCTTGTCGCTCCACGGGCTTCCCCGGCGTGGAGGTTGTCTATACCCGTGGAGACGGAACCGGAGTTCCGTTTGTGACGGCACTTCGAGTGCCGGTGTTTTTTGTTCATTTCGGCTTTTGGGGCCTGAACATGTATGTAACGTCGGCACGGAGCCATGTTTTTTCCTCATTTTCGAGCGCTAAGACTCGTCTGCTGATTATCTGAACCGCTTCACCAAGCATGAGTCGCCCCGTGTCAAGGTGACGAGTGAGGTATCCGTATCCCGGAGGCGTAGGAGTCCCTCGGCTCGGTCGGCCTTGCTGTCCGAGGCTCCTCTAGCTTAGTTAAAGAGACCCCTCGGCCGCTCTTCGACGAGCCGAGGCCAGGGGTAGCGATATCAGTATGAACAGAGGTGGAGTCGGCTCGAAAATGAAACCTGGTTAGCCGGAGCCTAGCCGGGTTATCCGTTGGCGGGATCGACGTCGGAGTTGATCAGCCGAGGCCTCAGGTCGGGCTGGCGCCCTTGGAAGATGGTTGGCCGAGGCCCTAGGGGTAACCGGCCGAGCCGCCTGCTCGGGCCGGATTCCCGGAGAAGTCCCTGGCAGCGATTGCCCGGGCGTGGTGATGATGTCGTCCTTCGGAGCGGAGACCCTCGGACCGCGTCGCCGTCCGAGGCTAGGTCGGGCCTCGCCGAAGTTGTCGTCGATGCCGAGGGCGTTGCTGCCCCCTTCTAGCGTCAAGACCCGAGCCTGCAGGATCAGATTGTCTTGTAGCGTGTGCCTTGTGTGGCCGTCGAGGCCGGAACACACACCCTCGCTGCGTTGTAAAGCTGCGTCTCTTTTCCTCTTGTTTCGAGTATCTGGACTTTCTGTCGGTAACAGGGATGTTTGTGCGAGCGAGAGTTGCTTCTCGCGGAAGGTGATGAGTGAGGTATCCGTATCCCGGAGGCGTGGGAGTCCCTCGGCTCGGTCGGCCTTGCCGCTTACGCGTACTTTCACCCGTCCATGAGGCCCTGTCGCCGACTCGGTCGAGAAGGCTCGAAGGATCGCTTCGGCAGAAGGGCTTCCGAACATAAAGACTTATTCGATCCGCGGGGCCGGATAAACACGAGTTACTTATCGCAGAAGGTGATGAGTGAGGTATCCGTATCCCGGAGGCGTAGGAGTCCCTCGGCTCGGTCAGCCTTGGCTGCTTACGTGTACTCCGTCGTTTCCAGGACCCACTTTTCGAAGTAGTCAAAAAGCACGAAAGATATTCTGGTAAGAGAGATTTTTTTTCGAGGAAAATTTTGACGTAGAGGGGGTTTCCCCCCTTTTAGCCCCCGAGGGAGGGTCGAGCTTTGCCGAGGCGAGGCTGACCCTTCCTTGTTGACTAAACTTTGCGTGGGTGCGAGGTATATGAACAACTTGGAAACATCTTAAGGGTAGAAGCGATGTAGTTGTTGGATGTTCCAAGCGTTGCCGTAGACCTCGCCTTGACTGTTGGCCAGCTTGTACGTTCCGGGCTTCAGAACTTTGGCGATGAAGAATGGCCCCTCCCAGGGGGGCGTGAGCTTGTGCCTCCCTTGGGCGTCTTGCCGCAGCCGAAGCACCAGGTCGCCCACCTGGAGGTCTCGGGGTCGGACCCCTCGGGCGTGGTAGCGTCGCAGGGACTGCTGATACCGCGCCGAGTGTAGTAAGGCCCTGTCCCGAGCCTCTTCCAGTTGGTCCAGCGAGTCTTCTCGGCTAGCTTGGTTGCTTTGATCGTCGTAGGCCCTTGTCCTCGGGGAGCCGTATTCCAGGTCAGTGGGCAAGACGGCCTCGGCCCCGTAGACTAGGAAGAACGGCGTGAAACCCATGGCCCGGCTCGGCGTTGTCCTCAGGCTCCAGACCACCGAGGGGAGTTCCTTCATCCATCTCTTGCCGAACTTGTTGAGGTCGTTGTAAATCCGAGGCTTGAGCCCTTGTAGAATCATGCCGTTGGCACGCTCTACTTGCCCATTCGACATGGGATGAGCTACGGCAGCCCAGTCCACCCGGATGTGGTGATCCTCGCAAAAATCCAAGAATTTTCTGCCGGTGAACTGGGTGCCGTTGTCGGTGATGATGGAGTTTGGGACCCCGAAGCGATGGATGATGTTGGTGAAGAACGCCACCCGCCTGCTCGGACCTGATACTGTTCAGGGGTCGGACCTCGATCCACTTGGAGAATTTGTCGACGGCGACCAGCAGGTGCGTGTAGCCCCCGGGCGCCTTCTGCAGAGGGCCGACGAGGTCCAGACCCCACACAGCGAAGGGCCAAGTGAGGGGTATCGTCTGCAGAGCCTGAGCGGGCAGGTGGGTCTGCTTCGCGTAGAATTGACACCCTTCGCAGGTGCGGACAATTCTAGTGGCGTCAGCCACCACCGTCGGCCAGTAGAAGCCTTGCCGGAAAGCGTTCCCGACGAGGGCTCGAGGCGCTGCATGATGGCCGCAAGCCTCCGAGTGTATCTCTTGTAGGAGTTCCTGACCTTCGGCGATGGAGATGCATCGCTGGAGGATGCCCGAGGGGCTGTGGTGGTAGAGCTCCTTCTCATCGCCCAGCAAGACGAACGACTTGGCGCGTCGCGCTACCCGCCGAGCCTCGGCTTGGTCGAGGGGTAGCTCTCCTTGGCGGAGATATTGCAGGTACGGGGTCTGCCAATCTCGATCAGGCGTGACCCCGCTCCGTTCCTCCTCGATGCGCAGCGCCTCGCCCTCGGGGGCCGAGGGTACCTCGGGCTGGGCCGAGGGTACCTCGGGCTCGGGCGTGTCGTTGATCTTGACGGAGGGTTGGTGCAGATCCTGGGAGAAGACGTTCGGGGGAACCGTCGTTCGCCCCGAGGCTATTTTCGCCAGCTCGTCCGTAGTCTCGTTGTAGCGCCGGGCGATGTGGTTAAGCTCGAGCCCGTAGAACTTGTCTTCCAGGCGCCGAACCTCATCGCAGTAGGCCTCCATCTTCGGGTCGCGGCAGCGGGAGTTCTTCATGACTTGATCGATGACGAGCTACGAGTCGCCGCGAGCGTCGAGGCGTCGGACCCCTAGCTCGACGGCGATTCGCAATCCGTTGATCAGAGCTTCGTACTCAGCCACATTGTTGGACACCGGGAAATGGAGGCGCAGCACGTAGCGTAGGTGCTTCCCGAGGGGCAAGATGAACAGCAGGCCCACGCCGGCTCCCGTCTTCATCAGCGACCCGTCGAAAAACATGGTCCAGAGCTCCGGTTGGATCGAAGCCGTCGGCAGCTGGGTGTCGACCCATTCGGCTACGAAGTCCGCCAATACCTGGGACTTGATGGCCTTCCGAGGGGCGAACGAGATTGTCTCGCCCATGATTTCCACCGCCCACTTTGCGATCCTGCCCGAGGCCTCTCGGCACTGGATGATCTCCCCCAGGGGGAAGGATGACACCACAGTTACCGGATGAGACTCGAAGTAATGTCGCAACTTTCGCCTCGTCAGGATCACTGCATACAGTAGCTTCTGAACTTGTGGGTAGCGGATCTTGGTTTTGGATAGCACCTCGCTGACGAAGTAAACTGGCCTCTGAACGGGCAATGCATGCCCCTCTTCTTGCCTTTCGACCACAATCGCGGCGCTAACCACCTGAGTGGTCGCGGCGACGTAGACCAAGAGGGCTTCTCCATCAGCTGGGGGTACCAAGATAGGCGCCTTGGTGAGGAGCACCTTCAGGTTCCCGAGAGATTCCTCGGCCTCAGGGGTCCAAGTGAAGCACTCGGCCTTCCTTAAGAGGTGGTACAGAGGCAGGCCTCTTTCGCCGAGGCGTGAGATGAAACGGCTCAAGGCCGCGAGACATCCCATGACCCTCTGTACACCTTTTAAGTCCCTGATGGGCCCCATGCTGGTGATGGCTGCGATCTTCTCCGGGTTGGCTTCGATGCCCCGCTCGGAGACGATGAACCCCAGGAGCATGCCTCGGGGCACCCCGAAGACACACTTCTCGGGATTGAGCTTGACGTCCTTTGCCTTGAGACACCGGAATGTCACTTCAAGGTCGGAGAGGAGGTCAGAGGCTTTCCTTGTCTTGACTACGATGTCATCGACGTAGGCCTCGACCGTACGACCGATGTGTTCGCCGAACACATGGTTCATGCACCGCTGGTACGTCGCACCCGCGTTCCTCAAACCGAACGGCATGGTGACATAGCAGTACATGCCGAAGGGCGTGATGAAAGAAGTCGCGAGCTGGTCAGACTCTTTCATCTTGATTTGATGATACCCTAAGTAGGCATCGAGGAAAGATAGGGTTTCGCACCCAGCAGTGGAATCCACGATTTGATCGATGCGAGGTAGAGGGTAGGGAACCTTCGGACATGCTTTGTTGAGACCAGTGTAGTCTACACACATCCGCCATTTCCCCCCTTTCTTTCTCACAAGCACAGGGTTGGCAAGCCATTCGGGATGGAATACCTCTTTGATGAACCCTGCTGCCATTAGCTTGTGGATCTCCTCGCCTATCACTCTGCGCTTCTCCTCGTCGAATCGGCGCAGAGGCTGCCTGACCGGTCGGGCTCCGGCCCGAATATCCAGCGAGTGCTCGGTGACATCCCTCGGTATGCTGGGCATGTCCGAGGGACTCCACGCAAAGACGTCGGCGTTTGCGCGGAGAAAGTCGACGAGCACTGCTTCCTATTTGGGGTCGAACCCGGAACCGATCCGGATCTGCTTGGAGGTGTCGCCACTGGGGTCGAGAGGGATGGCCTTAACCGTCTCCGCTGGCTCAAAGTTGTCGGCGTGTCGCTTCACGTCTGGCACCTCTCTGGAGAGGTTCTCCAGGTCGGCGATGAGGGCCTCGGACTCGGCGAGGGCCTCGGCATACTCCACGCACTCCACGTCGCATTCGAACGCGTGTTTGTACGTGGGGCCGACGGTGATGACCCCATTGGGGCCCGACATCTTGAGCTTCAGGTAGGTGTAGTTGGGGACAGCCATGAACTTCGCGTAGCATGGCCTCCCCAATACCGCGTGGTAGGTTCCTCGGAACCCGACCACCTCGAACGTCAAAATCTCCCTTCGGAAGTTGGAGGGCGTTCCGAAGCAGACAGGAAGGTCGAGCCGTCCGAGGGGCTGGACGCGCTTCCCAGGAATGATCCCGTGGAAGGGCGCAGCGCCTGCTCGGACGGAGGACAGATCGACGCGCAGGAGCCTGAGGGTCTCGGCGTAGATGATGTTGAGGCAGCTGCCCGCATCCATCAGGACCTTGGTGAGCCTGACGTCGCCGATGATGGGGTCGACGACGAGCGGGTATTTCCCCGGGCTCGACACGTGGTCGGGGTGGTCAGCTTGGTCGAAGGTGATGGGCTTGTCGGACCAGTCTAGGTAGACTGGCGCCGCCACCTTCACCGAGCAGACCTCCCGACGCTCTCGCTTGCGATGCCGAGCCGAGGCATTCGCCGCATGCCCTCCGTAGATCATGAAGCAGTCGCGGACCTCGGGGAACTCTCCTGCTTGGTGATCTTCCTTTTTGTCGTCGTCGCGGGCCCTGCCACCCTCTGCGGGTGGCCCGACCTTGTGGAAGTGGCGCCGAAGCATGACGCACTCCTCGAGGGTGTGCTTGACGGGCCCCTGATGGTAGGGGCACGGCTCCTTGAGCATCTTGTCGAAGAGGTTAGCACCTCCGGGGGGCTTCCGAGGGTTCTTGTACTCGGCGGCGGCGACAAGGTCCGCGTCGGCGGCGTCGCGTTTCGCTTGCGACTTCTTCTTGCCTTTCTTCTTGGCGCCGCGCGGAGTAGACGCCTCGGGAGCCTCTTCCGACGGGCGGCCCTGGGGCTGCTTGTCCTTTCGGAAGATGGCCTCGACCGCCTCCTGGCCAGAGGCGAACTTGGTGGCGATGTCCATCAGCTCGCTCGCCCTGGTGGGGGTCTTGCGACCCAACTTGCTCACCAGGTCGCGGCAGGTGGTGCCGGCAAGGAACGCGCCGATGACATCTGAGTCGGTGATGTTGGGCAGCTCGGTGCGCTGCTTCGAGAATCGCCGGATGTAGTCCCGAAGAGACTCTCCCGGCTATTGCCGGCAGCTCCGGATGTCCCAGGAATTCCAGGGGCGCACGTACGTGCCCTGGAAATTGCCGGCGAAGGCTTGGACCAAATCAGCCCAGTTGGAGATCTGCCCCGGAGGCAGGTGCTCCAACCAGGCGCGAGCAGTGTCGGAGAGGAACAGGGGGAGGTCGCGGATGATGAGGTTGTCGTCGTCCGTTCCACCCAGTTGACAGGCCAGGCGGTAGTCTGCGAGCCACAATTCCGGCCTCGTTTCCCCCGAGTACTTTGTGATGGTAGTCGGGGGTCGGAAACGGGCTGGAAACGGCGCCCGCCGGATGGCCCGCCTGAAGGCCTGCGGACCGGGTGGTTCGGGCGAGGGACTCCGATCCTCCCCGCTGTCGTAGCGTCCCCCACGCCTGGGGTGGTAGCCTCGGCGCACCCTTTTGTCGAGGTGGGCCCGACGGTCGTGACGATGGTGCTCGTTGCCGAGGTGGCCCGGGGCCGCAGGCGCGGTGTTGCGCGTGCGCCCGGTGTAGACCGAGGCTTCCCGCATGAATCGGGAAGTCGCGGCATGAGGTTCCGAGGGGTACCCCTGCCTTCGGGAGGTAGAGCTCTCGGCCCGCTGGGCCGTAGCGCCTTCCAGGAGATTCTTGAGCTCTCCCTGGATTCGCCGACCCTCGGTGGTTGATGGTTCTGGCATCGCACGGAGGAGCATCGCTGCGGCTGCCAGGTTCTGACCGACCCCGCTAGATGCGGGTGGCGGCCTGTCCCTGACATCGTTGGCGACGCGGTGCTGGAAACCCTGGGGCAGGTGACGTATTTCTCCGGCCGGGGGTTGGCCCGCCCATACCTGCCCGACGTCCCGGCGGATCGACTCGAGCGCTCCTGCTCCCTCGTCGAGCCTGGCCTGCGCCCCGCGGACTTGCTCGAGCTGTGGGTCGTGACCCCCCGCCGGAACGGGGACCACAGCTAGCTCCCGCGGGATGTCGGCGTGAAGCACCGGCCTAGGGAGATCACCGTCCTCCAGCATGCCGAGATGGTTGCCTTCGGAGGGATCCCCTAGCTCGACGTGGAAACATTCGCGGCTTGGGCCGCAGTCCTTGTCGTCAAGGCTGCGGCTGCCGTCGGAACAGTCGGAGAGGCAGTAGTCACATGCGGTCATAAAGTTTCGCATGGCACTGGGGTTGCCAAATCCAGAGAAATCCCAACAGACGCTGGGATCGTCATCTTCCTCAGACCCAGAGGGCCCGTAGGTCGAGACGTCCGTCAATCGGTCCCAAGGCGACCGCATACGAAACCCCAGAGGGGTTGCACTCGCCTCAACGTGAGCGCCCGCCAAAGCGAGGTCGCTAGGCGGGTTGAGGCCGAGTCGAAATGACGTAGGATGGGAATCAGTCGGTACCTTTTGGTCGACGAGGAGCGACATAGTCACGTCAGGGACTGATTGCGCCGTCGTCTTGGGTACGAGGGCGACGTCCTGCAGGCCCTCCGCGAGCGTGCTGGCGTCGTCAACTTGCTCGGGATTGGCGTGTCGTGGGGGGACGGCGCTCGCCTTCGTCTTGAACGCGAGGTCGACGCCCGACGCGCCCTCCGTTGGGGCGCTGGGGACGTCGATTCGCTCGACAGCCGACGGAGTGCGGCCTCCCGCTCGGCCTTGGTTGCCCCGCCTCCTCCTCCGATGGCGGGGGAGAGGACGGGGCGAGTTCGAATGTTGTTCTTCCATCACGCGGGGAAGACGTCGTCGATTCTGCCACTGGCGGGCGGGCTGTCGGCCGCCATTGTCGTCGTCGCGCGGCGGTGGAAGGAGTATCATGTCGTAGCTGCCGTCGAGAGACATGAACTCGAGACTCCCGAAACGGAGCACCGTCCCGGGTCGGAGAGGTCGTTGGAGACTGCCCATCTGGAGCTTGACGGGAAACTGCTCGTCAACACGCAGCAGGCCCCTACCTGGCGTGCCAACTGTCGGTGTTTCGAGACCGGGGGGTCCCTAAGCCGACGAGTGAGTGTGCCGCGTGCCCCAGCCCAGATGGGTCGAGCGCGTGGGCGAGCGCGAAGGGGGGAAGCGAGGTGGCCGGAGACGGGCGTGAGAGAGGTGGAAATCCCGCGGCCTTCGTGTTCGTCCCGCGCCCAGGTCGGGTGCGCTTGCAGTAGGGGGTTACAAGCGTCCACGCGGGTGAGGGAAGCGAGCGGCCCCAAGAGAGCGCCTGCCCCGTCCTCGTCCCCGCGCGGCCGACCTCCTCTAAGAAGGCCCTGGTCCTTCCTTTTATAGGCGTAAGGAGAGGATCCAGGTGTACAATGGGGGTGTAGCAGAGTGCTACGTGTCTAGCGGGGGAGAGCCAGCGCCCTAAGTACATGCCAATGTGGCAGCCGGAGAGATCTTGGCACCCAGCTGGTGTGGTGTCATGGCTGTCGGAGGAGCAACGGAGCCTGGCGGAGGGACAGCTGTCGGAGCGGTTGGGTCCTTGCTGACGTCCCCCTGCTTCCGTAAGGGAGCTGAGAGCCGCCGTCGTCACGGGGCTAGCGGGGCGCCATCATTGCCTATCTGGCGGAGCTGGCCAGATGGGACACCGGTCTTGTTCTCTGCGGCCCGAGTCGGCTCGGGGTAGGGTGATGATGGCGCTTCCTGTTGACGTGGCGGGCTTGTGCCCTAGATCGGGTGACGTGGAGGCTCCTCCGAAGCCGAGGTCGAGTCTGCCTTTCATGGCCGAGGCCGAGCCCGAGCTCCTGGGTCGGGCGAGGCGGAGGTCGTTCGGCAGAGGCCAGGGCGGAGTCCGACCCCTGGGGTCGGGCGAAGCGGAGTTCGTCGTCTTCCGGGGCCTTAGCCCGAGTCCAAGCCCTGGGTCGGGCGGAGCGGAGTTCGCCGTCTTCCGGGGCCTTAGCCCGAGTCCGAGCCCTGGGTCGGGCGGAGCGGAGTTCGCCGTCTTCCGGGGCCTTAGCCCGAGTCCGAGCCCTGGGTCGGGCGGAGCGGAGTTCGCCGTCTTCCGGGGCCTTAGCCCGAGTCCGAGCCCTGGGTTGGGCGGAGCCTCCTATGGCGCCTTTGACAAGGCCTGACTGCCTGTTAGTCTCACTCTGTCAAGTGGCACTGCAGTCGGAATGGCGCAGGCGGCGCTGTCCTTCTGTCAGACCGGTCAGTGGAGCGGCGAAGTGACAGCGGTCACTTCGGCTCTGCCGGGGGGCGCGCGTCAGGATAAAGGTGTCAGGCTGCCTTTGCGTTAAATGCTCCTGCGACCCGGTCGGTCGGCGCGGCGATTTAGTCAGGGTTGCTTCTTAGCGAAGGCAAGGCCTCGGGCGAGCCGGAGATGTGTTCGCCGTTAAATAGGGGGCCTCGGGCGAGACGGAAACCCCTCGGGGTCGGCTGCCCTTGCCCGAGGCTAGGCTCGGGCGAGGCGTGATCGAGTCGCTCGTATGGACTGATCCCTGACTTAATCGCACCCATCAGGCCTCTGCAGCTTTATGCTGATGGGGGTTACCAGCTGAGAATTAGGCGTCTTGAGGGTACCCCTAATTATGGTCCCCGACAGGACTCGGCGAATTATTCAGAAACCCGGAGGCATCGGTGAGGATTGCCAAGTGGGCGGCCGAACTCTCCGGCTACCACATCTGCTTCGAGCCCAGGACAGCCATCAAGTCTCAAGTCCTGGCAGACTTCATCGTCGACTGGACTGGGCCAACAACACAGCCAGACCCGTCCGCAGAGAAGATTTGGACGATCCATTGCGACGGTGCATGGTGCCATGCGGGGGCAGGCGTCGCTGCAGTCATCACCTCACCAGTCGGGGTCAAGCACAGATATGCAGCACGACTCAGCTTCAATCTGGAATCCGACAGATGCACAAATAATATAGCAGAATACGAAGCAGTTATCCTCGGCCTCCGCAAGCAAAGGGCCCTTGGAGTCACCACCTGCATCATCAAAACAGACTCCAAGGTAGTTGCCGGTCAAGTCGAGAAAGACTATGCAGCAAAGGACCCCGCGCTCATGCAGTACCTCGCGGCCATCCGAAGTCTCAAGAGGCAATTCAAGGGGTTCACCTTGCAGCATGTGGATCGGGCCAAGAATGAAGAGGCCGACGTATTGGCCAAGGCTGCCGCCAGGGGCGAAACTCTGCCCTCCGACGTGTTCTTTCATGTCATCGGCACGCCAGCCGTCCGGAGCCCCGAAGGGCTCCAAATAACCAATGACAGCGAGGGCCACCGCATAGTCAACCTTATCATGACCGAAGACTGGCGGGCACCAATAACCCTGTTCCTACAGGGGTATTATCATCCAGCCGACATCAGTGAGGCCAAGCGCCTCAGACATCGAAGCCAAGACTTCGCACTGATTGAAGGCCAACTCTACAAAAAAGGGGTCAGTCAGCCAATGCTTAAGTGCGTCACCGAAGCCGAAGGCATGCAGATCCTACGTGAAGTCCACAGTGGCACGTGCGGCTCACACGCAGGGCCAAGGGCCCTAGCTGCTAAGGTGATCCGCCAGGGCTTTTACTGGCCCGCAATGATCTGCGCCGCAAATCGGGTCACACGGTCCTGCGAAGCCTGCCAGAAGTTTTCTCCTCGGTCAGGCAGCCCCTCGCAGTATACAAAGCTGATCGCCCATACATGGCCTCTCCAGCGCTGGGGCCTGGACATTGTCGAGCCCCTGCCCACCGCTCAGGGGAACCTTAAGTTCGCCTTCGTCGCTGTCGAGTACTTCACCAAATGGATCGAGGCGCGGGCTGTTTCTACAATAACATCAAAGACTGCCCAAAAATTCTTCTGGCAGAACATTGTTTGCCGCTTCGGAGTACCGTCCGAACTAACAGTAGACAACGACAAGCAGTTTGACAACCAAGACTTCAAGGATTTTTGTTTCTCCATTGGCACCAAGCTTGCCTTCGCCTCAGTCTATCATCCGCAGTCCAACGGGGTCGTGGAACGCGCCAACGGGAAAATCTTCACAGCTGTCAAGAAAATGCTCCTTGATGAAAAAAAGGGCAGATGGACCGATTTGTTACCTGAGGCAGTCTGGGCACTAAACACGACTGAGTGCAGGGCGACCGGGTTTACTCCCTTCCGCCTTCTTTACGGATCGGAGGCCATGACCCCGCAAGAAATAAAGCATGGGTCCCCGCGAACAGTTCCGTCAGCCGTCCCCGACGTGGACGAGCCAACTTCAAAGGATCTCATTGACGGAGACCGAGTCTTCGCCCTATAGGCCCTAAACAAATACCAAGCCCAGACCAAAGCATGGCGCGACCACACAGTCATCCCGTGGGAGTTCAGCGAGGGGGACCTCGTACTCGTCCGAACAGCTCGGACGGAGTCCAAGGGCAAGCTGGAGCCCAAGTGGAAGGGCCCCTTTATAGTCAAGACAAAAGCTTCCCCCAGCGCTTACAGGCTCACAACGCCAAACGGCGAGGACCTGGAGCACTCCTGGAACATCGACAACCTCCGCAAATTTTTTGTTTGAATCCTCAGGGCTGATTTCGCCCTTGTAATTCATAAAAACAATCTTGTACCGGCCCGCACTCTTTTCCTCCCGGGGGGTGAGGTTTTTAACGAGGCGGAGCCATGTAATATATGTGTGAAAATCCCCCGCAAAAACATGCGTCGAAAAAAGACCGCGACGACGGCCTTCGACATTCGACCAATACGAGGTCACCGCGAGGTTAAGCGCTAGCCACCCTCGCGTGCGACAAATCCGCGCAGAAGTCGCCTAAGGGTGCAGCCGGACCAGCACAACAAGTGCGAAAAAATCGAAGTCTATCGCGAAGACTATCCGCGCAGAAGTCGCCTAAGGGTGCAGCCGGACCAGCACAACAGGTGCGAAAAAATCAAAGTCTATCGTGAAGACTATCCGCGCAGAAGTCGCCTAAGGGTGCAGCCGGACCAGCACAACAAGTGCGAAAAAATCGAAGTCTATCGCGAAGACTATCCGCGCAGAAGTCGCCTAAGGGTGCAGCCGGACCAGCACAACAAGTGCGAAAAAATCGAAGTCTATCGCGAAGACTATCCGCACAGAAGTCGCCTAAGGGTGCAGCCGGACCAGCACAACAAGTGCGAAAAAATCAAAGTCTATTGCGAAGACTATCCGCGCAGAAGTCGCCTAAGGGTGCAGCCGGACCAGCACAACAAGTGCGAAAAAAACCAAAGTCTACCGCGAAGACTATCCGCGTAGAAGTCGCCTAAGGGTGCAGCCGGACTAGCACAACAAGTGCGAAAAAACCAAAGTCTACCGCGAAGACTATCCGCGCAGAAGTCGCCTAAGGGTGCAGCCGGACTAGCACAACAAATGCGAAAAAACCGAAGGCTGTCCGTGCAGAAGACACCTAAGGGTGCAACCGGACTAGCACAACAAAGGCAGAAACGACAACATCAAACCGTCCGCGCCAAGACCAACTATAATCGCACCAGCACAGCACAACAAAACAAACCAGACAAAGTACACAACGCCTTCGCAGGCATAGACAAGCGAGGGCACACAACTTCATCATACAAGCCTCTACACATATACAAGCGAGGGCACCACACTCTACATCGGCTCAACCTTAGGAATAATTCCCATCTCCCTATAATTAAATAACATTATCCTAAGCTCCTCACCCGCAAAAAGACTTCGCAGTTCCCCTTCACCTGTATTCACGGCGGCCGGCAAAGACAACAGTTCCTGCCGGCCAGCCCCACTCACACGAAGCCGAGCCCCCTCCGCCCCACTAACTCTACGTTTCGCAACCGCCCTTCGTCGTCGTCGCCCGGTGCTAGGACCTGGCACGTCTACTGCGTCCGCGACGTGCATGCGGCGAAGCCTCCGCCGCAGCCACATCCAAGGCCGCAAAGTAGTCCAAGTCCTCCTCCGACGACTCCTCAGTCCACTCAACCGAGCTCCCAGAGTCAGCACAATCAAAAAACTCAGATGCAGATCCACCACATTCATTACCATCTTCCGCGGTCGAAGCCGCCAAAAATTTAGTAGTAGCGGTTGCGTGCGCAGGCCCAAAATCTTGAACCTACGCAGCAACCAAAATTCAGCAACATATACAAATTTCCCCAACCCTCTACACCCGCTACGCCACCTGCGAAGGCCCTGACGCTGCGGGAGCCTCCGCCGTTGCTTCCGCTGTTGTCTCCGCCGCCACCGCTGCGGGATCTTCAGCACTCGGCGCAGCAACTGCGGAGGCATCAGGCGCGCCTTCGGCGACCTCTGGGGGCAGGTCTTCGCCGGCCGCAGCGGATGCGAGGGCACCCGACGCGTCTCCCGCAGTCTCCGGGGTCGGCTCCAGGGCGACCCCAGACGCGGCCTCCGCCGGGGTCGGCTCCGGGTCAGACAGCATGCTGTTCAACGCCCCGAAGTCGTCGACCCTCTCGCCACGCGCCGCCTAAGACAAAACACACAAAATTCATCAAACACACACACAGTCTACATCCAACAAACACCAAACAAACGAAAACGTTACCTGAGCCCTCGCCGACTCGGCCCGCTCCCTGACCACCTCGCGACCGTGCGGACCCCACATCCGGTCGTAGATGGCTCCGGCGGATTCCTTCACTACGGGGTCCTCAACCTTAAAGATATCTCGCTCAAAATCTTCATCGGCTTGGTCGAAGACCTCGAAGTGCCGGCACCCTTCGTGGGAGAGCGCGTTCATCGCCCCCTCGCAAGTGACCAGGGAGGCATACGCCATAAACCCCTCCACAACAGTGGGGAGTGCCTGCAACTCCTCCTGCACCCACTCCAGGCAGCGAAGTCCGGGCTCTCGGTCCGGCACTTCGAACTCACCGGTCCCCGCGCCCAGCCCACGATATGTATCTATAAGCAGCTGGCGCGTCCGCTCTGCCTCCGCGCGCGACACGGCCTCGGCCCTCTCCACGCGGCTCTCCAGGGCGGTGAGCCGCTCCTGCAGCTGCTCGGCGCGCTCCCTGGCAAGATTGCCCTCCGCCCGTGCCAGGTTAGCCTCCGCCCGCGCAGCCTGCGCCTTGACAAGGGCCTCGTTGGTCTCCCTCCTCTCCCCCGCCAACTGGCGCCGGAGGTCAGCCTTCTCCCCCTCCAGCGTGGCCACCTTGTCCGCCAGCTTGCGACACTTGCTGTCGGCGACCGATTTTTCACGGATGGCGTCAGCATGTTGTGTCTGAAGTCTCTCGACTTCGGCAGCCACAGCTGCCGTGAGGGCCCCGACGCTGTGCGGCTGGCGAAGTCAGCCACCTGCAGAGCAATCGTAAGACCGCGGCCCCAGCAAGCCGATGAAAAAAAAACGAAGTCCAGCTCAGGGAACCTGATTTAGCGCCTCCGTCACCTCCTTCAGCCGGCGGGACGCAGCGCCCGCCTCATCCCTGACAACCGCGAGGGCCGACACCTCGCCTCCGGCGCTAAGGGCCCCGCCCTTCGCCTTCGGCACTGCGGTAGCCGTCGTGGTCGCCGCGGCAGGCGCAACCATAGCAAGTTGGCCTTCGCCCGACCCTGCGACGTACCAACGAATATATATATATATATATATATATATATATATATATATATATATATATATATATATATATATATATATGTAGCCGACGACTTACCACCAAGATAGTCGTCCACACTAATATCGGTGGCGAAGTCGGTGACGCGTTTGCCTGACAACGGCAACGCTCGGGCCGCCTTCGCGACCTCCGCCACCTTCGTCGATTTGGAGCCTCCGGCGCCTGCCGTTGCCTCCGGCGCCTTGCTAGATGCAGGGGCGCCCGACTTCGCCGCCAGCGGCGGCTTGCCTCCGCCGGGGGCCGCAGCCTTCGCAGCCCCCCGCTACCTCTTCGGCCTGGCTTCAACGAGCCTAACAGCCGCCTGGCGCTTTTGTGCAGCTCCCTGGCAATCCTTGTCCATCACTGCAGACACAACAGCAGCAATATTTCGCCCATAAGGAAAAACTCTCCATTCACGAACCATGCGAGATGTAAAAAAATCCTCGCCAGCCGCGCGGGGGACAGGAACACTCCTAGGCCAACAACCCCCGGTAACCCTCAACATACGAGCCGAAGACTCCCGGAGCTCGGGCGAAGACATCCTTCCCCCGGGGGCCGCGCACGTCCTCATCAGCTCTCTAGCAAAGCCATCAGAAACCCCAAGACCTCCCGTAACAGTACCTAATTTTCTCTTTTTAGAGGATGGGGCGGCCGCCGGCGTAGGGTCGTCTCCAGTCTCCACCGCCGGCTTCTTCCCACGGCGGTCCACATCGTCTTGACCAGGGTAGCCGTCATATGGCAATTGATTTAATTCAAAAACCCTGTTCAAATGGTCATTCGACCCGCGGATATCCCAGCTGCGCTGGCCCTCTGTCCTCGGCACGTAACGTCCAACGAGCCGCACCGCCCCATCCTCCGCCTCACGCACAAAGGCGGTCGGGTCGCGGTTTTGCAGATTCAGTACGAAGGCAGGACTTCGCACCATCTTCCCACCATGGGAAGGCATCTGGCGAGGGCACACTTCGCCCAACGCCCAGCCATGCGCCAAGGGCCATACCCCGTACGCCACAAACTCTTCAACCAAATCGCACCCACTGCTCAGGCCGGCGGCGCACCGAAGGGCCCCTTCGTCCACATCCTCCTCCGCCACTTCAAAGGGCGGGTATGCTGAGTAAAAATGAGAGCACATCTCGGACACGGGGAGTCCCTCATGGCCTTCGACGGTACCCTCAGCAACGTAAAACCAAAATTCATTCCAATTGCCCCACTTGTTGCGGGCGCAAGGAACCAACTCGACTACCTGCATTGTGGTCTTGCAGGTCTTCGGCGTGAATGTGCAGGACCCAAACTGAGCAACTTCGTCTCCAATCATCCTCTTCTGCCAGTGCAAACAATAATACTTCGCAAAAACTTCAACCGATGGCTGTCCGCCGTACGAAGTCGTCGCCCAGACATACTTCGACAGAGCCACTATGGCATTCGGTGTCAGCTGATGTATTTGAACGTTGAACCTGCGCAGGACTTCGCCAACAAATCGGTGCGCAGGCAAGCGGAGTCCGGCGGCGAAGAACGCCTCAAAAACAACCAACTCGCCCTCCGGCTCGGGGACTTCCTCCGTCCCCGGGACTCGAGCAACTCCGCCGTCGAAGTAACCCAACCGCTGCATATCTTACACGCGGACCGATGACATCCGCGACATGCCAAAATCAACAGAATCGCCGGCGCGCAACTCCTCCGCCATCAAATTACTCAGCGTCTCCTCAGACGAGGCGGCGACCGGCGGCGAGGGATCGGCAGGCGGCGTAGCGGTAGCGGAAGAAGACGAGGACGGCATCGCTACGTACCGTCGGCGGTGGCGGGCGGTCTGCTTCACTCGAGCCAGATCTCCGGCGAACAAGAGCAGGGCAGGCAGACGAGCAGCAAGACGGCGGAAAGGGCGGCTAGGGTTTTCGCGGAGCGCGGAAAGTGAAGTTCAAAAAGCGCCGACCCCCGCCCCCTTTTATAGGCAGGGCGCGGCGCTTCGGGAAACCCGCAATCCAACAGTACGCCGTCAATCAACGGTCATATCAAAAACCCCCGCGGAACCACTTCGAGCGAGGGCAGCGTCTCCGCCATCTAGCGACGTCTTCGGCACCAGGTGACTTTGTCGAACCGGTCCCTCGGAGGGCAAATGTTGGGGTGAAGGCAAAGACGCCACCCTTCGCTCGAAGTCTTCGCTGCAACAGCTGAGCTAACAGAAACAAAACAGGCAGGGACACCCTTCGCTTGGTCGGCACCAGACGAAGACCGGCGACAAAGGGCATCCCACAGTGCGGCCTCGTCCAGCTCAGAGGCCCATGTGCGATCCGGCCCATCATAACGGGCCCCTCGTGGCCGCCGTGAATTACGGGCCTAATTTGTAAAGGCATCCCTGTAATTACGGTCTGTAACCCCGCTTTATGGGAATATTCTAGGGATAATTTAGGTAGCTGAGGGCACATGCGTCCTTAGCTCAAGGCGCTGTGCGCTCAGGTACCTATAAATACCCCTGCACAGTGCCCGTGAGAGGCCAGATTAATAGAGCTATTGCCATCTAGCGCGAGAACCCTATTGACGTCACTGTTCACTCTTGTTGGATCCCCTTGCAACTGAGAGCAAGTTCCAACATATAGCTAATTTCATATCAAATACATGTATATTTAGACTTAGACATGCACTTCCAGCACGCGAGGCAGCCTAGGCTGTGACGAGAAATTTGTCATTATGAAAGTCCACCGGTGCGGCTTCGACGAAATGGAGGTTTAGGAGAGGGATTCGTCGTTATGAAAAACTAGGGGAAAGCCCACACTCCGAAATGGACATGACGACAACATTACTAGGCAACGTCGATGATTAATCCAGTGATACTCACGCCGTCTCTCATACATCCGTTACCCTCTATTCTCGCTACCAGAAACTGATGCTCAAGTCGCCGCCGCAGGCTGACACGCATGGCGACGAGCAGTAAGGGCGCGAGGTGCCGCTGGCCAAGAAGGTGGCGGTGGAGTTCGTGGGCACGTTCGTCCTCATGTTCGCGGTGGTGTCGACAGTTGTGGCGGACACGCAGCACCGAGGCGCGGAGGGCCTGGTGGGCGTGGCGGCCGTGGCGGTGCTCGCCGTGGTGAGCGTCTCTGGCTCGCACCTGAACCCAGCCTTCAGCCTGGCCATGGGCGTGTTCGGCTACCTCCCACGCGCCCACGTGCTCCCCTACGTCGCCGCGCAGACGGCGGGGTCTGCCGCCGCGGCGTTCCTCGCCAAGGCCATGTACCAACCTGCCGACCCGGCCGTCATGGCCACCGTGCCCCGCGTCGGCGCCGCCCAGGCGTTCTTCCTCGAGCTCGTGCTCATGTTCGTCATCGCCGCCGTCGCCACTGACCCGACCTCGGCAAGTGCGCCGTAAATTTGACGATGGTATCTATGCCTGCAGTTGTAATACCCACTTTGTAAGAAAAGTCTAAAAAGAGAAATCATATTTCTTTATACATATATGTGTCATCCATATTTATCATTCCATGAGAACATCACATGAAAACCAATAAATAAATACCAAAAGATACCCAAAAACAAATTATGCATCATGCAGGTAATTTATTTTGTGTGCATTTTGTGATAATATAAAAAAACAGTGTAAAAAAGAATATATCAAAATCCAAAATTTTGAGATTTAACCCCAATTTGTAAATTAAAGTTTAGAGAAGAGAAAGAGAAATTATATACCAAAAAATGAAGAAAAATGTATATATAAAAATAGTTAAACCATCCCTATCATCGGGTTCAATTTATACATTTCACATGAATATAAGTTCACATTTAAAATTGGATTCAAATTTGAATTCTAGAAATTAAAAGAAAAAGATAAAAGGAAAGAAAAGAAAAGGGAAAAGGTCTTCCACTCGGCTGGGTGGGCTAAAACCGGCCCACTTCCTCGCGCCACCGCGTAGCCCATCGTGCCCCTTGCGCCGACAACAGGGGCCACCCTATCAGCCTCCTTCTACTCTTTCCTCTTGCACGCTCATCCGTGTCACTGCCTCGCGGGCTCGCTGCTCAGCTCCACTTTTCTACCCGCGCGTCAACTACTCCGCCGCGCGACCCGCTCCGCCACTACCACGTGGGACCCATGCTGTCATCACCCAGCTCCGCGCGATTATCGCGTTGCTCACCCATCTCGCGCGAGGAGCTCGCCACCATCACTGGTAACCATGGCCGACCCCCTTCCATCCCGAGCCAAGTCCATGGGGTATAAGTTGGGTCGTCCCCTGCTCCTTTTCTTCCCTCAACCACCCCTCTTGCGCGAACACCAAGAGTAAATCACCGCCGCCCAAACCTTTTCACTGCTGCCACGAGGTTCTGGTGCCTACGGCTGTGTTTGAGGACCGAGAAGGGATCGGTCGTCCTCAGCACCATGCTCGGTGAGCGTGGGAGGTTAATTGCCTTCCGTGTTCGTCCCAAGCGTCCGGAATTGCTCGCCGGGGATAGGATTTCGCCGCCTGCCGCCATAAGTGAACATACGGCCTCTGCATTGCACAATCCACAGGTATGAGTGCTTGATCGGGTTCATTATGCTCTTAGCTGCGTGTAGCACCTAGCGGTAGGGATTTTAGTGCACCATAGAGACAGATCGGTGTGCGCCGATGATGTCTCCGTCAGGCTCCAGGCGACGCCGCCGTCAGGGCCGTCGGGAGGAAGGAGACAGCACGTCGTTCGTAGATGTAAGAACCGACGGTTATGATTAGTCCGCGCGTACCGGTTCGCCTGTATTGATCCGGTCCATCCGTTTTAGATCAGGCGTGTGAGATTCGTTGAAGCCAACATAAAATCTGGATGGTTTAACTGGGATCTTAGGGCTAGGAATGTATACCGTTTCGTGGTTGCACAGATCTAATCATAGCCGTCCGCTGTTGATCTCGCGGCCGATACCTCTTAGCTGCGCCAACTTACAAAAGAGACCTCTAGAATTTAGGAAAATAACCCGCCATCCACAGGGCCTGTTCCCTGTGTCTTAGAAATGTTACCCCGAGGCCCCTAAGTTCTCTGTAAATAGTGCGCCCAGTCCATAGCTCTGTATATTCAGTTATTTAATTTTAGAAATTACTTTTTAATACAAAAACAAGTGCTAGGACTTTAATAAATCATAGAAAATTCATATGAACTCCAAATTACTTCATTCCAGTTTCTAAAATTTTGTAATATTATTCTCTATCACTTAAAGTCTCTGTTTTGACATGAAAACACTAAGAAAAATAATTTCTCATTTAATTCTATTTCAAGCACATAAAACCTTTGGAAATTCATATCTCAAAATATATAACTCCAAAAATTATGATTCCTGTTCATAGGTTTTTATTTTAATATGTAGATTATTATTATGTATTTTATTTGCATGTTTGGTGTGATGTTAATTTTTTCTATATACTATGCTTGTTTGTATTGTGGCGAGTAGAAGAGCCTGTGACTGAGGAACATGGTGACCAACAGATAGAAGTAGCTAAGCAGGAGCTCATTGAAGGCAAGTTGTGCCCTTGACCACTTTTTACTCAATAATGTTTTTTAATGTCATTTATTCATGCATAGGTTTAATTTTGACGGGACTCGATAGGTCACCCTAGATTGTTTATCTCATTACCTTGTTTACCCCTGAATCACTTGGGTAGTTTGCTATTGCTTTACATGGTTTTGGGATAATCATTTGTTATATCTATGTTCTAGTTATTTTGTTATTCTATTTATGTTCATGTCAAGATCATTAATGTTAATTGGAACATGGAGCTTAACTTAAGAAACACGTGCCACCATAAGGGTTTAATGAGACGCCCTTGGCTGACTAATTAGGAAAGCTAGTGGAAGACTACCTTACCCGAAAGGGGCAAGGGCTGTAGGGGAGTTGCATGCAAGGAGGTTCTTGGGTTGATATTGCTGCGATGGCGGTCAGACGGGGGATTCTTGCAAGTGCTCTTCCCATAAACTGTAGCGGGTTTTCGGAAGCTAGTGGAACTTTGTAAAGGCCTCGTAGTGTTGCCCTGCCTCGCTTCCTAGGTAGAGGTGTATGGGAGTCACGATCCCTTGGCAGGTGGGTAACATGACTTGTGGGTAAAGGGTACAACCTCTGCAAAGTGTAAAACTGGTATACTAGCCGAGCTCACGGTCACGAGCAGCTCAGGACTCTCTGATGATTAATTTATGGAACTTAAATTCAATTTGTCATTTGCATTGCATGGGATTATTTATTAATTTTGTTCTAATACTTTATTTAAGATTTGGTAATTACTTACATCTAGTAACTGCTAATAAAATTTTGACCAACTAATTAAAAGCAATGCTCAGCTTTAAACCCTGTTGTTGATTAGCCTTACACATCACATGAACTCCCACCTTTGGTGAGTTCATGCCCACTGGTTTCCCCACAACTTGTTGAGCTATGATCATGTGTGAGCTCACTCTTGCTGTCTCACACCCCCCATAGGAGAAGAACATGTGGTTCAGGAGGAGCCACAAGGCGAGGAGTTTGATCTGATCTAGGTGGCGTTTCCCTAGTTGACTTTTGCGTCAAGGACGATCCTTAGTTTGTTTTATATTTATCTTTTATTTTGTAATAAGACTTACGCTATGTAATAAATACTTTGAAGTTTTGTGACATTTATCTCTATACACTCTGTTATTATATATGTTGTCTTCTTGGCGCATGTATGAGATGCACCTGGCTTTGTTCCTTAAAGCCGAGTGTGACAAAAGTGGTATCAGAGGAAATGTTGACTGTAGGACGAAACCTAGATAGAAATGGACAAAACCCTTCACTACTTACCTTACTCTAATTCATTCTATACTTATCTCATCTTGGTCTTGTCTCACCTTTTGCTTTTTCTACTCTGAATACTCGTATCTTTTCTACTCTAAGACAAGATGGATTTCACACCTTGGAATCCTACATTTATGACATTTTTAAGAGATAGGGAACCTAAGACAAAATTAAAACTATTTTCTCTATTTAAAATGTTGGTTGATTGTTCTGATGATAAATGCCTGATTTGCTTCTTTGATTGATTGAGATATTATAAAAGGACATCTTAGCATGTACCACCATAAGGTATTGAGATAGCTTTAGTAGGTAAAACATTAATCTGCTTAGCTAAAGAATTCCCCCGAAGTAACATGATTCGTAACTACCTGCCTTGTCTACTATTCTCTTACCATATGTATCTAACTCAGATGGTCAATACCAGGAGGGGTGGTGAAATTGATCTACCTCCCAGACGACACACTCGGAGGATATTTAGACAACCCCAGCCACAACCAGCAGAGATGAATCCTCCTAATCCTCCACCAGGCGGAGTTGACCCACTGGTTGCATCTCAGATGAGGATGATGCAATAAATGGCGGACACTATGGCAGATATGTGTGCTCAGATGCAGCAAGAACGCTAGGAGATGCACCAGGAACGAGAAGAGATACGCCAGGAGTTGCGCCAGGAACGAGAAGAGATACGCCAGGAGAGAAGGGCGCAACAGCAACAATAGCAACAACAATAGCAACAACAGCAACAAGTACCACTGCCTCCACCTCCACCACCAGTTCCACCCTGAGATAAGCACCAGGAGTTCATGAGCCATAAGCCACCGACATTTGTTAGTTCTCCTGATCCACTGGACGCAGATGATTGGCTGAAGTCCGTAGAGAAGATGTTGAACATTGCTCAGTGCACTGACCGGGAGAAGGTTTTATATGCTTCTAGACATCTGACAGGTCCTACTGCTGATTGGTGGGATTCATATACTGCTGCCCACGATGCTGTTGATACTATTACTTGGGCAGAGTTCAGTACGCAATTCAGGAATTATCATATACCAGCTGGATTGATGAAGATTAAGAAGAAGGAATTTCTATCGCTGAAGCAAGGAAGCATGTTAGTTAGCGAGTACCACGACAAGTTTATCCAGTTATCCAGATATGCACCTATTGAAGTTGCTGAAGATGAGAGGAAAGATGAGCATTTTATTGAAGGACTTAATGGATCCCTGTAGTATGCTCTGGTGGCACATACATTTCCATCATTCCAGAGGCTGCTTGATAAGGCTCTAGCTATTGAACACAAGCGTGTTCAGCTAGGAGATTTGAAGAGAAAGGCTATATCCCAAGGACAAGGAAGCAGCAGTGTACGTCCTCGCTACAGTTCACCCTAGGGTACACCAGTTCGCACTGGCGGAGGCCAGCGCCCAGTTCAGCAATCACCTCAGAGGACTCCACCGCCTCGTCAGGCTACCCCCACTGGCACCCCGACGAAGTTTTCAGGACATAGTGCAGGCACTACTTGCTTCAAGTGTGGGAAGACAGGAAATTATGCAAATGTTTGTCCACAGAGGATTGCTACCACCCCAGTTCAGAATAAACAACAGACTCCAGGATCTAGCAAGGGATACTCTATTGCCAGGGTTAATCAAGTCAGCGTTGATGCTACTCCGGATGGTGCTGACATCGTACTTGGTATGTTTTACGTTAATGCTATTCCTGCAGCCATATTATTTGATTCTGGTGCTACACATTCATTTATGTCTGCTCGATATGCCAACACAAATGAGATACCACTGCTAAAAATGAGAAAACCAATTATAGTAATTACACCTAAAGGGCATGTTGAGGCAAATCAAATGACACGTAGATTGACATTAACAATTATCGAAGAGAATTTGGAGCTACTGCTATAATATTAGAGGCAAGCAGTATAGATCTGATCCTTGGTATGTCATGGTTAAGAAAGGCAAATGCGATTATAGCATGTGGAAGGGGTACCGTAGAACTCACCAGCCCTAAAGGAGAAAGGTTTCAAGTTGAAATTGCAGTAACTACCTCATCCAAACGCGCGATGTTCTTTATACCTGAGGAGTTTGTTGGTGACAACATCCGTGTGGTTAGAGATTTTCCGGATGTCTTTCCAGAGGAGTTGCCAGGGATGCCACCTGATAGGGAAGTTGAGTTTGTCATTGATCTTCTACCTGGAACTGCCCCTATTTCTAAACGGCCATACAGGATGTCCGTAGAGGAGTTAAAGGAACTTAAGAAACAGTTAACGGAGTTGCAAGAGGCTAGGTACATTCGTCCGAGTTCCTCGCCTTGGGGAGCGCCGGTTTTGTTTGTACAGAAGAAGGATGGATCACAAAGAATGTGTGTGGATTATAGATCTCTTAATGATGTAACTGTGAAGAACAAGTATCTATTACCCCGCATTGAGGATTTATTTGATAAGATGAGAGGTGCTAGGGTATTCTCGAAGATTGATCTCCGATCGGGATACCATCAAATGAGGATTAGGCCATCGGATATTCCTAAGATGGCTTTCTCGACTCAATATGGATTATATGAGTTCATTGTTATGTCGTTTGGATTAACCAATGCACCAGCTTATTTTATGAACTTGATGAATAAGGTGTTTATGGAGTATTTGGACAGATTCGTCATGGTATTTATAGACGATATTCTTATTTATTCCAAGAGTGATAGCGATCATGAGGAACATCTGAGATTGGTGCTACAGAAGCTACGAGATAATCAACTCTACGCTGTGGCAGAACCTCCCAAGTTATTGGGCCCACATGCACCTGCCCTTGTCTCAAAGACCTCAGACGGCTATGCATGTGCACCAGATAACTTAATAGGATCTGTCCGAGTGTCCCAGGGACCCCGGATAAACCACGAACAACCAGGATCACAAGATTAAGTAAACACAAATCACACACCAACATTTTTCAGCGGAAATCTTTTTACCAAATTTTACAAGTTACATCAAGTTTTACTATATATTTATCGGAGTGGTTACAGAAGTGGTTCAAATAAATAACTTTAAACTATTATAAATTATTTATAGTTTTAAAATATATGCTAGCTCAAGTGAACATCCTCAATAAGAAGTATAGAAGAGTTACTTAGACTTATAAGAAGGCCGAGCCCACCGGCACTTAACACCATCAACAGCAGCACAAAGTTAAAACCTGAAAAACAACAGGGAATAAAACCCTGAGTATGGAATTACTCAGCAAGACTTACCCGACTAAAGAAAAGACTCTCAAGGGTATGCTGGCTAGAGGGATTCAAGGTATGGCTTATCAAGAATCAAAGACTCATTTGCAGAAAAGCTTACTAGAAGTGAATCCTTAAGCCAAAATTTTACATCATAAGTTAAGTACTTTTTCTGAATCTAGATTTGCCTAATCTAGAGCATTCACTTGTCCTACACTAGCTTTCTTTTAAAATCCAACCTTTGTTTTGCTTGTTATCTACGATGAGGGTCGAAGATCCAGTCTTCATATCCGAGAAGTTCGGCGATCCGAATCGATTAATACCCAGCTGGGGATCTCCAACCACACGACATATGCTTCTCTGAACTCTTTTGCACATGTCTACCATTCCCACGGATCCTCCACCACATGAATAGGTCCGCGCCACTCGAGAGCACACCACCCCTTTTAGGCGGTCCTTTGCTAGGGGGTACGTGCCACTCTCGCCATCTCTCCACTCCCAGTGCGCGATTGTCTTTTCATGTATGGAATAGCCGGGTTCAAGCTTACCCATGACGAGGTATGTGGCCAGATAAAGGGTCCTAGATCAGCAGGCCAACAATCGGTACGGTCCTTAAACGACTCAGACGGAGACACTACATCGAGACTCCTTTCTCGTGCAAGTCACCCGCCCGGTCTCAACTTTATAATTTAAACCCAAAGTTTGGTACCTGGCAGAGGTACATCTTTTCCGATGTTGAACCCATCACGGCCATGATGAATCCAACATCAAGTTTTATTTTTGAAAACATTCCCACCCACTGAGGCATCACCTTTGTTTTAACACAAAACATTTTTGTTTGCTAAAGCAATGCTAAGCATCATAAAATTCTTTTCAAAAAGGGTATCAAGGAAGGGTAATCAATTTCAAGGAAGGAAATGCATCAACGGTTTAGCACACAACTCCTATCACCTAATGCATCAAACAAGGTGATAAAGATTTTTAAAACATCAAGGAGGTGGCGAATGCACCGGGGCTTGCCTGAGTAACACTAGGTTAGTGTTTGTTAGGCGACCACTTGGCGAGTATCCTTTGGCTTGGCACTCATTCAGATTATCCATCTTCCGGTTCGTCCATCAGCTTCATCCTGCGGAGTAGTCCGCGCTTGGGGTCGACTTGGCTCATCTTTCGCGTCACACGATTAATTATCGTACCTCATGAGTTGCACAATGCACATGTATGAGCATAAAGTAAATCAGATGATATAGAAAAGAGAATCAAATACTTAATGGCAAGACACCAACACAACCTTACGCAAACACTAGATACCTATAACTCACTAAGCACAACAATCACGATCTTTTAGTTTTACCAGATTTAACTCAAACACCAAAGAACTATAAATTATATGCACGTCTATTTTCCTTAGCTAAGGCTCAACACCAGAAGACTATCAAACCTAGATTCATTTATTAGGACAAACAATAGACCATATGAGTTCTACCTTTCTATTTGACTAAAGCATAATATTGACAGACTAATTACTGGGACTCATTATTTTGGGACACAAACTCGAAGTATGGATCGAAACAACTTAACTAACTATTTAGATCACTCTTTTTGAATTAATCCTTAAAATATCCTAACTAATAAAACATCACACTATACTTAATCTATCAAGTAGAGCATCATCACACCACATATATTTTACCAATACACTGATCACATAAACCTGAAATTCAACTTTAACCTCCATATCAATTAATAGACTAGAGAATCATCGCAATAGATACATCTTTTTAATCCAACTATCTATCTAATTGATAGGAATAACGAATTAACTCACCATAACTAAACTCGGTACGAATCCGTGAGGTCGACGATGATCCTGCGGATTAGGACACGAACTTGAAGGGTGGCGTGACGAAATTATTGGAACGGTGGAGTCGTGGACGTGGTTGCTGTCAAGGCGTTTGATGTCGATAATCCACGGTAACAATAATGATGACGTGGGTCTATCTTGCGTAGAACAGTACGTTCGACGTCGAGGTTTTTGCGTGGCCGACACGAGCGCTAGTCAGTGGCTAGGTACGAGACGACGCGCTAAAAACCGGGACCAACAGCAAGCGCTGATAGCTAGCGAGCTAGAATCAAGAGGACACAGTCTAGCACTAAGTCGAAGAATGACGCAGATGCAGGCAAGCGTAACTTAGCGCGAGCACACATGACGACCGGTCAGGCGAAGCTCGACGACGGGGTCAAGCAGGGGATAGCGAGCGCGAGCGCGCGCAACCGCGACGATAGTCGAACTGGTAACAGAACGTTGGTGAACTTGGCGGACGCGACCATGGACGCGTGCTGGCGCGGACAAGATAACAGTGGCCGACGAGCTCGCGACGGCGCCACAGATCGGAGGTAGAGAAGACGGCCAGGACCGAGCACCGATCGGCGCGGCGGAAACGAAAACCGGGCGCAAGGAAGGAGCTCGGTACGGACACAGGGAGCAGCCCAACTGTGCGCGCGGGGCGCGACTGCTAGGGAGCAGGCAATACCGCGGCGAGATGGGGCACACGCCGGGTAATAGCAGCAGCAGGGAGAGCGCCATGGATAGAAGGAACTCGGCACCATGGCCGGCCGAGGCGAGTGTGCCCGCTGCCTGGGCGAGCTGGAGGACGGCGAGCCTAAACGACAAGGAGCTAGGGAACTGCTGGCTTTTCATTATGCCGACTAGGTGGCACGCGAAGAAGAAATGGTAGCGCTTGACGGGAAGGAGCAGACCACGGCAAAGCCGGCCCTACCACGAGGCGCGGAAGTGGGTTTGGCGGCTGAAGCTTGCAGGGGAGAACGCAGGGGACCCCGAGCAGCGCGCGGCTGGGGAAGATGGAGCAGAGGAGAATCCAGGGAGGAGCGCCGGCGAGCTCGAGAACTGGAGAGGGCGAGCGTGGAGCTCCCGCCGTGCGCAGGAGAGAGAACAGAGAGGGGGGGCGCGCCATGGGAAGCCAAGGGCACGGTCCAAGCGCAGCAGGAGACGGCGAGGAGATTCCACCGGAGGCTGAGCACGAGCGCGCGGGGAAGAATTCGGCTGGGCGCAGTGGGAGGAAGAATATAGGCACAGAGAGAACGCGCGCACAGAGATAAAGAATCAGGCGAGGGCGGCGAGATTTTTTTCTCCATGAGCCCAGCAGCGGCTACTGGAAATATCCTAGGTGGATAAGGATTAAGGAGCTGGCGCCAAGAAGCTAGCGCGAGCAGGAAATTGCGTCCAGGAAGAAAAATTTTAGAGAGAGATCGACCAGAACAACTTAACTAATGACGAGATGTGCACTGGGAGGTCTGTCTGGAGCTAAGTATGGCTAGAACAAAAATATCGTGGAGACAAGGAGATACCGGATACGACAACTAGCTTGGAGATAATGCGTATGGCCGTTAAGTGGTGGCCGAGGATAACTCAAAGAAATATATGCATTCTCTTTTCTTTTGTCAAGCAATAACTAATTTACCCTTTTAGCGATGTATACTGGGTCGATACGTTATACAGATACACATTTCATTCTCCGACTTTAGCGAACCAAATTATTTATCAATTTCTCGCTGTCAGTTCTAGTTATACTGGTCTGGTTTGTTTCGGACTGAAAACTATTTCGTCGAGTTTCGATTAATTTGTTCTGGATAAAAATCTCAAGAGTTGATCGAGCTTGCGAATTCGTATTCTTTTATTCGATGGATTTTAATTGGGCACAGGACTCGCAAACTTTCAGAACAACTACGTTCTGAAATTCGCGAAAATTTTAGGAAGAGTCTAAATAGACAGAAACAGATGCGATATTAAAAATCGCGATAGACGAAGATGATTAAAATTTAGCATCCATTTTATCCACTAATATTACGTGCTTAAATCCATACTCGTTGTCGAGCGGAATATAAACACCAGGGGTGTTACAGCCCTCCCCCCTTAAAAGAATCTCGTCTCGAGATTCGGAGCGAAAGACCTTTAAGAGTAGAGAAGCATGTAACCCATATCCATATCAGCGGTAATCACAAGGCAGTTCCAAGTAAAGGCGAGTGTCTCAGGATAAGGTTTCCCTAGTGGACATAACATATATCGACTTAAGCCAATTTAGAGATGTCCACCAATAGAGACGATGTTTGCCATGAGAACACATAAGGTTCCATGTGTGCAGTTTGCTTTTTCTGATGACACTGTGCTATCTGAGTCTGTTGAGCGAGCGGTGGATATGCGACTTTACCCAAACAGAATCAGATGCAACCTCTTGGGTAAAACACACACAGAAAGAGGTTTACCACAAGTGGTCACGGTAAGTTCATAGCACAGGTTACGGGTGTGGATGTCGAATACTGTCGCGGTTAACATGTGGCTAACCCGAGAATTCAAGTCCACGAAAGATGGTATAGATTCAAAGAATCACTAGCGAAGGGACATGTAGATGCAGACTTTGCAACTAGTCCATTTTACCCAGTACTAATCATGGCTCGACTTGATCACACATGATGGAAAAACACACGTGAAGCAATCGAGGCATGACTAGAGCGTTAATTAGGTGGTTATTAGTTGACTTGACTTGATTCTTGCAAGTACTTCCTTTAGGGTGGGTTGAACCAAAGTGAGTTTAGACAACTCAATAAAACGATCTCTAAACTCAACCTTTGTTCAATGGGCAGTTACAAGTTAGTCAAAACCAACTTGTTGAACTACTTTTGACATTGAGCAAGTCCTCTTAGTACCATCGGTAAGCCAAGGGTTGAGAGTTCACTCAGGTTAATAGGAGATTTTACACTTGGGTAGGAATCCATTTGGTTAGGTTGTTCAACCATTTCTTCAGGTGAGATGAACTGACTTGGTTCAGGAATACATGGATTCAATAAGGGAGCGAATGAACAAACTCCTGCATCTCAACAGCAGGGAAAGTCAATCTCCAATTTGAGAGCTAATCAGTTGCTTCTTGACACTAAAAAGCTCCAAGGCTTCACCTTTACACAAAGGATGTAAAGGGAACTTGTATGAGTAGTCACTACCAAGATCAAAAGGATAGAGACCACACATGAAAGCGGTATGCCCTTTTGATCCAACGGAAATGACAGATGTTGCTTGATCACTTCACAAACAACATAGAAATTGTTTCAAGGGAAAGCCCACGGAAGATAACACATCAGTGTAATTCCATAACGGATCATGACTAGAGACTTCGATACCGGCATGCGCCAAGCAGCAAAATCCTGTGTGCGCATTCACAGGAGGCTCTCAGTTTCGCCGCGGTACCATAAGTCCTTAACCATGACACCATTACAAAACTGGCACCAATAATGAATCTCACATGATAAGAACAAGTTGTGCAGAGATAACATATTAATATAATCTCATAATGGATTATGACTACCAACTGTGATACCAGCGTGTACCAAGCAGCACAACCATGTGTATGCATCCACAGGAGGCCCTTAGTTTTTATCGTGGTGCCATCGATTTTAGTCATAACACCATTACCAGATGTAACCAATAAGAAATCTCGCACCACAGAACTAGATTGGGCAAGGGTGATAATATACAAAGAGATACTCCTCCTGTATGAATAGTTACAGGTAGAGAGCCAAATAGATCATGGCCCGATGAACTGAACAAGGTATGGCCATAACCTAAACTGTGTGGTGAGGGAGTACGATGGGAGACTGTAAGTTCAGCCCCAAGCATATCTCTATGCCCATCGCAGAGATCACAAGGTCAAGGATTAAGTTGGTATGCCTTCGATAGGTATGGGAAAACCAAAGGCATCAATTTCAAGAAATTGATCGGACATGTATTTCCTAGGTTAGGTTGATAAAGTAACATGACGGTCCTTAAAAACAAGCAAACTAGATAAGGTACATCAGCTTGCACCAACTGAACAAGGGAGTGGTTTTGGTTGGAAACATGACTCGAAATTCTTGTTTTAAGCTGGGTACACTTTAGGTCCAACATAGAAATTATCTAGGCATTTATTTTTATGTGTTTGGTCCTAGAGTGATAACGGAAAAATTTAAGTTTTGGGTCATGGTTCACTAAATAAGAACATGGCCTAATTCTGGGTTTAAGCAAACAAGTTACTAACCTTCTATCGACACCTCAAGCACAAGGGCAAACACCATATAAGACCTTAATAGGTTACCTAAAAAATGGAGGACACCTATTTCATCGAAGTTCATAATTGAGCAATACACCACATTATCCACAATCAATGGTTACTGGAATAAGGATGAGAGAAGCATTTTAGGTGTATAGGTGACAAACATGATGCAACAATCAGGATGCATGCTCGTCCTATGCGTCCTCACTGATTTTTGCCAACATAATGTGGCAATAGCGTTTTATATCGGTGGCATACGTATAGCTCTCACGGTATTTGCTAGTCGTCAGCTACACATACGTTTTCGAGGTTAGTGTACCTGCAGAAAAATCCATCACAGCCCGATTCCCAATGATGCAAGTCACACATGACAGTTTATCACAGTTTATACTTCATATATTGCTATATGGAGGCAAGCTCATCATTAAGCGCCGAGCCACGCATAGGCACCGTTGCCACACTTTAACCATAGGGCAACCCATTATGGTAACTTACCTTCTTACCTGAGCATAGGTGCGTCGTTACAAGTACATTACACTTCTCAGTATTCCCATGTCTGTATACCCATACACATCCATGGGGTACTGAATTCCCAGAAAAATAAATACTCCACATCGTAGCCTTCATATATACATATGTAAAACATGTATATAATCAAGCGCCACAATTAAGCACTTCCCTAGACCGACAGTTGTTCGGTCATGCTCTCACATCTCACCTTACCTTGAGCGTCGATCCATTCAAAACTGAATGGCCTCCAAAAATAACATTACACATGTATGCAATACCCACCCAGTTATGGTTTTCAACTAAGCCACCTAATAGTCCTTACTTTAGGGCTTAAGAGAGGATGTCGCTAGCATTATAGTTTTTCAAAACGGTTTTTCAAAACCAAACAATGTGTTTAGGTGAAAATAGGTTTTCTGAAACCAAAACTTTTGTTTTGAAAATATGTATGTGACTGTATATACTTAATCTTGCTCCGATACCAGCTGTGGCAGAACCTCCCAAGTTATTGGGCCCACATGCACCTGCCCTTGTCTCAAAGACCTCAGACGGCTATGCATGTGCACCAGATAACTTAATAGGATCTGTCCGAGTGTCCCAGGGACCCCGGATAAACCACGAACAACCAGGATCACAAGATTAAGTAAACACAAATCACACACCAACATTTTTCAGCGGAAATCTTTTTACCAAATTTTACAAGTTACATCAAGTTTTACTATATATTTATCGGAGTGGTTACAGAAGTGGTTCAAATAAATAACTTTAAACTATTATAAATTATTTATAGTTTTAAAATATATGCTAGCTCAAGTGAACATCCTCAATAAGAAGTATAGAAGAGTTACTTAGACTTATAAGAAGGCCGAGCCCACCGGCACTTAACACCATCAACAGCAGCACAAAGTTAAAACCTGAAAAACAACAGGGAATAAAACCCTGAGTATGGAATTACTCAGCAAGACTTACCCGACTAAAGAAAAGACTCTCAAGGGTATGCTGGCTAGAGGGATTCAAGGTATGGCTTATCAAGAATCAAAGACTCATTTGCAGAAAAGCTTACTAGAAGTGAATCCTTAAGCCAAAATTTTACATCATAAGTTAAGTACTTTTTCTGAATCTAGATTTGCCTAATCTAGAGCATTCACTTGTCCTACACTAGCTTTCTTTTAAAATCCAACCTTTGTTTTGCTTGTTATCTACGATGAGGGTCGAAGATCCAGTCTTCATATCCGAGAAGTTCGGCGATCCGAATCGATTAATACCCAGCTGGGGATCTCCAACCACACGACATATGCTTCTCTGAACTCTTTTGCACATGTCTACCGTTCCCACGGATCCTCCACCACATGAACAGGTCCGCGCCACTCGAGAGCACACCACCCCTTTTAGGCGGTCCTTTGCTAGGGGGTACGTGCCACTCTCGCCATCTCTCCACTCCCAGTGCGCGATTGTCTTTTCATGTATGGAATAGCCGGGTTCAAGCTTACCCATGACGAGGTATGTGGCCAGATAAAGGGTCCTAGATCAGCAGGCCAACAATCGGTACGGTCCTTAAACGACTCAGACGGAGACACTACATCGAGACTCCTTTCTCGTGCAAGTCACCCGCCCGGTCTCAACTTTATAATTTAAACCCAAAGTTTGGTACCTGGCAGAGGTACATCTTTTCCGATGTTGAACCCATCACGGCCATGATGAATCCAACATCAAGTTTTATTTTTGAAAACATTCCCACCCACTGAGGCATCACCTTTGTTTTAACACAAAACATTTTTGTTTGCTAAAGCAATGCTAAGCATCATAAAATTCTTTTCAAAAAGGGTATCAAGGAAGGGTAATCAATTTCAAGGAAGGAAATGCATCAACGGTTTAGCACACAACTCCTATCACCTAATGCATCAAACAAGGTGATAAAGATTTTTAAAACATCAAGGAGGTGGCGAATGCACCGGGGCTTGCCTGAGTAACACTAGGTTAGTGTTTGTTAGGCGACCACTTGGCGAGTATCCTTTGGCTTGGCACTCATTCAGATTATCCATCTTCCGGTTCGTCCATCAGCTTCATCCTGCGGAGTAGTCCGCGCTTGGGGTCGACTTGGCTCATCTTTCGCGTCACACGATTAATTATCGTACCTCATGAGTTGCACAATGCACATGTATGAGCATAAAGTAAATCAGATGATATAGAAAAGAGAATCAAATACTTAATGGCAAGACACCAACACAACCTTACGCAAACACTAGATACCTATAACTCACTAAGCACAACAATCACGATCTTTTAGTTTTACCAGATTTAACTCAAACACCAAAGAACTATAAATTATATGCACGTCTATTTTCCTTAGCTAAGGCTCAACACCAGAAGACTATCAAACCTAGATTCATTTATTAGGACAAACAATAGACCATATGAGTTCTACCTTTCTATTTGACTAAAGCATAATATTGACAGACTAATTACTGGGACTCATTATTTTGGGACACAAACTCGAAGTATGGATCGAAACAACTTAACTAACTATTTAGATCACTCTTTTTGAATTAATCCTTAAAATATCCTAACTAATAAAACATCACACTATACTTAATCTATCAAGTAGAGCATCATCACACCACATATATTTTACCAATACACTGATCACATAAACCTGAAATTCAACTTTAACCTCCATATCAATTAATAGACTAGAGAATCATCGCAATAGATACATCTTTTTAATCCAACTATCTATCTAATTGATAGGAATAACGAATTAACTCACCATAACTAAACTCGGTACGAATCCGTGAGGTCGACGAAGATCCTGCGGATTAGGACACGAACTTGAAGGGTGGCGTGACGAAATTATTGGAACGGTGGAGTCGTGGACGTGGTTGCTGTCAAGGCGTTTGATGTCGATAATCCACGGTAACAATAATGATGACGTGGGTCTATCTTGCGTAGAACAGTACGTTCGACGTCGAGGTTTTTGCGTGGCCGACACAAGCGCTAGTCAGTGGCTAGGTACGAGACGACGCGCTAAAAACCGGGACCAACAGCAAGCGCTGATAGCTAGCGAGCTAGAATCAAGAGGACACAGTCTAGCACTAAGTCGAAGAATGACGCAGATGCAGGCAAGCGTAACTTAGCGCGAGCACACATGACGACCGGTCAGGCGAAGCTCGACGACGGGGTCAAGCAGGGGATAGCGAGCGCGAGCGCGCGCAACCGCGACGATAGTCGAACTGGTAACAGAACGTTGGTGAACTTGGCGGACGCGACCATGGACGCGTGCTGGCGCGGACAAGATAACAGTGGCCGACGAGCTCGCGACGGCGCCACAGATCGGAGGTAGAGAAGACGGCCAGGACCGAGCACCGATCGGCGCGGCGGAAACGAAAACCGGGCGCAAGGAAGGAGCTCGGTACGGACACAGGGAGCAGCCCAACTGTGCGCGCGGGGCGCGACTGCTAGGGAGCAGGCAATACCGCGGCGAGATGGGGCACACGCCAGGTAATAGCAGCAGCAGGGAGAGCGCCATGGATAGAAGGAACTCGGCACCATGGCCGGCCGAGGCGAGTGTGCCCGCTGCCTGGGCGAGCTGGAGGACGGCGAGCCTAAACGACAAGGAGCTAGGGAACTGCTGGCTTTTCATTATGCCGACTAGGTGGCACGCGAAGAAGAAATGGTAGCGCTTGACGGGAAGGAGCAGACCACGGCAAAGCCGGCCCTACCACGAGGCGCGGAAGTGGGTTTGGCGGCTGAAGCTTGCAGGGGAGAACGCAGGGGACCCCGAGCAGCGCGCGGCTGGGGAAGATGGAGCAGAGGAGAATCCAGGGAGGAGCGCCGGCGAGCTCGAGAACTGGAGAGGGCGAGCGTGGAGCTCCCGCCGTGCGCAGGAGAGGCTGGGCGCTGGAGAGAGAACAGAGAGGGGGGGCGCGCCATGGGAAGCCAAGGGCACGGTCCAAGCGCAGCAGGAGACGGCGAGGAGATTCCACCGGAGGCTGAGCACGAGCGCGCGGGGAAGAATTCGGCTGGGCGCAGTGGGAGGAAGAATATAGGCACAGAGAGAACGCGCGCACAGAGATAAAGAATCAGGCGAGGGCGGCGAGATTTTTTTCTCCATGAGCCCAGCGGCGGCTACTGGAAATATCCTAGGTGGATAAGGATTAAGGAGCTGGCGCCAAGAAGCTAGCGCGAGCAGGAAATTGCGTCCAGGAAGAAAAATTTTAGAGAGAGATCGACCAGAACAACTTAACTAATGACGAGATGTGCACTGGGAGGTCTGTCTGGAGCTAAGTATGGCTAGAACAAAAATATCGTGGAGACAAGGAGATACCGGATACGACAACTAGCTTGGAGATAATGCGTATGGCCGTTAAGTGGTGGCCGAGGATAACTCAAAGAAATATATGCATTCTCTTTTCTTTTGTCAAGCAATAACTAATTTACCCTTTTAGCGATGTATACTGGGTCGATACGTTATACAGATACACATTTCATTCTCCGACTTTAGCGAACCAAATTATTTATCAATTTCTCGCTGTCAGTTCTAGTTATACTGGTCTGGTTTGTTTCGGACTGAAAACTATTTCGTCGAGTTTCGATTAATTTGTTCTGGATAAAAATCTCAAGAGTTGATCGAGCTTGCGAATTCGTATTCTTTTATTCGATGGATTTTAATTGGGCACAGGACTCGCAAACTTTCAGAACAACTACGTTCTGAAATTCGCGAAAATTTTAGGAAGAGTCTAAATAGACAGAAACAGATGCGATATTAAAAATCGCGATAGACGAAGATGATTAAAATTTAGCATCCATTTTATCCACTAATATTACGTGCTTAAATCCATACTCGTTGTCGAGCGGAATATAAACACCAGGGGTGTTACATACGCCAAGTTTAGCAAGTGCGAGTTTTGGATTGGTGAGGTGCCATTCCTTGGACATATCATTTCTAATGGCGGAATATCAGTGGATCCTGCTAAGGTCAAGGAGATTATGTAGTGGAGCGTACCCACTACAGTTACGGAGATTCAGAGTTTCTTGGGACTTGCAGGATATTATCGGAGATTTATTGAAGATTTTTAAGATTGCTAAGCCTATGACCTCACTTCTAGAGAAGGGAAGAGAGTTCAAGTGGGACGAGAAATGCCAAGATAGCTTTGATCAATTAAAGAGGAGATTGATGTCGCCACCAGTGTTGGTTATGCCAGATCTACAGAAGGGATTTGACATTTATTGTGATGCATGTGGCTAAGATTTGGGATGTGTGCTCATGCAAGAAGGACATGTGATTGCCTATGTGTTTCGCCAGTTACGGAAACATGAATTGAACTACCCCACTCATGACTTAGAACTGGCAGCCGTTGTGCATGCGCTTAAGATATGGAGACATTATATTATGGGAACCAAGTGCCAAGTATACACGGACCATAAGAGCTTGAAGTATATATTCACTCAGAAGGATCTCAACCTTAGGCAACGCCGTTGGTTGGAGCTTATTAAGGATTATGATTTGGAGATTCACTATCACCCGGGCAAGGCAAATTTGGTTGTAGATGCCTTGAGTTGAAAGGAGCATGTTCATTCAGCTATTGTTGCCCAGCTACCCGATGAGATTGTTGAGGATTTCAGGAGACTTAACCTGGGGAAAGTTGCTCACACTGAAGGAGTTACTATTGATGTGGAACCTACCTTGGAACAAGAAATTCGCAAAGGACAAATTGATGATGCTAAAATACAAGAGATTAAGGATCTGATTACTGAAGGTCGAGGTCCGGAATTCACGGAAGATGAGCAAGGCACTATGTGGTTCAAGGACAGAATATGTGTTCCTGATATTGAAAGCCTTCGTGAGACTATTTTAAAGGAGGCTCATGACTCGGATTATTCTATTCATCCTGGTAGTACTAAGATGTATCAGGATTTGAAGCGGAAGTATTGGTGGTATGGATTGAGAGAGATGTGGCTGCACATGTGGCTACGTGCGATGTGTGTCAAAGAGTTAAGGCTAAACACCAGAGGCCGGCTGGACTACTGCACCCACTGAAGGTACCCGAGTGGAAGTGGGAAGAGATTGGTATGGATTTCATCACTGGATTGCCTCGCACCGAGAAAGGATATGATGCTATATGGGTGATTGTGGATAGATTGACTAAAGTGGCTCACTTTATTCCTGTCAAGACTACTTATAAAGGTTCTCAACTGGCAGAGTTATATATGGCTCAGATTGTGTGTCTACACGGAGTACCAAAGAAGATCGTGTCTGATCGAGGTTCACAGTTTACCTCAAGATTCTGGAGAAGCTTTCATGAGAATATGAGCACTAAGTTGAACTTTAGTACAGCCTATCACCCTCAAACTGATGGACAGACTGAAAGGACTAATCAAGTATTGGAAGACATGTTGAGAGCTTGTGCCCTTCAGCATGGAGGAAGTTGGGATAAAAGTCTACCATATGCTGAGTTCTCATATAATAATAGCTATCAGGCCAGTCTGAAGATGTCACCTTTTGAAGCTTTATATGGCAGGAAGTGCAGGACTCCTCTATACTGGGATCAAAATGGAGAAAGACAGTTCTTTGGGCCTAAACTAATCCAAGAAGCAGAAGAACAAGTCCGTATAATTCGAGAGAATTTGAGGGTAGCTCAGACCAGACAAAAGAGCTATGCTGATAATAGAAGAAGACCACTGGAATTTGAGAAAGGAGATTATGTGTACCTCAAGGTGTCACCACTTCATGGAATGAGGAGATTCAAAGTTAAGGGCAAATTGTCCCCTCACTTTATTGGACCATTCATGATTTTTAGGCGAGTTGGGGAGATGGCATACCAACTCGAGCTACCCGCTAGTCTATTGGATGTGCACAATGTATTTCATGTATCTCTGTGTCCCTAAGGAACAGTTATCAATGGAAGAGCTCAGTGTTCAGGGTGATTTGACTTACACGGAGTATCCTATCAAGATTCTTGACACTTTGACACGAGTTACAAGAAATAAGGTGATAAAGATGTGCAAAGTGCAATAGAGTCACCATGGAGAAGATGAAGCTATATGGGAAAGAGAAGAAGAGCTTCTCATAGATTTTCCCATCTTTTCCCTCGTTCCTCCTAAATCTCGAGGACGAGATTCTTGTTAAGGGGGGTAGGATTTGTAATACCCACTTTGTAAGAAAAGTCTAAAAAGACAAATCATATTCCTTTATACATATATGTGTCATCCATATTTATCATTCCATGAGAACATCACATGAAAACCAATAAATAAATACCAAAAAATACCCAAAAACAAATTATGCATCATGCTGATATTTTATTTTGTGTGCATTTTGTGACAATATAAAAAAATAGTGTAAAAAGGAATATATCAAAATCCAAAATTTGGAGATTTAACCCCAATTTTTAAATTGAAGTTTAGAGAAGAGAAAGAGAAATTATATACAAAAAATGAAGAAAAATGTATATATAAAAATAGTTAAACCATCCCTATCATCGGGTTCAATTTGTACATTTCAAATGAATATAAGTTCACATTTAAAATTGGATTCAAATTTGAATTCTAGAAATTAAAAGAAAAAGATAAAAGGAAAGAAAAGAAAAGGGAAAAGGTCTTCCACTCGGCTAGGTGGGCTAAAATCGGCCCACTTCCTCGCGGCACCGCGCAACCCATCGTGCCCCTTGCGCCAACAACCGGGGCCACCCTGTCAGCCTCCTTCTACTCTTTCCTCTTGCGCGCTCATCCGTATCACTGCCTCGCGGGCCCGCTGCTCAGCTCCACTTTCCTACCCGCGCGTCAACTACTCAGCCGCGCGACCCGCTCCACCACTACCACGTGGGACCCACGCTGTCATCACCCAGCTCCGCGCGATTATCGCGTTGCTCACCCACCTCGCGCGAGGAGCTTGCCACCATCACCGGTAACCGTGGCCGACCCCCTTCCATCCCGAGCCGAGTCCACAGGGTATAAGTTGGGTCGTCCCCTGCTCCTTTTCTTCCCTCAACCACCCCTCTTTCGCAAACACCAAGAGTAAATCACCGCCACCCAAACCGTTTCACCGCCGCCACCAAGTTCTGGTGCCTACGACTGTGTTTGAGGACCGAGAAGGGATCAGTCGTCCTCAGCACCGTGCTCAGTGAGCGTGGGAGGTTAATCGCCTTCCGTGTTCGTCCTAGGCGTCCAGAATTGCTCGCCGGGGATAGGATTTGGCTGCCTGCCGCCATAAGTGAACATACGACCTCTGCATTGCACAATCCACAGGTATGAGTGCTTGATCTGGTTCATTATGCTCTTAGTTGCATGGAGCACCTAGCGTTAGGGATTTTAGTGCACCATAGAGACAGGTCGGTGTGCGCCGATGACGTCTCCGCCACGCTCCGGGCGGCACCACCGTCAGGGCCGTCGGGAGGAAGGAGACAACACGTCGTTCGTAGATGTAAGAACCGACGGTTATGATTAGTCCGCGCGTACCGGTTCGCCTATATTGATCCGGTCCATCCATTTCAGATCAGGCGCGTGAGGTTCGTTGAAGCCAACATAAAATCTGGATGGTTGAACTGGGATCTTAGGGCTAGGAATGCATACCGTTTCGCGGGTGCACAGATCTAATCGTAGCCGTCCGCTGTTGATCTCGCGGCCGATACCTCTTAGCTGCGCCAACTTACAAAAGAGACCTCTAGAATTCAGGAAAATAACCCACCATCCACAGGGCCTGTTCCCTGTGTCTTAGAAATGTTACCCCGAGGCCCCTGAGTTCTCTATAAATAGTGCGCCCAGTCCATAGCTCTGTAAATTCAGTTATTTAATTTTAGAAATTACTTTTTAATACAAAAACAAGTGCTAGGACTTTAATAAATCATAGAAAATTCATATGAACTCCAAATTACTTCATTCCAGTTTCTAAAATTTTGTAATATTATTTTCTATCACTTAGAGTCTCTGTTTTTGTCGGGGACCATAATTAGGGGTACCCTCAAGACGCCTAATTCTCAGCTGGTAACCCCCATCAGCATAAAGCTGCAGAGGCCTAATGGGTTTGATTAAGTCAGGGATCAGTCCATACGAGCGACTCGATCACGCCACGCCCGAGCCTAGCCTCGGGCGAGGGCAGCCGACCCTAAGATGACTCCGTCTCGCCTGAGGCCTCCTCTTTCACGGCAGACGCATCACCGGCTCGCCCGAGGCCCCGCCTTCGATAAGAAGTAACCCTGACTAAATCACCGCGCCAACCGACCAAGTCACCGGGGCGTTTAACGCAAAAGGTAAGACCGACGGGCGACCAGACTTCGCCAGAGGTGCCATAGGGGGCTCTGCCCGACCCAGGGCTCGGACTCGGGCTAAGGCCCCGGAAGACGGCGAACTCCGCTCCGCCCGACCCAGGGCTCGGACTCGGGCTAAGGCCCCGGAAGACGGCGAACTCCGCTCCGCCCGACCCAGGGCTCGGACTCGGGCTAAGGCCCCGGAAGACGGCGAACTCCGCTCCGCCCGGCCCAGGGCTCGGACTCGGGCTAAGGCCCCGGAAGACGGCGAACTCCGCTCCGCCCGACCCAGGGCTCGGACTCGGGCTAAGGCCCCGGAAGACGGCGAACTCCGCTCCGCCCGACCCAGGGCTCGGACTCGGGCTAAGGCCCCGGAAGACGACGAACTCCGCCTCGCTCGACCCAGGGCTCGGACTCCGCCTCGGCCTCTGCCGAACGACCTCCGCCTCGCCCGACCCAGGAGTTCGGGCTCGGCCTCTGTCATGCAGGACGGACTCGACCTCGACTTCGGAGGAGCCTCCACGACGCCCGACCTAGGACACAAGACCGCCACGTCAACAGGAAGCGTCATCATCACCCTGCCCTGAGCCGACTCGGGTCGCAGAGAACAAGACCGGCGTCCCATCTGGCCAGCTCCGCCAGATAGGCAATGATGGCGCCTCACTAGACCATGACGACGGCGACTCTTGACTCCCTTACGAAAGCAGGGAGACGTCAGCAAGAGCACAGCTGTTCCAACAGCTGTCCCTCCATCAGGCTCCACTGCTTCTCCAACAGCCACGACGCCACACCAACAGGGTGCCAAGATCTCTCCGGCTGCCACCTTGGCATGTACTCAGGGCACTAGCTCTCCCCCGCTAGACACGTAGCGCCTTGCTACACCCCCATTTTGTACACCTGGATCCTCTCCTTACGCTTATAAAAGGAAGGACCAGGGCCTTCTTAGAGAAGGTTGGCCTCGCGGGAACGAGGGCAGGGGCAGGCGCTCTCTTGGGGCCGCTCGCTCCCCTCACCCGCGCGGACGCTTGTAACCCCCTACTGCAAGCGCACCCGACCTGGGCGCGGGACGAACACGAAGGCCGCGGGAATTCTCCGACTCCCTCACGACCCGGCTCCGGCCACCTCGCTCTCGCTCTCTCTATTCCCCCCTTCGCGCTTGCCCACGCGCTCGACCCATCTGGGCTGGGGCACGCGGCACTCTCACTCGTCGGCTCGGGGACCCCCCGGTCTCGAAACGCCGACAGTTGGCGCGCCAGGTAGGGGCCTGCTGCGTGTTGACGAGTAGATTCCCGTCAAGCTCCAGATGGGCAGTCTCCAACGACCTCTTCAACCTGGGACGGTGCTCCGTTTCGGGAGTCTTGAGTTCATGTCTTTCGACGGCAGCTACGACATGATACTCCTTCCACCGCCGCGCGACAGCGACAATGGTGGCGGACAGCCCGCCCGCCGGCGGCGGAATCGACGACGCCTTTCCCGCGTGGGGGAAGGACAACTTTCGAGCTCGCCCCATCCTCTCCCTCGCCATCGGAGGAGGAGGAGGAGGTGGGGCAACCGGGGCCGAGCGGGAGGCTGCGCTCCGACGGCTGTCGAGCAAATCGACATCCCCGACGCCCCAACGGAGGACGCGCCAAGCGTCGCCCTCGCGTTCGAGGCAAAGGCGAGCAGCATCCCCCCGCAACACGTTGACTCCGAGCAGGTGGACGACGCCAGCACGCTCGCGAAGGGCCTGCAGGACGTCGCCCTCGTACCCAAGACGACGGCGCGATCAGCCCCCGACGTGACTTCATCGCTCCTCGTCGACAAAAAGGTACCGACTGCTACCCATCTTTCGTCATTTCGACTCGGCCTCAACCCGCCTGGCGACCTCGCTTTGGCGGGCGCTCACGTTGAGGCGAGTGCAACCTCTCTGGGGTTTCGTGTGCGGTCGCCTTAGGACCGATTGATGGGTGTCTCGACCTACGGACCCTCTGGGTCCGAGGAAGATGACGACCCCAGCATCTGCTGGGATTTCTCCGGATTTGGCAACCCCAGTGCCATGCGGGACTTCATGACCGCATGTGACTACTGCCTCTCCGACTGTTCCGACGGCAGCCGCAGCCTTGACGACAAGGACTGCGGCCCGAGCCGCGAATGTCTCCACGTCGAGCTAGGGGATCCCTCCGGAGGCGGCTGTCTCGGCATGCCGGAGGATGGTGATCCCCCTAGGCCAGCGCCTCGCGCCGACATCCCGCGGGAGCTAGCTGTGGTCCCCGTCCCGGCGGGGGGTCACGACCCACAGCTCGAGCAAGTCCGCGGGGCGCAGGCCGGGCTCGATGAGGGAGCAGGAGCGCTTGAGGCAATCCGCCAGAACATCGGGCAGGTATGGGCGAGCCAGCCCCCGGCCGGAGGAATACGTCACCTGCCCCAAGGTCTCCAGCACCGCATCGCCAACGATGCCAGGGACAGACCGCCACCCGCATCCGGCGGAACCGGTCAGGACCTGGCAGCCGCAGCGATGCTCCTCCGCGCGATGCCGGAGTCATCAACCACCGAGGGTCGGCGAATCCAGGGAGAGCTCAAGCATCTCCTGGAAGGCGCTGCGGCCCGGTGGGCCGAGAGCTCTGCCTCCCGAAGGCAGGGGTACCCCTCGGAACCTCGTGCCGCGACTTCCCGACTCGTGCGGGAAGCCTCGGTCTACACCGGGCGCACGCGCAACACCGCGCCTGCAGCCCCGGGCCGCCTCGGCGACGAGCACCCTCATCGCGACCGTCGGGCACGCCTCGACGAAAGGGTGCGCCGAGGCTATCACCCCAGGCGTGGGGGACGCTACGACAGCGGGGAGGATCGGAGTCCCTCGCCCGAACCACCCGGTCCGCAGGTCTTCAGCCGAGCCATTCGGCGGGCGCCGTTCCCGACCCGATTCCGACCCCCGACTACTATCACGAAGTACTCGGGGGAAACGAGACCGGAATTGTGGCTCGCGGACTACCGCCTGGCCTGTCAGCTGGGTGGGACGGACGACGACAACCTCATCATCCGCAACCTCCCCCTGTTCCTCTCTGACACTGCTCGTGCCTGGTTGGAGCACCTGCCTCCGGGGCAGATTTCCAACTGGGAGGATCTGGTCCAAGCTTTCGCCGGCAACTTCCAGGGCACGTACGTGCGCCCCGGGAATTCCTGGGATCTCCGAAGCTGTCGGCAACTGCCAGGAGAGTCTCTTCGGGACTACATCCGGCGGTTCTCGAAGCAGCGCACCGAGCTGCCCAACATCACCGACTCCGATGTCATCGGCGCGTTCCTCGCCGGCACCACCTGCCGTGACCTGGTGAGCAAGTTGGGTCGCAAGACCCCCACCAGGGCGAGCGAGCTGATGGACATCGCCACCAAGTTCGCCTCCGGCCAGGAGGCGGTCGAGGCCATCTTCCGAAAGGACAAGCAGCCCCAGGGCCGCCCGTCGGAAGATGCTCCCGAGGCGTCTGCTCCACGCGGCGCCAAGAAGAAAGGCAGGAGGAAGTCGCAAGCGAAACGCGACGTTCCCGATGCAGACCTTGTCGCCGCCGCCGAGCACAAGAACCCTCGGAAGCCCCCCGGAGGTGCTAACCTCTTCAACAAGGCACTCAGGGAGACGTGCCCCTACCATCAGGGGCCCGTCAAGCACACTCTCGAAGAGTGCGTCATGCTTCGGCGCCACTTCCACAGGGCCGGGCCACCCGCAGAGGGTGGCAGGGCTCACGACGACGACAAAGGGGAGGATCGCCAAGCAGGAGAATTCCCAGAGGTCCGCGACTGCTTCATGATCTACGGAGGGCACGCGGCGAATGCCTCGGCTCGGCATCGTAAGCAAGAGCGTCGGGAGGTCTGCTCGGTGAAGGTGGCGGCGCCAGTCTACCTAGACTGGTCCGACAAGCCCATCACCTTCGACCGGGACGACCACCCCGACCACGTGCCGAGCCCGGGGAAGTACCCGCTCGTCGTCGACCCCGTCATCGGCGACGTCAGGCTCACCAAGGTCCTGATGGATGGGGGCAGCTGCCTCAACATCATCTACGCCGAGACCCTCAGGCTCCTGCGCGTCGGTCTGTCATCCGTCCGAGCAGGTGCTGCGCCCTTCCATGGGATCATCCCTGGGAAGCGCGTCCAGCCCCTCGGGCAGATCGACCTTCCTGTCTGCTTCGGAACACCCTCCAACTTCCGAAGGGAGACCTTGACGTTCGAGGTGGTCGGGTTCCGAGGAACCTATCACGCAGTGTTGGGAAGGCCATGCTACACGAAGTTCATGGCCGTCCCCAACTACACCTACCTGAAGCTCAAGATGCCAGGCCCCAACGGGGTCATCACCGTCGGCCCCATGTACAAACATGCATTCGAATGCGATGTGGAGTGCGTGGAGTACGCCGAGGCCCTCGCCGAGTCCGAGGCCCTCATTGCCGACCTGGAAAGCCTCTCCCGGGAGGTGCCGGACGTGAAGCGACACGCCGGCAACTTCGAGCCAGCGGAGACGGTCAAGGCCGTCCCTCTCGACCCCAGTGGCTAGGGGTGGGCGTTCGGGTTACCCGAAAAATTCGGGTCGGGTAATTCGGGTATTTAAAATTTCGGGTTTTGAGAATCAAAACCCGAAATTACAACGGGTTTTACAATACCCGAAAATTCGGGTACCCGAAATTTCGGGTTCGGGTTCGGGTATTCCCGAACTACCCGAACTGCTGTGTTGGCTTCAAAAAAACACATACATCCTATTAAATTAGTATAAAAATATAGTTTGAATAATGATATACATGGACATATAAAACACAAGCAATATACAATAACAAGTTATGTACACTTGCACATAATTATAGATGTACAAATTAATAATTAAATATGACATGAGTACATGACACTGAAAGTTTGGGTAATTCGGGTATTTCGGGTACCCGATTGTGATACCCGAATTACCCGAAATAAATTCGGGTTTTGCAAGTTGCTACCCGAAATTCCCGAACAAAATTCGGGTTTTGGGTATTTCGGGTTCGGGTTCGGGTATTCCGGGTTCGGGTTTCAGGTTACGGGTTTTTTGCCCAGCCCTACCAGTGGCGACGCCTCCAAGCAGATTCGAATCGGATCCGGGCTCGACCCCAAATAGGAAGCAGTGCTCGTCGACTTTCTCCGCGCAAACGCCGACGTCTTTGCGTGGAGTCCCTCGGACATGCCCGGCATACCAAGGGATGTCGCCGAGCACTCGCTGGATATTCGGGCCGGAGCCCGACCGGTCAGACAGCCTCTGCGCCGATTCGACGAGGAAAGGCGCAGGGTGATAGGCGAGGAGGTCCACAAGCTGATGGCAGCAGGGTTCATCAAGGAGGTATTCCATCCCGAATGGCTTGCCAACCCTGTACTTGTGAGGAAGAAAGGGGGGAAATGGCGGATGTGTGTAGACTACACTGGTCTTAACAAAGCATGTCCGAAGGTCCCCTACCCTCTACCTCGCATCGATCAAATCGTGGACTCCACTGCAGGGTGCGAAACCCTGTCTTTCCTTGATGCCTACCCAGGGTATCATCAAATCAAGATGAAAGAGTCCGACCAGCTCGCGACTTCTTTCATCACGCCCTTCGGCATGTACTGTTATGTCACAATGCCGTTCGGTTTGAGGAACGCGGGTGCAACGTACCAGCGGTGCATGAACCATGTGTTCGGCGAACACATCGGTCGCACGGTCGAGGCCTACGTCGATGACATCGTAGTCAAGACGAGGAAAGCCTCCGACCTTCTCTCCGACCTCGAACTGACATTCCGGTGTCTCAAGGCGAAGGGCGTCAAGCTCAATCCCGAGAAGTGCATCTTCGGGGTGCCCCGGGGCATGCTTTTGGGATTCATCGTCTCCGAGCGGGGCATCGAAGCCAACCCGGAGAAGATCGCGGCCATCACAAACATGGGGCCCATCAAGGACTTAAAAGGCGTACAGAGGGTCATGGGATGCCTCGCGGCCTTGAGCCGTTTCATCTCGCGCCTCGGCGAAAGAGGCCTGCCCCTGTACCATCTCTTAAGGAAGGCCGAGTGCTTCACTTGGACTCCCGAGGCCGAGGAAGCCCTCGGGAACCTGAAGGCGCTCCTCACCCAGGCGCCCGTCTTGGTACCCCCAGCTGATGGAGAAACCCTCTTGGTCTACGTCGCCGCAACCACTCAGGTGGTCAGCGCCGCGATCGTGGTCGAAAGGCAGGAAGAGGGGCATGCTTTGCCCATTCAGAGGCCAGTTTACTTCGTCAGCGAAGTGCTGTCCGAGACCAAGATCCGCTACCCACAAGTCCAGAAGCTGCTATATGCAGTGATCCTGACGAGGCGAAAGCTGCGACATTACTTCGAGTCTCATCCAGTGACTATGGTGTCATCCTTCCCCCTGGGGGAGATCATCCAGTGCCGAGAAGCCTCGGGACGGATCGCGAAGTGGGCGGTGGAAATCATGGGCGAGGCAATCTCGTTCGCCCCTCGGAAGGCCATCAAGTCCCAGGCACTGGCGGACTTCGTAGCCGAATGGGTCGACACCCAGTTGCCGACGGCTCCGATCCAGCCGGAGCTCTGGACCATGTTTTTCGACGGGTCGCTGATGAAGACGGGAGCTGGCGCGGGCCTGCTCTTCGTCTCGCCCCTCAGGAAACACCTGCGCTACGTGCTACGCCTCCATTTCCCGGCGTCCAACAATGTGGCTGAGTACGAGGCTCTGGTCAACGGATTGCGAATCACCATCGAGCTAGGGGTCCGACGCCTCGATGCACGCGGCGACTCGCAGCTCGTCATCGACCAAGTCATGAAGAACTCCCTCTACCGCGACCCGAAGATGGTGGCCTACTATGACGAGGTTCGACGCCTGGAAGATAAGTTCTACGATCTCGAGCTTAACCACATCGCCCGGCGCTATAACGAGACTGCGGACGAGCTGGCGAAGATAGCCTCGGGGCGAACGACGGTTCTCCCGGACGTCTTCTCCCGGGATCTGCACCAACCCTCCGTCAAGATAGGCGACGCGCCCGAGCCCGAGGCACCCTCGGCCCCGTCCGAGGTGACCTCGGCCCAGCCCGAGGCACCCTCGGCCCCGTCCGAGGTGACCTCGGCCCAGCCCGAGCCACCCTCGGTTCAGCACGAGGAACCCTCGGCCCCCGAGGGCGAAGCACTGTGCATCGAGGAGGAGCAGAGCGGGGTCATGCCAGATCAAGATTGGCAAACCCCGTACCTGCAATATCTCCGGCAAGGAGAACTGCCCCTCGACCGAGCCAAGGCTCGGCGGGTAGCGCGACGCGCCAAGTCGTTCGTCTTGCTGGGCGATGAGAAGGAGCTCTACCACCGAAGCCCCTCGGGCATCCTCCAGCGATGCATCTCCATCGCCGAAGGTCAGGAACTCCTGCGGGAAATACACTCGGGGGCTTGCGGCCATCATGCAGCACCTCGAACCCTCGTTGGGAACGCTTTCCGCCAAGGTTTTTACTGGCCGACGGCGGTGGCTGACGCCACTAGAATTGTCCGCGCCTGCGAAGGGTGCCAATTCTATGCGAAGCAGACCCACCTGCCCGCTCAGGCTCTGCAGACGATACCCATCACCTGGCCCTTCGCTGTGTGGGGTCTGGACCTCGTCGGCCCTCTGCAGAAGGCGCCCGGGGGCTACACGCACCTGCTGGTCGCCATCGACAAATTCTCCAAGTGGATCGAGGTCCGACCCCTGAACAGCATCAGATCCGAGCAGGCGGTGGCATTTTTCACCAACATCATCCATCGCTTCGGGGTCCCGAACTCCATCATCACCGACAACGGCACCCAGTTCACCGGCAAAAAATTCTTGGATTTTTGCGAGGACCACAACATCCGGGTGGACTGGGCCGCCGTAGCTCGTCCCATGTCGAATGGGCAAGTAGAGCGCGCCAATGGCATGATCCTACAAGGGCTCAAGCCTCGGATTTACAACAACCTCAACAAGTTCGGCAAGCGGTGGATGAAGGAACTCCCCTCGGTAGTCTGGAGCCTGAGGACGACGCCGAGCCGAGCCACGGGTTTCACGCCGTTCTTCCTGGTCTACGGGGCCGAGGCCGTCTTGCCCACTGACCTGGAATACGGCTCCCCGAGGACGAGGGCCTACAACGAAGAAAGCAACCAAGCTGGCCGAGAAGACTCGCTGGACCAGCTGGATGAGGCTCGGGACAGGGCCTTACTACACTCGGCGCGGTATCAGCAGTCCCTGCGACGCTACCACGCCCGAGGGGTCCGACCCCGAGACCTCCAGGTGGGCGACCTGGTGCTTCGGCTGCGGCAAGACGCCCGAGGGAGGCACAAGCTCACGCCCCCCTGGGAGGGGCCGTTCATCATCGCAAAAGTTCTGAAGCCTGGAACGTACAAGCTGGCCAACAGCCAGGGCGAGGTCTACGGCAACGCTTGGAACATCCAACAGCTACGTCGCTTCTACCCTTAAGATGTTTCCAAGTTGTTCATATACCCCGCACCCACGCAAAGTTTAGTCAACAAGGAAGGGTCGGCCTCGCCTCGGCAAGGCCCGACCCTCCCTCGGGGGCTAAAAGGGGGGAAACCCCCTCTGCGTCAAAATTTTCCTCGAAAAGAGAATCTCTTTTACCAGAACATCTTTCGTGCTTTTTGACTACTTCGAAAAGTGGGTCCTGGAAACGACGGGGTACACGTAAGCAGTCAAGGCTGACCGAGCCGAGGGACTCCTACGCCTCCGTGATACGGATACCTCACTCATCACCTTCTGCGATAAGTAACTCGCGGTCGGATAAGGTGACTCTGCGGATCGAATAAGTCTTTACGTTCGGAAGCCCTTCTGTCAAAGCGATTCTTCGAGCCTTCTCGACCGAGTCGGTGACAGGGCCTCATGGACGGGTGAAAGTACGCGTAAGCGGCAAGGCCGACCGAGCCGAGGGACTCCCACGCCTCCGGGATACGGATACCTCACTCATCACCTTCCGCGAGAAGCAACTCTCGCTCGTACTAACGTCCCTGTTACCGACAAAAAGTCCAGATACTCGAAACAAGAGGAAAAGAGACGCAGCTTTATAACGCAGCAAGGGTGTGTGTTCCGGCCTCGACGGCTGCACAAGGCCCACGCTACAAGACGATTTGACCCTGCAGGCTCGGATCTTGACGCTGGAAGAGGGCGATGACACCCTCGGCATCGACAGCACCTTCGGCAAGGCCCGACCTAGCCTCGGACGGCGACGCGGTCCGAGGGCCTCCGCTCCGAAGGACGACGTCATCACCACGCCCGAGCAATCTCTATCAGGGACTTCTCCGAGAACCCGGCCCGAGCGGACGGCTCGGCCGGCCACCTCCGGGGCCTCGGCCGACCGCCTTCCGAGGACGCCAGCCCGGTCCGAAGCCTCGGCTGATCAACTCCGACGACAATCCTGCCAACAGACAACCTGGCTAGGCTCCGGCCAACCAGGTTTCATTTCCGAGCCAACTCCGCCTCTACTCGTGCTGATATCGCTACCCCTGGCCTCGGCTCGTCGAAGAGCGGCCGAGGGGTCTCTTTAACTAAGCTAGAGGAGCCTCGGACAATAGGGCCGACCGAGCCGAGGGACTCCTACGCCTCCGGGATACGGATACCTCACTCGTCACCTTGACACGGGGCAACTCATGCTTGGTGAAGCGGTTCAGACAATCAGCAGACGAGTCTTAGTGCTCGGGAATGAGGAAAAAGCACGGCTCCGTGCCGTGGTTACATACATGTTCAGGCCCCGAAAGCCGAAAATGAACAAAAAAACCCGGCACTCGAAGTGCCATTACAAACGGAACTCCGGTTCCCCCCCCGCAGGTACGAACAACCCCACTCGATGGGGGTGGGCCTGCGGGGCAGCAGAAGACCGACGAACGGCATGTCGCCGACCGCCCCGACAGCGGCGACGATGAAGACTTCTGCCCGGGGAGCCGAACAGCAGCAGTGATGGCCTCAGGGCGGATACTGCTGCTAGGAGGCCCTCGCCCTTGCCCAAACTCGAGAGGCAAGGACGGGCAGGAGGCCGTAGAGTTGGAGGTCGGTCCGCGGCCAGCCTTGGCTGACGTGCCAGCGGAAGAACCTCTTCCAGTTGCCGTGGCAAACGCCGGCGCCGCGAGCGGCTCCGAAGCCACTCGCGTCCGAAGGCCAGGCGCGCTGCAGATGCCAGCACCATGGGCAACAACCGCTCCTCCCTCCGATCGCTGAGGGAAGGAGCGGGCCGCCGCCCGCGCGGGGACCGACCCCAACTCGGCACACTCCCTCCTCAGCCCTGGTGATGAAAATCCTTGAGGCTGAGGGAGGGGCAGAGGCCGCAGCCTGGCTCGCTTTCCCCCACCACCAAGCCGGAAGTCACCCTCTTGGGTGACCGCTGGTGGAGGGGTGCGGCCGGGCCGCATGATGAAAATCCTTGAAGCCGAACGATGGCTGAAAGGTGCCAACTCCCACGGAGTTGCGTTCCTCCAACGATGGGGCGAAGGGACGGCGGTTTCCCCCATCCGGGGGCTTGGAAGGTGGAAGGACACGATGCATAAGGCAGGGAGAGGGCATGGTCGCCTTACGAAAGGATCGCCCTCCTTTTAAAGGCAACTCCCCCTGCTTGCGCCCCCAACCGTCACGGGCTGAGTCTTCTTCAACACGCCTCCAAAGCCCTCCCCCGCGGCGCGGGGGCTGGGACCCACAAGTCAGAAAGACCGGCTTCGAGCAGAGGAGGCCGAACCGTCGCGCACGACGCACGCAACCACCCAGCGGTTACAAGTAACCCTCCACTTTTGCCCAGACCAGCGGGCGAAAGGGGCAGGCGGCCATGCAGGCGGCATGCAACCGCGCCAAGTGGACGCGCCTCTCCGACTCCTGACAGGCCAGCGCGACGGCTCAAGCCCACGCGTCGTGCAACTGGCGCGCCGGGTGCTGCATGCGAGCCGCTGTGCCACTCGCTCCACCACCGCACCACCTCGATTGCGGAACCGATACCGCGATTCGAGGCGACCCAGCCCGCGACCCAGCAGCGCCAGCCTGGCGCAGCGGTCAAACGCGGTCAAAAATGGGCCGGCAGTAATGACGGTGGCAGGCGCGCGAGAGCAGCGGTCACGCCATCTGCCAAGCTCATGTCCCATCCGGAGGCAGCAAGAGAACCCCCTCTCGCGGCATGAAGACGACGCGCCCGTGACCCGTACCTCGAACGGCTCGCGCACGCGCAACGGCAGCCTCGCCAACTACTCGCCCCTGCGCATTAACTCCGCGGCCGGACAGACGACGCTTCTAGCAGGAGCGGCTGGCGACGCTTCGCCTTCACCAAAACGACCACACCAAAAAAGGTACGCCACGTCGCTTGGTTTCGTATCCTTTTTTCCCTTTTCCTTCTTTCTCTATCTCTTGCAACAGGGACTGGGAAGGAGGATACCCCCAAAGGGATCCTTCCCCGTGAAGGAACTAGGCTCCGAGCCTCCCTACTGATCAGGGGTTCGAAGGCTGGCCCCCCGAGGGGTTCAACAGCCGCCTCAGATCGCGTGGGCCCGACACCCACTACTGGTCAGGGGTTCGAAGGTCGGCCTCCCGAAAGGTTCCACGACCGCCTCAGGCTACTAGGGCTCCGCGCCCATTACTGATCAGGGGTTCGAAGGCTGGCCTGTCGAAGGGTTCACAGTCGCCTCAGACGCCGAGCGAGGGATGACCAGGGGTACGTTCGATACATAACCAAGGCTCGGGCTGCGCTCCCGAGGTACCCTAGGACATTTCCGAGACCAGCGGGAACGACTCTGTAACGGAATCCCATCGGAGGGAGGCAACGAGCCCTCGGACCCCGTCGCTAGGGGACCGGGTCCGGCAGATCACCCGCAGGTACTTTTGGGCGTGCCTCCGGGCCCCTAGCCGACCCCCAACGAACGGGGCACGGACGTCCACTCGGATTACCCGATTGCAGCTCACCGGAGACACCATGTTCGGTGCCCATCGAGGGTAACATGGCGCTCTCCCCCCCTCCTCCTTGCGGAAAGGCGACGTAGGGGCGTATGTAAAAAGTCGAGTCTGTCCCTGATCGTCCTCTCGCTCCGTGCGGAGGCTCGGGGGCTGCTCTCGCAAACCCGGCTCCGGCCGAACCGTTGACAGCGTCAACATACCAGCCCGAGAACTTGGGCCCCGACAGTGCACCTGGGCTACGCCCTGCTCGCATGAGGGAACCGCCAGACCAGCCGAGGCATTACGCAAGGCATTAAGACCTCGAAGGAGTGAAACCACTCCTCCGAGGCCTCGGGGGCTACACCCGGCGGGTGCGCTCGCGCGCACCCACCGGAACTAAGTACCACCGAGAAAGGCTGGTCCCCTTGCAAAAAAGTGCGACGCAAGCCTCCAAGCGAGTGTTAACACTCTCTTCGAGGCTCGGGGGCTACTGTCGGGGACCATAATTAGGGGTACCCTCAAGACGCCTAATTCTCAGCTGGTAACCCCCATCAGCATAAAGCTGCAGAGGCCTGATGGGTTTGATTAAGTCAGGGATCAGTCCATACGAGCGACTCGATCACGCCACGCCCGAGCCTAGCCTCGGGCGAGGGCAGCCGACCCTAAGATGACTCCGTCTCGCCTGAGGCCTCCTCTTTCACGGCAGACGCATCACCGGCTCGCCCGAGGCCCCGCCTTCGATAAGAAGTAACCCTGACTAAATCACCGCGCCAACCGACCAAGTCACCGGGGCGTTTAACGCAAAAGGTAAGACCGACGGGCGACCAGACTTCGCTAGAGGTGCCATAGGGGGCTCTGCCCGACCCAGGGCTCGGACTCGGGCTAAGGCCCCGGAAGACGGCGAACTCCGCTCCGCCCGACCCAGGGCTCGGACTCGGGCTAAGGCCCCGGAAGACGGCGAACTCCGCTCCGCCCGACCCAGGGCTCGGACTCGGGCTAAGGCCCCAGAAGACGGCGAACTCCGCTCCGCCCGGCCCAGGGCTCGGACTCGGGCTAAGGCCCCGGAAGACGGCGAACTCCGCTCCGCCCGACCCAGGGCTCGGACTCGGGCTAAGGCCCCGGAAGACGACGAACTCCGCCTCGCCCGACCCAGGGCTCGGACTCCGCCTCGGCCTCTGCCGAACGACCTCCGCCTCGCCCGACCCAGGAGTTCGGGCTCGGCCTCTGTCATGCAGGACGGACTCGACCTCGACTTCGGAGGAGCCTCCACGACGCCCGACCTAGGACACAAGACCGCCACGTCAACAGGAAGCGTCATCATCACCCTGCCCTGAGCCGACTCGGGTCGCAGAGAACAAGACCGGCGTCCCATCTGGCCAGCTCCGCCAGATAGGCAATGATGGCGCCTCACTAGACCATGACGACAGCGACTCTTGACTCCCTTACGAAAGCAGGGAGACGTCAGCAAGAGCACAGCTGTTCCAACAGCTGTCCCTCCATCAGGCTCCACTGCTTCTCCAACAGCCACGACGCCACACCAACAGGGTGCCAAGATCTCTCCGGCTGCCACCTTGGCATGTACTCAGGGCACTAGCTCTCCCCCGCTAGACACGTAGCGCCTTGCTACACCCCCATTTTGTACACCTGGATCCTCTCCTTACGCTTATAAAAGGAAGGACCAGGGCCTTCTTAGAGAAGGTTGGCCTCGCGGGAACGAGGGCAGGGGCAGGCGCTCTCTTGGGGCCGCTCGCTCCCCTCACCCGCGCGGACGCTTGTAACCCCCTACTGCAAGCGCACCCGACCTGGGCGCGGGACGAACACGAAGGCCGCGGGAATTCTCCGACTCCCTCACGACCCGGCTCCGGCCACCTCGCTCTCGCTCTCTCTATTCCCCCCTTCGCGCTCGCCCACGCGCTCGACCCATCTGGGCTGGGGCACGCGGCACTCTCACTCGTCGGCTCGGGGACCCCCCGGTCTCGAAACGCCGACAGTTTTGACATGAAAACAGTAAGAAAAATAATTTCTCATTTAATTCTATTTCAAGCACATAAAACCTTTAGAAATTCATATCTCAAAATATATAACTCCAAAAATTATGATTTCTGTTCCTAGGTTTTTATTTTAATGTGTAGATTATTATTATGTATTTTGTTTACATGTTTGGTGTGATGTTAATTTTTCTATATACTGTGCTTGTTTGTATTGTGGCGAGTAGAAGAGCCTGTGACTGAGGATCCTGGTGACCAGCAGATAGAAGTAGCTGAGTAGGAGCTCATTGAAGGCAAGTTGTACCCTTGACCACTTTTTATCCAATAATGTTCTTTAATGTCATTTATTCATGCATAGGTTTAATTTTGATGGGACTCGATAGGTCACCCTAGATTTTTTTATCTCATTACCTTGTTTACCCCTGAATCACTTGGGTAGTTTGCTATTGCTTTACATGGTTTTGGGATAATCATTTGTTATATCTATGTTCTAGTTATTTTGTTATTCTATTTATGTTCATGTCAAGATCATTAATGTTAATTGGAACATGGAGCTTAACTTAAGAAACACGTGCCACCATAAGGGTTTAATGAGACGCCCTTGGCTGACTAATTAGGAAAGCTAGTGGAAGACTACCTTACCCGAAAGGGGCAAGGGCTGTAGGGGAGTTGCATGCAAGGAGGTTCTTGGGTTGATTTTGCTGCGATGGCGGTCAGACGGGGGATTCTTGCAAGTGCTCTTCCCATAAACTGTAGCGGGTTTTCGGAAGCTAGTGGAACTTTGTAAAGGCCTCGTAGTGTTGCCCTGCCTCGCTTCCTAGGTAGAGGTGTATGGGAGTCGCGATCCCTTGGCAGGTGGGTAACATGACTTGTGGGTAAAGGGTACAACCTCTGCAAAGTGTAAAACTGGTATACTAGCCGAGCTCATGGTCACGAGCAGCTCAGGACTCTCTGATGATTAATTTATGGAACTTAAATTCAATTTGTCATTTGCATTGCATGGGATTATTTATTAATTTTGTTCTAATATTTTATTTAAGGTTTGGTAATTACTTACATCTAGTAACTGCTAATAAAATTTTGACCAACTAACTAAAAGCAATGCTCAGCTTTAAACCCTGTTGTTGATTAGCCTTACACATCACATGAACTCCCACCTTTGGTGAGTTCATGCCCACTGGTTTCCCCACAACTTGTTGAGCTATGATCATGTGTGAGCTTACCCTTGCTATCCCACACCCCCCACAGGAGAAGAACAGGTGGTTCAGGAGGAGCCACAAGGCGAGGAGTTTGATCTGATCTAGGTGCCGTTTCCCTAGTTGACTTATGCGCCAAGCACGATCCTTAGTTTGTTTTATATTTATTTTTTGTTTTGTAATAAGACTTCCGCTATGTAATAAATACTCTGATGTTTTGTGACATTTAACTCTATACACTCTGTTATTATATATGTTGTCTTCTTGGCGCATGTATGAGATGCACCTGACTTTGTTTCTTAAAGCCGGGTGTGACAGCAGCTCTTCAGCCTTGGAAGACGTAATTCTGACGAATGTTCTGTTGATCTTTCAATCCAGAGCAAAGAGATGGTGGTCATCGTGATCGCGGCGGTGATAATGATGAACGCTCTCATCGGAGGGTAAGTAGTATACTGACTAGTGCTACTAGCTGCTACTACAGAAATCGATACGCATGAACTGGTGCTCCGATCCGACAGATGAACGCTGCGTGTGCATGAGATGCAGGCCGTCGACTAGGCCGTCCATGAACCCGGCGCGGACGATCGGGGCGGCGCTGGCGACGGGGAAGTACAAGGACATGGTCTACCTGCTCTCTGGTGCGAGAGAGCTCTCTGGTGCGGGCTCTGGTGCGAGAGAGCGAGAGAGAAGGGAGATGTCTGCGAGGAGAAGGGAGATGTCTGCGAGGAGAAGAAGAGAAGGGACAACTCGACGGCGATGGAGAACTCACGACGCTTGGGACGACGCCGGTATCAACAACAGTAATCGTGGTTCGAACCGTGTAATGGTGTCGTCATGTCTATTTCGGAGTGTGGGCTTTTTCCTAGTTTTTCATAACGGCGAATCCTTGTCCCAAGCCTCCAATTCGTCGAAGCCGCACCGGTGGGCTTTTATAATGGCAAATTTCTCGGCTGTGACCTACGGTGCCTGTGTGGGTGCTGAGTCTGCCACTGCATAGGCTCAATCCATCATTTAGGTATTCTTACTTTTCTAAAGAAAAGAAATAGTCTTAGATAAAGGTTTTCTAGACCTTTAAAATTAATAGTTAGCAGTTAAAATTAGTTGAGAGATTTAAACGGGTTAGCTAATAAACTAGCTAAGTTAGCTATACCTCTCAAATACTTCATCTGTCCCAAAATGTAGTTCTTCTAGCCTTCCTTTTTTCGTCCACATTCAAATGAATGATAATGAATATAGACATACATACAAACTACATTCATATATTAATCGATGAATGTATGGTTTAAAACGAATTATATTTTAGAACAAAGAGTATCTATTAGTTGTTAACCGTTCCAACCCAGCTAAAGCTAGATATTAACTTATTAACTGACTAACTAATACTTTAGAGGTTTGGGACAACTCTGAAGGCTATTGGCAGGGCCTCAATCCATTCTACACACTGTTGCACATAAGCCCACACTATCAGTACATCATGGCCAGAGTTATTGGGGTTATTCGCTTCAGATTAAAGCCGATTGTTTAGAATGTTGCAACTGCAATTCATAGAGACAAAAATATTGTAGAAGCAATAGGAGCTAGTACAAATTAAATCTATAGATGGCAATGGGTGAGGACCCAATGGGTTTTGCCATCCTAGACCCGTCCCCGTTAGACTAAAAACTCTCCGCTTCAATACCCGTACCCCGTGGGCGGGTACAATTCCACTAATACCCAGACCCGCTGGGTATTCTATACCCGATGGGTACCCATACCCGTCTAGAGTGGTGGAGTTGCACCTATTTGTCCATTTTAGTTTAGGATGAATGGTGAGCGCCGAGCAGCAACATCCGGTCTTCCGTCTTCCATCTTATAGGTGTGGTCGTGTCGTGTGTCTGTGTATCTTCTAGGTGTGGTCGTGTCGTGTGTCTGTGTACAGCTTGGTCGCTTGATTGCATATTAACAAAGAGTCACACGGCAGAAATTTAGAGCCTTGGACATGCTTTATAGTTTTGGCTGGTTGTCTGCATACTACCACCATGTGTCGCAAGGCCTATATAGCGTATAGGTATACTCAGAAGCTAGGAGCCCAATACAAATCATTGAATTATGCTAAAATTTTAGAGAATTATTGGCTATATTTTGAATATAAAATACCCATGGATACGAGTACGAGTTTAATGAGTACGTACTCATACCTGTTCTACCCGTTAGGTCCTATTTTTCTTCTGTTAATAGACCCACGGGTATATAATTATGACCAAACCCAATGGAGTAATTACCCACCGGGTAACGAGTCCCCTTTACCATCTTTAATTAAAGCCAAACGAACAGGGTAATTATCTTCTACACTGTTGCAAAGGTTAATTGATAGCTAGGATAAAACATATAGTGCCCATCCCATCCAAATATTAAGGCTAAAAATATATCTGCTAGCTATCAACTCTTAAACTATTTTCCAACTCTAAGGCCATCTCTAGTCCGTATAAATGGTCATGCAAAATACTGTTTTGCACTATAAATTATACTATTTAAAGAGTATAGTTTAAAATAAGGAGTAAAATAGAGAGTCTGCTAAAGATAGTCTTACTAGTTTTTTAGCTCCCAACGAATAACGAGTCCTAGTGATCCAAACACACCTTTTCTCTACTATCTATTAAGACGATAGTGTAGACCACGACACTACCATGCCCCCGCCTCTCCTCCACGCTCACACCCGCCCTGCTCCCCTTGCTCAGCCTTCCGCACAAACCGCCCCATCCGCGAGCCGCGCACAGGCCATCTGCATGCCGCATCCGCCCCATCCTCTCGCACGCGCAACAGCCATCGTTTATCCTCTCTGTGCGACCGCTGCCCCAGTCCATCCCCTCCCCGTCCGGCGTCCACTCCCTCCGCCCCAGCTCCCTCCGCAGTTCCCCCTCCCTCCCCCGTGCAACAGTTGTGGTCCATCCCCTCACGTGCGCAACAGTCGCCGTCTATCCCCTCAGCGCGACTGTAACACCCTAATATCCCACTGTTGGTATTTGGGGAAAATCTTTCTATAAAATTTAAATAGATAGACCCTCTTAAAAAATATTATTAAGATGCCCCCTTTTATAATAAATTTGAACATACTCTTAAACAAGAAACTTAAGTTAAGTAACCTTTTAATAAAGATTATAGTAGGGATTATCTTCTTAAAGTAAATAAGTAACTAATAAATAGATAAGGTAAGTTTGACCTCTTGATGATAATTTTGGTGAAGCATTTTGTGGAGAACATAAACTTGACCTCAAATTCTAAATAAAAACATAAAATAGTAAATGAGAAAGAGGGAAAAGAAAGAAAATATTGGACAAAAGAATAAATTCAAATAATGGATTCATCCCACACTAGAGTGTTCAAATATCATGTTTGACCTAAGTCCAAATTTGTCACATGGATTTGAATTGGAAATTTAAATTCAAAATGAGAAAAAGGAAAATCAGAAAACAAAAAGGAAAGGGGTTGCAGTCGCGTGGGCTGAAATACACCAAAGCCGGCCCAATCCCCAATCCCAATCCGCGGCTCACCTTGCTGCCGCAGTACTTGGGTGCGCTGCCAAATTGGCCCGTGGGTCAGCCTCCGCAGGGGTGCGCACCTCCGCTCTCCAGATTCACCGCCATGCGGGTCCGGGACGTTAGCTGTCGCGCGCACGTAAGCCACAACAACGTGGGACCTAGTTGTCAGACCCACTCCCCATGCCATGCGCGCACCGGAAACCTTTGACGTCGTGGCTCTGTTTCACTGTAATGCGGGACCCACCCGTCAGCTCAGTCATCTTCCCCGTAACGAACGCCACCGCTGTCACGATCTTCACCGCTGCTGATGCCGCCTTTTTGCGCACGGGTAGTTGCGGACCGAGTCTCCTGGGAATAAATCACCCGATCATGGCCCTTCCTCATCCCATAACCTGATTAGGATGTCGACGTTGGGAAGCTGTATGCTAGAAACCCGTGAACGGAGCTGACCGGGAAGGAGAGAGAGAGCAGCCATGACCTTGCCGTCGTCGTGCGATTCGCCATGACCTTTGCCGCTTGGGCTTCGATGGGTGTTCGCGGAGAGTCACTGGTGTCCGAGGATCGTGTGGGCATGGCGGGCCACTCGCATGACCGACCAAGAGGGGCGAATGGAGAGCTAAGGATGGCGCCACCGCAGGGGGAAACCACCATACCTGGTGTTGGGCGATCGGAATCGACCGGGGACAATCGCTGGTCCTCTCTGATGCTCGTCGCGGCTTGTCCTGGGCGGAATCGCGCTCTGGACCACCGGAATACCTCGCCGGAGTGGGAACTCCACCATGCTGTCGTGCGTACCGTGGGCAGTAGTCGTCGTGGCACCAATTGATGGTGAGTCTTCAATCATCGCATTTGCCTTGGCCGCCTCTGCGCGTAGAATGCATTCAGGATGGTATATGGTCACTGTGACGGAACCTCCCAAGTCATTAGGCCCACCTACAGTTGTCCTTGTCCAACGGACATCAGACAATCCTGCAGATGCCCCTGAATCACTTGACAAATTCGGTATCTACTTTTCTTACCTTTCCCAAGAGCGTTTCACCCGTCACGCAGACATTACAGATCATCAGAGATACGATAATGCGGAAGCGGTTACATAAACTTACCTTTATTTTAAAAGTAAGACAAAGTTATATATATTACAGACCAGGATAACTTATGAGTGCAGAGTAATATTATTACACACCAAGGGAGGCAAAACCCCTCCCGATAAGTTTTTAAACAAAAGTTCTTATGGAGGAACTCTTCCTCCCGCAGCATCATTCTTGCTTTTATTCTTTTGGAACCACCTTGGAACAGAAACAACAAAAGTTTGTTGCTTCCTCACCTAAAAACAATAGGGAATAAAACCCTAAGTATGGAATTACTCAGCAAGACTTACCCGACTATGGAAAAGACTCTCAAGGGTATGCTGGCTTAAGGGAGTCAAGGTAAGGCTTATCAATAATCAATGACTCTATTTGCAGAAATGCTTACTAAAGTGGATCCTTAAAAATCCAATTTTATTTTTGTCAGTTTAAGTAAGATTACCTGCAACTAGAGTTCCTAGTTCAAACACTTGACCTGCACTAGCCAATTTCTTTATCAACCCGTCATCTTCACTGGAGTTCTACGTGTAAGTCAGTGACCAAGTCTTCATAACCGCGAAGGTACGGTGATCCGAATCGATTATACTCAGCTGAGGATCTCCGATCACACGACATATGTAGCACTTAACCCTTGCATATGTCAACCTACCACCGGGGTTCTTAAGACCAGATCAGGTTCACGTCAACCGAGAGCACAGATACACCACCGTCCAGCCTCTTGCCACGGAGGATACACGCTACTCTCGCCACCGCTCCACGCCCAATGACTGTTATCTTATTCTGGCCTTAGTCTGCCTGAGGCAAGGCTTAACCATGACGAGGCATGTGACCAGTTAAAGGGTCCTCGGTCAGCAGGCCTACATCGAGACGGTCCTTAATCGGCTCAGACGGAGACACTACACCGAGACTCCTTTGTCGTGCAAGTCACCCACCCGGTCTCAGCTTAATCATTTAAAACCCAAAGTTTGGTACCTGGCAGAGGTACATCTTTTCTGATGTTGAACCCATCACGGCCATGATGGATCCACCATCAAGTTTTATTTTTGGAAACATCCCACCCACTTTTTGCCACATCATATTTTGTAAAAACACAACATTTTGTTTTTCTAAAGCAAGGCTAAGCATAGTAAAAACTTTTTATAAAACAGGGATTCAAAGGAAGGTAATCAAATACAAGGAAGGTAATGCAGGAATTGTTTTATCAATCAATTCCTATCACCTAATGCATCAATTAAGTGAGAAAGATTTTAAAAGAGTCAAGGAGGTGGTAAATGCACCGGGGCTTGCCTTCGTTTATAGGTGAGTCAGGCACGGATCCACAGATGTCAAAGTAAAAACAATTCCCTGCCTAAGGTTCCGCAGGTGGTGGTGGTTAAGTCTTTTCCTCTTCTACTTCAACCTCTTCCTCGTTTTCTAGATTTAACCATGTATATAAGAATGAATGCCATGTAATGCTCATGAGAGTGCAAGGATAAAAAGAATTTATTATCTAAAGTTCTTGAATACAATTTTCCTTCACGGAACTCCGAGAACCTAGGGTTTCCGGAGTCAACAGTGAAGTTCAAAGAGCAGGGGGTGGGGGTTTTGGGTTCTAGTTACCAAACAAGGTCCAAATCAAACCAATTTCTACCCAAATCTTCTAAATAATGTTTTGAGTTCATATAAAAAGTTTGGGCATTTTTGAAATTATTATCTATTCTTTAAAAATCCTGAACCAATGTTTTAAGCTATTTTAAATGCTCCAAAATTTCCTATTTGTCTTAAAAATCATAAAATTATTTTTATTAAATACTATGGAAAATAAGGAATCTAGGAAAATTGGTTGGACATTTTTAGGATTTTTTCTACAATTTTCTACAGATTTCCAAAGCTTGACAGAAAAAGAAAAAGAGAATTAATGAACAGTCTCGGGCTGAAACCAGCCCGAGCCGGCCCCAGATAGGGCAGAAACGCGCCCGCAGGCGCGCGTCCGCGGTGACTTTGCGAATAAGGCCCTGCAGTTTTGAATAACCCGAAGGAATCCAGAATACTATTTCAAATAGTCGCTGACACTTTATAGAAATGCCCTCGTACTTCTATTTCTTCTCCACAAACGTCCCTGGCCACGGCGCACTCACTGTTCATCACCGACGCCGCACGGACTGGCCCTGGCCGGTGACGGATGCTCAGTCGAGCGACAGGGAAAGCATAACCGTCCCAAAGCAACCAAGGAACGAGCTTTACCATGGCCAGAACACTTAGAGAATGTACTGCACACGTTCATGGCAAAAACTGTGGTGTCGATCCCGTGTTCCCAATTATTTACGCTCGGATTGGTCAAACGACCACTATGAGGAGCTTTATGAGCACATAGAGCTGCTAAAACAACGCTTGAATCGGACAGGGTCTTACCAGAGGGGGCTAGCCACGGAGCGCGGAAGACTTAGGCTTGCCGGTGACAGAGAAAGGGGAGAATTGGTGTTGCGGCGACTCTGGTTGAAATTGGGGGTGGGGATTGAGGCTACTCGGCCGTAAGAAGCTATAGCTTCACCGTGCAGACTCAATTTGAGAGGAGGGCTCAGAGACAACGTGAATTTGGGCTCTGATCCAACGCTCTTTGTGTGATGGTCACACCTCGCCGTGGACCACAGGGCTATTTATAGCCACGGCGGACCGGCGATCATCTCACCGTCACGGACAGCATCGCGAGCGCATGCCGACCACGTCAGTAGGAGGCACAGTGAGGGAGATCACGGCATGAGTGCCACCGCGGCGAAATTTACTGGTCACGGTGGTCGCCGGTGAGGTCTCCGGCTGGACTCGGGGAATGGTGCCACATATACGTTGTCTAACTCCAGCGTTATCCGTTCCTTACCGAGCCCAAATTGGAACGGCAGCGGCACGAATCACGGCGGCGAGTCATCGGCGGGGAATGGCGGGGAATCACCCTGATGCAGATACTGTACCATGGGGTTCTTCTTCAGTGTGCCTGATAGTCATAGTTTAGGGCCAAATTTCTTTCAGATTTCTATAGCAACGTGACCAACACTCTGCAGCAACATCATAGCTTGATAGACCAGCTCCAACTTTGATACATCGTGCACCCACAAACAGTCACAGGATCATGCTCAGAATTGAGCTTGAAGTTCATGCAATCCCACTGTTAGTCTGGTTTCAGACATTAAGTAGTCTGACAGCATGACTTTAGACTCATTTTTCTTCAATTTCTATTCAACACTAGTGCTTAATTACTTAATAAAGATTGTTCTCCTTATATAGCTCTATAGATTTGATGTGGTGACTCAAGGCAAATTCACCATAGTTTTGGATCTACAGAGCCCTAAAGTCAGCCCTTTAATATTGTTTTCAGACTTAACCATATGGTCACACAAGTGGTGATTTTGCAATTTAGCCCAAAATCCAAGGTTAACTTGCAAATCTTCATAAATGTGATCCATAAGACTTAGGGCACTTTATTATCATGATTTTTGCACTTTGGTCCAAAAGTGGACTAATTTTGCACATAGACCCTTAGGGTTTGGATTTAGGGTTTTCCAGGGTTTCAATTAGGGTTTCTGGTATCTCAAGGGTGTAAATGCAATGTAGGTCCATCTTTGATAACTTTTTTATGATTATTTCACTTAATCTTTGGGGTTTTCTCCATTTGGCTCCTGTTTTACCCCTCAAATCCCTATTTAGGGTTAAGTACCCTACACTAGGGTCTTATTTGCAAAATGCCATATCAATACAACTTGTTTGAAATTTTTGCCTAGTGAATGCACTCTAGGTGTGTCAAACATATGCAAATGCCAATGCTCATGATGTTATGCTCAAGTTTTAGTAACAGTAACACCAGGGGTGTTACATCCTTCCCCCCATAAAAGAATCTCGTCCCGAGATTAAAAGTCCTAGGTTAAGTAATGGAAAAGGAAATGCTTCACATTTTTTATTTCCTGAGTTTTGGTACAAAGCAGGGGTGGGTTTGGGGCTCACTCCTTTATTACAACAATTTTATACACTTTACAATTTACATGAGGCTAAAAAGCCTGGGAAATTCTTATCTAAGAAATATTGGGTTTCCCAAGTAGCCTCATCTTCGGAATGCTGGTTCCACTGTATCTTGTAAAACTTGAGAGTTTTTCTTCGGGTAACCCTGTCCTTTTGATCCAAGACTCGAATAGGGTGCTCAGAATATGTCAAGTCCGGCTCCAGGACAACATCTGTTACTTTAATGGTTCGATCTGGAACCCGAAGACATTTCTTCAGTTGAGACACGTGGAACACATTATGTACAGCAGACAAGGTTTCGGGTAGTTGAAGTCGATACGCCACTAGCCCATATCTTTCAAGAATGAGGAAAGGACCAATATATCGTGGTGCAAGCTTCCCTTTAACCCCAAAACGTGATACACCCTTCATTGGCGAAACCTTTAGGTAGACATAGTCTCCCTCAAGAAAATATAAGGGCATTCGCTGTTTGTCTGCATAACTCTTTTGATGAGCTTGAGCCTTCTTCAAATTATGAATTATTCTCTGAACCTTTTCTTTGGTCTCTTTCACCATATCGGGCCTGAAGAAGTACCTTTCACCAGGTTCAGACCAATTTAGCGGAGTACAACATCGTCGTCCATATAAAGCTTCAAAGGGTGCCATCTTGATGCTTTCTTGATAGCTATTATTATATGAGAACTCTGCTAATGGTAAACATTCATCCCATTTTTGTGGAAACTCCAGAACACATGCTCGCAACATATCTTCAAGTATCTAATTTACCCTTTCAGTCTGGCCACTGGTTTGAGGATGATAGGCCGAACTATGGAGCAACTTAGTACCTAGGGAGTTGTGAAGTGCCTCCCAAAACTTGGCTACAAATTGAGGTCCACGGTCCGACACTATAGTCTTTGGAACACCATGCAGACTAAGAATACGAGCAATGTACAATTTGGCATAGACAGTAACTGGGTGATCTGTCTTGACTGGTAGAAAATGAGCAATTTTCATAAGCCGATCTATTATAACCCAGATAGAGTCATATCCCTTTGCGGTTCTGGGCAATCCCACAATAAAGTCCATACTTATATCTTCTCATTTCCATGTTGGTATTGGTAAAGATTGTAATGGACCGGTAGCTTTCAGGTGTATGGCCTTGACACATTTACAAGTGTCACATCTAGCCACATAGCGTGCAATTTCAATTTTCATCTTCGTCCACCAATAATGCTGTTTCAGATCTTGATACATCTTAGTGCTTCCGGGATGAATAGAATAGCGACTAAGATGTGCTTCATCTAAAATTTGCTAGTGGACCCCTTCATTCTTCGGCACCACTATGCGGTTATTAAACCATACCACACCTTGATTGTCTTCTCGGAAGCAATTGGCTTTTCCAGCCCTTATCTTCTCACGTATATGTTTCATACCCTCATCATTTTTCTGTGCGTCAATTATCCTCTGTAAGATGACTGACTCCAGCTTCAAGTGATTTGAAGTCCCATGCTGAATTATTCCCAGGATCAAATTCTCCATCTCCTGGCATAATGTAATGTCAGAAGTCCTCATTGTTAGACAATGGCAGGAAGCCTTGCGACTGAGTGCATCTGCCACCACATTTACTTTGCCTGGGTGATAATGGATCTCTAGTTCATAATCCTTGATTAGCTCGAGCCATCTCCTTTGTCTCATATTGAGTTCAGACTGGGTAAAAATGTATTTCAAACTTTTGTGGTCTGTATAAATATGACAGACATTTCCCAGTAGATAATGACGCCAGATCTTCAGGGCATGAACCACTGCAGCTAGCTCCAAATCATGAGTGGGATTATGCTCCTCATGCTGGCGTAACTGCCTTGAAGCATATGCGATTACTCGGCCCTCTTGCATTAATATGCAGCCGAGCCCACTGCCTGATGCATCACAATACACATCAAAGGGCTTATTAATGTCTGGTTGAGCCAACACTGGAGCAGTGGTTAATAATATCTTCAATTGCTCAAAAGCTTCATTACACTTTGAAGACCAATTGAATTTAGTATCATTCTTCAATAGACTTGTGATTGGCTTCACAAGCTTAGAAAAATTTGGTATAAATCGGCGGTAATAGCCAGCCAGTCCAAGGAAACTTCGGACTTGATGAACAGTGGTTGGGGGTTTCCACTCCAAAATGTCCTTGACTTTGCTAGGATCTACCGCAATCCCCCTAGCAGACAGTACATGTCCCAGAAATTGAATTTCTTCTAGCCAAAACGCGCACTTACTGAACTTGGCATATAATTGACGTTCCCTTAGGCGCGTCAATACGATCCGTAAATGTTGAGCATGCTCCTCTTCATTCTTTGAATATATTAAAATATCATCTATGAAGACCACCACAAACTTGTCCAACTCGGGCATAAATACTGAGTTCATCAGATAAGTGAAGTGGGCAGGAGCATTTGTCAGTCCGAAAGATATTACCAAATATTCAAATAATCCATACCACGTGGTAAATGCGGTCTTTGGTATATCCTCGGGCCGAATACAGATCTGATGATAGCCCGACCTGAGATCAATTTTAGAAAATACCCTTGTTCCAGTCAGTTGATCAAACAGAATGTCAATTCGTGGAAGAGGGTACTTGTTCTTGATAGTGACCTCATTCAGGGGTCGATAATCCACGCACATCCGTAATGTTTGATCCTTCTTCTTGACGAATATTGCGAGACAACCCCATGGTGACAAGCTTGGCCGGATGAATCCTTTCTCTAGTAAATCTTGCAATTGAATCTTTAGTTCTGCCAGCTCATTTGGAGGCATTTGGTACGATCTTCTAGAAATGGGAGCCGTACCGGGCTTTAACTCAATTACAAACTCTACATCTCTTTCGGGTGGCAATCCAGGCAAATCCTCTGGAAAGACATCTGGGAACTCGCATACTACCGGAATATCCTTGATCTCCGGTATAATGGCTTCATAAACTCTGCCAGTAGTTTTGGTTAGAATGGGGATAGACAAAAGAATTTCTTCTTGATTATGACTCAACCTGATGGTTCTCTGATCAGTGTTGAGGGTTGCTTTATGTTGGGCCAACCAATTCATGCCCAAAATCACATCTATGTCTTGGCCTTTTAGAACAATCATATTAGTAGGAAAGTCCCATCCGGCCAATGTTACAGGCACTTGGAAAGCCACTTCCCTAGTAAAGATTTGTCCCCTAGGTGACTGAATTTTAAACCCTTCTTTTGATTCATGGTATGAAATGCAATGTTGCTCCACAAATTTCTTGCTGATGAATGTATGTGAAGCACCAGAATCAAAGAGAATAATTGCGGGATGATTGGCCACAAGGAACGTACCCATCATTACCGGTTCACCGTCTGGGGTGGTGGCCACTTGAGTGTAGTAAATTCGTCCCGTCTTCTTTGTATTCTTGCCCGCATTTCCCTTAGCTTGAGAAGAATTCCCAGTACCTTGTTGATTGCTTGTGCGATTCTGCTTCGGGTAAGGGCAATCCTTAATAAAATGCCCAGATTTTCTGCAATTGAAACAACCTGTTGATGAACTGGGAAGGGCCGGGAAACGAGTGCCAGGGGCACCCGGCTGACTTGTTGTAGAGGGGGCAACATTGGGACGGATGAACACTGGTTGTTTAAATGGGAAGGAGGGTGGACGTGATGAAGAACGACCCTGATTAAAAGACCGGATAACTAACCGTTGCCTTTTCTCGGGGCCCTGATTAGGCCTGTTACCTCCACTCCCCTTGGTTTTTCCAGAATTTGTATATTTAGACTCGACTGCCAGCGCTGTGCTGACAGCCCTTCCGTATGTGAGGTCGATGCAGGTAGCCATTTTCCTTTGCATCCAATCATTTAAACCCCTCATGAAACAGTTCTTCTTCTTTATGTCGGTGTTGACTTGGTCAATCGCATACTGAGATAAGTGATTAAATTTATTGAGATACTGGGTGACAGTATCTCCGCCTTGCTTCAACTTAATGAATTCTTCCTGTTTCATGTGGAGTACTCCTTCAGGTATGCAATGTTCACAGAAGGCCAGCTTGAATTCTTCCCATGTAATCTGATGATTGGCCGGCTGAACGGCCACAAAGTTCCCCCACCAAGTGCTGACAGGGCCACGCAATTGCTGAGCTGCGAACAGGGGCTTCTGAGTTTCAGAACACCGAAGAAGTCTAAATTTCTGCTCAATGACGCGGATCCACTCGTCCGCCTCTAAAGGGTCTTCTGCCTTGATGAACAACGGGGGGCGCGTTTTGGAGAAGTCCAAATAAGATGTCTCATGGGGACCTTGCGGATAGCCCCGCCCGCCTTGTTGTTGAAGTTGTTGACCTGCCATCTCCCGCAGGAAGCAGGTATTATCTGCTGCAGCATTTACCAAGGCGGCGATAGCCTCAGCAAGTGTGGGAGGGACTGGAGGTGGGTTTGGTGTTGCCTCCCTCCCACGGGAGGTACTAGCCCCATCCTGAGCACGAGTCCGGGAAGGCATCTGTGGCAACAAACATTTGAAACAATATGATATGCCAAAGAAAACCATCCATTTTACATTACTAAAAAGAGTAATATTACAGACTCGAATTTTTACAACAGGATTACACCACTTATTATACATCACTACTATTTCTACTATTATACTATACTATTCTACTCCTGCTCCCCGTTGCTCCCGGTAGCCTCGTTGTCGGGCGTAGGAGACCACTCATCGACCAACTTCATAGAGGGAAGGGGCCTAAAAAGGTCCAATTCGCCACCAAAAGCTTCTCCCGCTACGTGAGAAGGTCCGGCTTCTGTCCCAACAGGATCCGCAGGCACATTGGGGTGCAATTGTGAATACAGTACATGAACTTCTTCATGTAGAGTATTACAATAAGCCTGCAGGCTATCGATGGCTGAGCTAAGCTCTTCTACTCTGGCTCAAGCTTTTGCCTCCTTAGCCCAGGCAATCGAACGAGACTGAACCACCCAGTCGAGTGCTAAATCTCGATCTGCGAGCTGATCTTGCAGGCGGTGGATGTCGCTTCTTAATTCATTGATTCTGTCGCCATCCGCAACCCAGATGTCAGTCCTGCAGCGGAGTTCTGTTTGAAGCTGATTCACTTGCGCTTCAAGATCCCCGATCGGATCATTACTCCCACTACTGCTACCCTCGTGCCTTGGGGCAAGTTGATGACGTGGCACACCAATTGGGCCAGTATGCTTGCGCGCGGTTTTCCTCGTGCGCGGTGGCATTTTTCTAAGAGGGAAAATCTTATTAATATAGTTCTTAGCATGATGCATGTGTAATTACAGAACCAACCTTAGTTGATTCAACCTTCTATACATTGCACTCCTCCTATCTGGTCTTTAAGATAAATTCTTCAGATATAATAGATAAGAAGGGAAGAAATTTTTCTAGATGAGTCTTTAGAAAATTCTTTTGAATATGCCTCATAATATCTGTAGAGAAGGGCTTCGCTCCGATACCAGCTGTGACAGAACCTCCCAAGTCATTAGGCCCACCTACAGTTGTCCTTGTCTAATGGACATCAGACAATCCTGCAGATGCCCCTGAATCACTTGACAAGTTTGGTATCTACTTTTCTTACCTTTCCCAAGAGCGTTTCACCTGTCACGCAGACATTACAGATCATCGGAGATACGATAATGCGGAAGCGGTTACATAAACTTACCTTTATTTTAAAAGTAAGACAAAGTTATATATATTACAGACCAGGATAACTTATGAGTGCAGAGTAATATTATTACACACCAAGGGAGGCAAAAACCCCTCCCGATAAGTTTTTAAACAAAAGTTCTTATGGAGGAACTCTTCCTCCCGCAGCATCATTCTTGCTTTTCTTCTTTTGGAACCACCTTGGAATAGAAACAACAAAAGTTTGTTGCTTCCTCACCTAAAAACAATAGAGAATAAAACCCTGAGTATGGAATTACTCAGCAAGACTTACCCGACTAAGGAAAAGACTCTCAAGGGTATGCTGGCTTAAGGGAGTCAAGGTAAGGCTTATCAATAATCAATGACTCTGTTTGCAGAAATGCTTACTAAAGTGGATCCTTAAAAATCCAATTTTATTTTTGTCAGGTTAAGTAAGATTACCTGCAACTAGAGTTCCTAGTTCAAACACTTGACCTGCACTAGCCAATTTCTTTATCAACCCGTCATCTTCACTAGAGTTCTACGTGTAAGTCAGTGACCAAGTCTTCATAACCGCGAAGGTACGGCGATCCGAATCGATTATACTCAGGTGAGGATCTCCGATCACACGACATATGTACCACTTAACCCTTGCATATGTCAACCTGCCACCGGGGTTCTTAAGACCAGATTAGGTTCACGTCAACCGAGAGCACAGATACACCACCGTCCAGCCTCTTGCCACGGAGGGTACACGCTACTCTCGCCACCGCTCCATGCCCATTGCGTGTTATCTTATTCTGGCCTTAGTCTGCCCGAGGCAGGGCTTACCCATGACGAGGCATGTGACCAGTTAAAGGGTCCTCGGTCAGCAGGCCTACATCGAGACGGTCCTTAATCGGCTCAGACGGAGACACTACACCAAGACTCCTTTCTCGTGTAAGTCACCCGCCCGGTCTCAGCTTAATCATTTCAAACCCAAAGTTTGGTACCTGGCAGAGGTACATCTTTTCTGATGTTGAACCCATCACGGCCATGATGGATCCACCATCAAGTTTTATTTTTGGAAACATCCCTCCCACTTTTTGCCACATCATATTTTGTAAAAACACAACATTTTGTTTTTCTAAAGCAAGGCTAAGCATAGTAAAAACTTTTTATAAAACAGGGATTCAAAGGAAGGTAATCAAATACAAGGAAGGTAATGCAGGAATTGTTTTATCAATCAATTCCTATCACCTAATGCATCAATTAAGTGAGAAAGATTTTAAAAGAGTCAAGGAGGTGGTAAATGCACTGGGGCTTGCCTTCGTTTATAGGTGAGTCGGGCACGGATCCACAGATGTCAAAGTAAAAACAATTCCCTGCCTGAGGTTCCGCAGGTGGTGGTGGTGAAGTCTTTTCCTCTTCTACTTCAACCTCTTCCTCGTTTTCTAGATTTAACCATGTATATAAGAATGAATGCCATGTAATGCTCATGAGAGTGCAAGGATAAAAAGAATTTATTATCTAAAGTTCTTGAATACAATTTTCCTTCACGGAACTCCGAGAACCTAGGGTTTCTGGAGTCAACAGTGAAGTTCAAAGAGCAGGGGGTGGGGGTTTTGGGTTCTAGTTACCAAACAAGGTTCAAATCAAACCAATTTCTACCCAAATCTTCTAAATAATGTTTTGAGTTCATATAAAAAGTTTGGGCATTTTTGGAATTATTATCTATTCTCTAAAAATCCTGAACCAATGTTTTAAGCTATTTTAAATGCTCCAAAATTTCCTATTTGTCTTAAAAATCATAAAATTATTTTTTATTAAATACTATGGAAAATAAGAAATCTAGGAAAATTGGTTGGACATTTTTAGGATTTTTTCTACAATTTTCTACAGATTTCCAAAGCTTGACAGAAAAAGAAAAAGAGAATTAATGAATAGTCTCGGGCTGAAACCAGCCCGCGCCGGCCCAGCTAGGGCAGAAACGCGCCCGCAGGCGCGCGTCCGCGGTGACTTTGCGAATAAGGCCCTGCAGTTTTGAATAACCCGAAGGAATCCAGAATACTATTTCAAATAGTCGCTGACACTTTATAGAAATGCCCTCGTACTTCTATTTCTTCTCCACAAACGTCCCTGGCCACAGCGCGCTCACCGTTCATCACCGACGCTGCACGGACTGGCCCTGGCCGGCGACAGATGCTCAGTCGAGCAACAGGGAAAGCATAACCGTCCCAAAGCGACCAAGGAACGAGCTTTACTATGGCCAGAACACTTAGAGAATGTACTGCCCGCGTTCATGGCGAAACCGTGGTGTCAATCCCGTGTTCCCAATTATTTACGCTCGGATTGGTCAAACGGCCACTACGAGGAGCTTTATGAGCACATAGAGCTGCTAAAACAACGCTTGAATCGGACAGGGTCTTACCAGAGGGGGCTGGCCATGGAGCGCGGAAGACTTAGGCTTGTCGGTGACAAAGAAAGGGGAGAATTGGTGTTGCGGTGGCTCTGGTTGAAATTGGGGGTGGGGATTGAGGCTACTCGGCCGTAAGAAGCTATAACTTCACCGTGCAAACTCAATTTGAGAGGAGGGGTCAGAGACAGCGTGAATTTGGGCTCCGATCCAACGCTCTGTGTGATGGTCACACCTCGCTGTGGACCACAGGGCTATTTATAGCCACGGCGGACCGGCGATCATCTCACGGTCACGGACAACATCGCGAGCGCATGCCGACCACGTCAGTAGGAGGCATGGTGAGGGAGATCACGACATGAGTGCCACCGCGGCGAAATTTACTGGTCATGGTGGCCACTGGTGAGGTCTCCGGCTGGACTCAGGGAATGGTGCCACGTATGCGTTGTCTAACTCCAGCGTTATCCGTTCCTTACCAAGCCCAAATTGGAACGACGGCGGCACGAATCGCTGCGGCGAGTCATCGGCGGGGAACGACGGGGAATCACCCTGATGCAGATACTGTACCATGGGGTTCTTCTTCAGTGTGCCTGACAGTCATAGTTTAGGGCCAAATTTCTTTCAGATTTCTATAGCAACGTGACCAACACTCTGCAGCAACATCATAGCTTGATAGACCAGCTCCAACTTTGATACATCGTGCACCCACAAACAGTCACAGGATCATGCTCAGAATTGAGCTTGAAGTTCATGCAATCCCACTGTTAGTCCGGTTTCAGACATTAAGTAGTCTGACAGCATGACTTTAGACTCATTTTTCTTCAATTTCTATTCAACACTAGTGCTTAATTACTTAATAAAGATTGTTCTCCTTATATAGCTCTATAGATTTGATGTGGTGACTCACGGCAAATTCACCATAGTTTTGGATCTACATAACCCTAAAGTCAGCCCTTTAATATTGTTTTCAGACTTAACCATATGGTCACACAAGTGGTGCTTTTGCAATTTAGCCCAAAATCCAAGGTTAAACTTGCAAATCTTCATAAATGTGATCCATAAGACTTAGGGCACTTTATTATCATGATTTTTGCACTTTGGTCCAAAAGTGGACTAATTTTGCACATAGACCCCTAGGGTTTGGATTTAGGGTTTTCTAGGGTTTCAATTAGAGTTTCTGGTATCTCAAGGGTGTAAATGCAATGTAGGTCCATATTTGATAACTTTTTATGATTATTTCACTTAATCTTTGGGGTTTTCTCCATTTGGCTCCTGTTTTACCCCTCAAATCCCTATTTAGGGTTAAGTACCCTACACTAGGGTCTTATTTGCAAAATGCCATATCAATACAACTTGTTTGAAATTTTTGCCTAGTGAATGCACTCTAGGTGTGTCAAACATATGCAAATTCCAATGCTCATGATGTTATGCTCAAGTTTTAGTAACAGTAACACCAGGGGTGTTACAGTCACTAGGGGTCGATTGGCGCTCACTCCGGTGGGTTCCGCCGCCGTGGCACGGGGCGACACCGCCTCAGTCCGGTGAGAGATGGGAGAGAATTAGGAGCCGTTGATCTCCTATTGAATGCACGAATTTGATCTAGGTAGCGTTTCGCCCGCGACTGTTAGATGTCGATCAGACGGTTCGGGATGGATCTTAGGTAATTAAAACCTAGGTCGTCAGATCGTGATCCGATGGCCATCCTCGCGTACGCATTTTAGATTCAGTCAAATCTAATCTGGGCCTTAGGATCGGGATCGATCGGCTCGGATCGAATCCTGGTAGTGCCGCCCTGAACTTTTGCTAAAGAACCCTTTTCTTTTATGTGATTTTACCTGCGGTCCACTCAAGACTTAGTCTGAGTCTTAGAACAATTTGCGCCGTAGCCCCTGTGGTTTCTGTAAATGGTGCGCTCAGTCCAAAGAACCGAAAATCCAAGGAATTCATTTAGAAAATACCTTTTTTGTGTAAAAATAATTATAGGAACTTAATTAATTCCTAGAAAATGCATTTTAACTCCTTTTTAGTCCATTCCATTTCCTATAATTTTGTATTAATATTGTCTATTACCTGGTAACACTGTTTTAGCATGAAACCCATATTAGAATTGATTACTCAATTAATTTTGTAGCAAGCACATACGAACTTCGGAAATCCATAACTTCTTCGTTTTAATTCTGATTTGACCCATTCCAGTCGTGTTAGCTTCGTATAAATATTTACTATGCAGTAACAACATTAATTATACCATGCCTCATACTTTTATAATTAGATATTTATTTATCCTATGTTAATTGGATTAATCTATGTCTATTGGATTAACTTATGATCTTATAGTTATAATTTGACTAGATGATCTTTAATCAAATAATGACTTAGATTAAAATTGAAATAATTATTTATAGAATAACCTCTCATATGGTTTATACTAACCAATTTATAATATAGTTTAACATTTAAATTACATAAATCTTTTATAAATGATAACCCCTTAATAGTAACTCCGATTTTAGTAATTCTTGTTTCCACGATCTCGTAGCGGCGCGTAGATTATTATTATGTAGTTTATTCTTATGTTTGGTGTGATGTTAATTTTGTCTATACCATGTCTGTTTGTATTGCTACGACTAGCAGTGAGGTCACAAGAATCGGAGGATCATCCTGGTACCTGGAATCTCAAGTCCTAGGCAAGTTGTGCCCTTGACCACTTTTATTACTCAATAATGCTCTTTATAATAATTTATTCATACATAGGTTTCATTTTGATGGGACCCAATAGGTCACCCTAGTCTAGTTATCTCTTTACCTTGTTCACCCCTAAATTATTTGGGTAGTTATTGAAAGGGAAATGTGCCTTTGGGCCATTTCTATAATGTTTTGATGATTAAGTGTCCAACATATATTAAGTGAGTTGATTATGTGCCAAACAAGAAAGAAGTGCAAATCATGTAACAAGGTATGTTTCTAGACTTAGTACATTGTTTTGAGTACTAACATATATTGTCTAAGTGCTAGAAACAGAGAAAAGAAGAGAAGAAAAGAAATGCAAAAGACTTGGCTTGGTACAGCCAAAGTCCAGCTCGGCTTGGCACACCGGACTGTCCGGTGGTGCACCGGACAGTGTCCGGTGCGCCAGGCTGAACTCCGGTGAATAGGCCACTCTCGGGAAAAGTTTGATGGCGTACGACTATAATTCACCGGACTGTCCGGTGGTGTACCGGACTGTCCGGTGAGCCAACGGTCGCCAGCGCAATGGCCGGCCGCACAATCCGCGGGCGACGCGTAGCCCACGCCAACGATCGGCAGGGGGCACCGGACTGTCCAGTGTGCACCGGACAGTGTCCGGTGCGCTAACTGCCATGAATCTGCAACGGTCGTCTGCGCCAGAATAGGAAAGATATCGGCACCGGACCGTCTACAGTGACTGTCCGGTGCGCCACCCGATAGAAGGCAAGGATAGCCTTCCTTGTTGGCTTCCAACGGCTCTTAGCTGCCTTGGGGCTATAAAAGGGCCCCCTAGGCGCATGGAGGAGCTACCCAAGCTTACAAGAAACATTCTAATACTCTAAGACTCCAACTTCGCGCATTTGATTCTTTGAGATAGTGACTTGAGCTCCATTTGAGTTGAGAACTCCGTGCGTTGTGTTTTGAGCTCGAGTTGTGACTTGTGTGCGTGATTGTGCTGTGATTTGAGTCTTGTGTGTGTTGCTCTCCCCTCCCTTACTTCTGTGCTTCTTTGTGATCATCATTGTAAGGGCGAGAGGCTCCAAGTTGTGGAGATTCCTCACAAATGGGAGAAAGACTAAGAAAGGAAAAACCGTGGTATTCAAGTTGATCATCGGATCACTTGAAAGGGGTTGAGTGCAACCCTCGTCCATTGGGACGCCACAACGTGGAAGTAGGCAAGTGTTACTTGGCCGAACCACGGGATAAAAACCACGTGTGTCTTATGCTTTCTCATTGACTGTCTATGTTCACAAGAGCTCGTTTCAAGCCACTTAGCCGTTCTATCTTTAATAAATAAGTTTTGTGGCTAGTACTGTTGAATTTTACAGGATCACCTATTCACCCCCTCTAGGTGCACTCAATTGGTATCAGAGCCATTCTCTTCACGTAAGGGACTAATCGCCCAAAGAGATGGATCCTAAGGGAAAGGGGATGGTGGTCAACGACAAGGAAAAGGAGTCCTTCCTCAACGAGCCTAGAGACGACAAGCCAACCGACTCAGGCTCGAGTCATAAGAAAAGAGATGGAAAGAAGAAGAGGCGCATCAAGAAGATCATCTACTACGACAGTGATGCCTCGTCTTCTTCACCACACGACGACGACGATGACTCCTCTTCAAAGAAGAAAACGGTTAATCAAAATTATTCATTTGATTATTCTCGTATTCCTTTCAATTCCAATGCTCATTTGCTTTCAATTCCTCTTGGTAAACCTCCACACTTTGATGGAGAGGACTACTCTTTTTGGAGTCACAAAATGCATAGTCACTTATTTTCTCTCCATCCTAGTATTTGGGAGATAGTTGAAAATGGAATGCATTTCGACAGTACCGATAGCCCTGTGTTTATTAATGAGCAAATTCATAAGAATGCACAAGCTACCACTGTTTTGCTAGCATCTTTGTGCAGGGATGAATACAACAAGTTGAGCGGCTTGGACAACGCCAAGCAAATTTAGGATACCCTCAAGATATCACATGAGGGAAACGACGCCACCATTATCACCAAAATGGAGTTGGTGGAAGGCGAGCTGGGAAGGTTCGCGATGATCAGGGGAGAGGAGCCAACACAAACATACAACAGGCTCAAGACCCTGGTTAACAAGATTAGAAGCTATGGAAGCACAAGATGGACGGACCACGACGTCGTCCGACTTATGCTAAGGTCATTTACGGTAATTGACCCCCATCTTGTTAACCTTATTCGTGAGAATCCCAGATACACCAAGATGACGCCCGAGGAGATTCTTGGGAAGTTTGTGAGCGGGCGCATGATGGTGAAGGAGGCCCGATATGTGGACGACGCTCTAAACGGTCCACTACCCGTCCACCAGCCTCAAATCGTTGCCCTCAAAGCAACAAGCAGCAGGGAGGCGCTACCAAGCAAGGTGGCACAAGTTGAAGCTGCCAGGCTAAACGAAGAAGAGATGGCCCTAATCATTAAACGCTTCAAGACCGCTCTAAAAGGACGCAAGGAGTACCCCAACAAGAACAAAGCAAAGGGGAAGTGCTCCTGCTTCAAATGTGGTAAGACTGGCCATTTTATAGCACAATGCCCCGATAATGAAAATGACCAGGAACAAGAAAAGCATGGGAAGAGGGAGAAGAAGAAGGTTTACAAGAAGGCGAAGGGCGAGACGCACCTTGGCAAAGAATGGGATTCGGACTGCTCTTCATCCGACTCCGACGATGAAGGACTGGCAGCCTCGGCCTTCAACAAGTCTTCTCTCTTCCCCAACAAACGCCACACTTGACTCATGGCCAAGGAAAAGAAGGTAAGTGTTCGAGAAACCCCTAAGTATACTACTTCAAGCGATGATAATTCTAGTGATGATGAAGTAGATTATTCTGATTTATTTAAAGGTTTAGATAAAGCTAAAGTAGATAAAATTAATGAGCTAATTGATGCTCTAAATGAAAAAGATAGATTGCTAGAGAAGCAAGAGGACATTTTATATGAAGAACATGACAAATTTGTTAGTGTACAAAAATCTCTTGCTTTACAAACTAAAAGGAATAAAATACTATCTGCTGAGTTATCTGCTTGCCATGAAACTGTATCTAGTTTATAGAGTTTAAATGCTAAGCTAGAGGAAGCTATTAAATCTAATTCATGTGTAGAGCATGTTAGTATTTATAATAGATGTAAGAACTTTGATGTTAATGCTTGTAATGAACATCTTATTGCTATTACAAAATTGAATGATGAAGTGGCAAGTCTTAATGCTCAACTTAAGACTTGCAAAATTGATTTTGATAAATTAAAATTTGCCAGTGATGCCTACACAATTGGTAGACACCCCTCTATTAAGGATGGATTTGGTTTTCGAAAGGAAACCAAGAACTTAACAAGCCAAAAGACTCCTATTCTCACCAAGGAGAAAGGGAAGGCTCCTATGGCTAGTAGCATTCAAAGGAGTCATGCTTTCATGTATAATAGGAAAATTGCTAGTCATTCCAATTATAATAGGAGTTATGATCATGATGCTTTTGATACACATGTTGTGATTGCTTCAAGCTCTACTTTTGTGCATGGTAGAAGTAGGCCTAGAAAAGGTAATGTTGCTCATCATGTGCCTAGGAAAATGTGCAATGAATCTACTATCATTTACCATGCTTGCAATACTTCATTTGCTCTTTTATGTAAGAAGGAAAAAGTAGTTGCTAGAAAGTTGGGATCCAAATGCAAGGGAGATAAGACTTGTATTTGGGTTCCAAAGGCTATTGTGACTAACCTTGTAGGACCCAACAAGAGTTGGGTACCTAAAACCCAAGCGTAAATTGCCTTGCAGGTTTATGCATCCGGGGGCTCAAGCTCCATTATCGACAGTGGATGCACAAACCACATGACGGGGGAGAAGAAGATCTTCACCTCCTACGTCAAGAACAAGGATTCCCAGGATACGATTATTTTTGGAGATGGGAACCAAGGCAAGGTTAAAGGTTTGGGAAAGATAGCCATCATAAGCGAGCACTCTATTTCAAATGTATTCTTAGTAGAGTCTTTAGGGTATAATCTCCTATCTGTAAGTCAATTGTGTCACATGGGCTACAATTGTTTGTTTACAAATGTTGATGTTTCTGTCTTTAGAAGGAGTGATGGTTCATTAGCATTTAAGGGTGTATTAGACGACAAACTCTACTTAGTTGATTTTTTGAAAGAGGAGGCCAATCTAGATGCATGCTTAATAGCTAAGACTAGCATGGACTGGCTATGGCATCGTCGTCTAGCACATGTTGGGATGAAGAACCTTCATAAACTTCTAAAGGGAGAACATGTGTTAGGACTAACCAATGTCTGCTTCGAAAAAGATAGACCTTGTGCAGCTTGTCAGGCAGGGAAACAGGTGGGAAGCACTCATCACAACAAGAATGTGATGACAACATCAAGACCATGGAGCTACTACATATGGACCTCTTCGGACCCGTTGCCTACCTTAGCATCGGGGAAAGTAAGTATGGTCTTGTTATTGTTGATGATTTTTCCCGCTTCACTTGGGTGTTCTTTTTGCAGGATAAATCAGAAATCCAAGGGACCCTTAAGCGCTTTCTAAGGCGGGCTCAAAACAAATTTGAGCTCAAGGTGAAAAAGATAAGAAGCGACAACGGGTCCGAGTTCAAGAATCTGCAAGTGGAGGAGTACCTTGAGGAAGAAGGCGTCAAGCACGAGTTCTCTGCTCCCTACACACCACAACAAAATGGTGTGGTAGAGAGGAAGAACAAGACACTTATCGACATGGCGAGAACGATGCTTGGAGAATTCAAGATGCCCGAGCCGTTCTGTCGGAAGTTGTGAACACAGCTTGCCATGCCATAAACCGGCTCTACCTATATCGCCTCCTCAAGAAGACCTCGTACGAACTTCTTACCGGTAACAAACCCAACGTCTCATACTTCCATGTATTTGGGAGCAAATGTTACATTCTAGTGAAGAAAGGTAGAAATTCTAAATTTGCTCCCAAGGCAGTAGAAGGGTTTTTACTATGGTATGATTCAAATACAAGGGCATATAGAGTCTTCAACAAATCATTGAGTTTGGTTGAAGACTCTAGCGACGTTGTATTTGATGAGACTAATGGCTCTCCAAGAGAGCAAGTTGATCTTGATGATGTAGATGAAGATGATGTTCCAACGGCCGCAATACGCACGATGGCGATAGGTGATGTGCGACCACAGGAACAACAAGAACAAGATCAGCCATCTTCCTCCACAATGGTGCATTCCCCAACTCAAGATGGCGAACAGGTACCTCAAGAAGAGGGACATGATCAAGGGGGAGCACAGGAAGAACAAGTGGTGGAGGAAGAAGCACCACTGGCCTCTCCAACTCAAGTCCGAGCGACGATCCAACGACATCACCCCGTCGATCAGATACTGGGTGACATAAGCAAGGGAGTAACAACTCGCTCACGTTTAGCTAATTTTTGTGAGCATTACTCATTTGTCTCTTCTATTGAGCCTTTCAGGGTAGAAGAGGCCTTGCAGGATCCGGACTAGGTGTTGGCCATGTAGGAAGAGCTCAACAACTTCAAGAGGAATGAAGTTTGGAGCCTGGTGCCACGTCCAAAGCAAAATGTTGTGGGAACCAAGTGGGTGTTCCGCAACAAACAAGACGAGCACGGGGTGGTGACAAGGAACAAGGCTCGACTTGTGGCAAAAGGTTATGCCCAAGTCGCAGGTTTGGATTTCGAGGAGACTTTTGCTCCTGTGGCTAGGCTAGAGTCTATTCGAATATTGTTAGCCTATGCCGCTCACCACTCTTTCAGGTTGTTTCAAATGGATGTGAAGAGCGCTTTCCTCAACGGGCCAATCAAGGAGGAGGTATACGTGGAACAACCCCCTGGCTTTGAGGATGACAGGTATCCCAACCACGTTTTTAAGCTCTCTAAGGCGCTGTATGGACTTAAGCAAGCCCCAAGAGCATGGTATGAATGCCTTAGAGATTTCTTAATTGCTAATGCTTTCAAGGTTAGGAAAGCCGATCCTACTCTTTTCACGAAGACTTGTGATGGTGATCTTTTTGTGTGCCAAATTTATGTCGATGACATAATATTTGGTTCTACTAACCAAAAGTCTTGTGAGGAGTTTAGCAGGGTGATGACTCAAAAGTTTGAGATGTCGATGATGGGTGAGTTGAACTACTTCCTTGGGTTCCAAGTGAAGCAACTCAAGGATGGCACCTTCATCTCCCAAACGAAGTACACTCAAGATCTTCTCAAGCGGTTTGGGATGAAGGACGCCAAGCCCGCGAAGACACCAATGGGAACCGACAGACATGTCGACCTCAACAAAGGAGGTAAGTCTGTTGATCAAAAGGCATACTGGTCTATGATAGGGTCATTACTTTATTTATGTGCTAGTTGTCGGGGACCGTAATTAGGGGTACCCCCAATGCTCCTTAATCTGGCTGGAAAACATCTTCAGAACAAACCATAAACGACTGATAAAGCGCAAGCCTCGTCTACCAAGGGACGCAACCTCATTCGAGCCTAGCCTCGGGCAATGACGGTAGTCCCGGACGGATTCACGCCTCGACCGAGGGTCCCCTCAGTCAGTAGACGCACCCTTGGCTCGCCCAAAGCCCAGCGCGGGCAGGCTTTGTCGTGCAGCGACCTTGCCCAAATCGCCTTACCAACCGACCGTATCGCATGCGCATTTAATGCAGGGATCGCCTAGCACCTTATCCTGACACGCGTGCCTTAGTCGGCAAAGTCGAAGTGACCACAGTCACTTCGCCCCCTTACTGACCATTCTGACAGGAAAACAGCCCTGTTCACCCCGCTCCAGCAACTGTGCCAGCCACCAGGGAAAGACTGACAACAGCAAGTCATGATCTCCCCTGAGTCCGGCCTCGGGCACAACAGGGAGCTCCGCCTCGCCCGACCCTGGGCCTCGGCCTCAGCCTCGGCCTCGAGAGAAGGACTCCGCTTCACCCGACCCTAGGCCTCGGCCTCAACCTCGGCCTCGGGAGAAGGTCTCTGCCTCGCCTGACCCTGGGCCACAGCCTCAGCCTCGGCCTCGGAGGAGTCACCGCCTCGCCCGACCTCGGCCCCGTATCAACTACGCTATTGGGGACCCATCATTACCCTACCCCTAGCTAGCCACCTCAGGCTACAAAGGAACAAGACTGGTGTCCCATCTAAGTTACTCCGGTAACAGGTAATGATGGTTCCCCGCGTGCGCCCATGATGTCGGGTGCTCTCAAGCCCCCTACGGAAGCAAGGAAACGTCAGCAAGATCCATGCCGCACCGCCAGCTATGCTTCTACAGGGCACAAGGCACTTCTCCGACGGCCACGTTGGTACATCTACAATGCTCAAGGCACTTCTCCGACGGCCACGTTATTACCTGTACAGGGCTTAAGGCACTTCCCTGCCAGCCACGTTAGCACATAGCTACACCCCCATTGTATAGCTGTGCTTCTCTTGTATCTATAAAAGGGGATGTCCAGGGCCCCACGGAGGGGGAGGCGGGGGGCGAGAGACGAACGCGCGACGTACGAACACACGGACGCGCGACGCAGACGAGCGGAAGCAGGCAGAGTAGGAGAGACGCGGTAGAGGCAGCCTCAGACAGCTCGCCTCAAGGCCGAACCCTCTCCTTCTCTCTCTCACTCGTTCTTGCTCTCCCGCTACGCTTGTAACCCCTACTACGAGCACCCCGGTGCAGGATAACATAAGCCTCATTTCTCTCTTGTGTTCCATCTTGCATCAATCTATCTGGGCAAGGACACGTAGCAACAAATTCACTAGTCAGTCTGGTTGAGGGTCCCCCAGGTTCGAAACGCCGACAGTTGGCGCGCCAGGTAGGGGCACGCTGTGTGTTAACGAATACTTTCCCGTTGAGTTCCAGATGGGTAGCTTTCAGCAGCCTCTTCAGCCCGGGACGGTGCTCCGCTTTGGGAGTCTTGAGTTCATGTCTCTCGACGGCAGCTACGGCATGGTACTCCTCCCCTCGCAGCACGACAACAACGATGGTCGTCGGCTCGCCCGGCGGAGGTGAACTCGACGATGACTTCCTCCCGCAGCGGAAGAGGAACACCCGAGTTTGCCCCACTACCCTCCTCGCTGGAGGAGGAGGAGACGGGGCAACCGTGGCCAGGCGGGAGGCGGCACCTCGGTGGCTGTCGGGCCGGAGCGAATCAACGGCGCCGGCACCCCTGCGGGGGACATGTCAGGTGTCGTCCTCTCACCTGAGACAACGACGGGCGTCGCTTCCCAGCAACGTGCCAACCCCAAGCGGACTGATGACGCCAGCACCCTCACGAAGGACTTGTTGGGCGTTAGCGTCGTACCTGAGATAACGGTGTAGTCCGTCCCTGATGCGACTTTGCCACCGTCCATCAACCAAGAGGTACCATCCGTTTTTCACCCTGTTCCCTTTAGATTCAGTTTTGATCTGCCAAGCGACCACGCTTCGGTGAGCACTTTCGCTAGGGCATATCCTGACCTTCCGGGGTACCATATGTGGTCAACTTGGGACCGACTGACGGCCATCTCAACCTCCGGACCCGCGGGTTCCGAGGAAGAGGACGACCCCGACGTCAGTTGGGATTTCTCCGGACTCCGTGATCCTAGTGCCATGCGCGACTTCATGTCCGCATGTGACCACTGCCTCTCCGGTTGCTCTGATGATGGTCACAACCTTGACGACGAGGGTTGCGACCCAACTCGCGAGTGCTTCCACATCGATCAGGAGGATCACGACGAAGGAAACCACCTTGGCATGCCAGGAAGTGACGGTGCCCTTGCACATGCGTCTCGCGCTGAGATCCCGCGGGAGCTAGCTGTGGTCCAAGTCCCTGCGGGGGGTCAGGACACACAGCTTGAGCAACTCCGCGAGATGCAGGCCAAGCTCGACGAAGAAGCGGGGCGACTTGTGCAGCTCCGGCAAAACATCGAGCAGGAGTGGGTAGGCCAGGCACTCGCCGGAGGAGCGCGTCGTCGGGCCCAAGATGTCCAGCGCCGCATTGTTGACGATGCCAGGGCGATGCCACCCCTGGCCTTCAATGGGGCCGGCCAGAGCCTAGCCGCAGCAGCAATGTTGCTTCGGACGATGCCGGAGCCATCCACCACCGAAGGGCGATGTATCCAAGGCAAGCTCAAGGGCCTCCTGGAAGATGCCGCTGTCCGTCAAGCCGAGAGCTCTGCCTCCCGAAGGCGAGGAGACCCCTCGGAGCATCGCGCAGCGCCCTCCCGACACATGCGGGAGGCCTCGGTCCACACCGAGCGCACAGGGGATGGGACACCCGCGGCCTCGGATTGCCTCGGCGATAATCAGCGCCACCGCGACCATCGAGCCCACCTCGAGGAAAAGGTGCACCGAGGCTACCACCCCAGGCGCGGGGGACGTTACGACAGCGAGGAGGATCGAAGTCCCTCGCCCGAGCCACCAGGTCCGCGAGTCTTCAGTCGGGCCATACGACGAGCGCCGTTCCCGGCCTGGTTCCGAACCCCGACTACCATCACCAAGTACTCAGGGGAGACAAGGCCAGAGTTGTGGCTTGCAGACTACCGGCTGGCGTGCCAGTTGGGAGGGGCGGACGACGACAACCTCATCATCCGCAACCTTCCCCTTTTCCTCTCCGACGCTGCCTGGGCCTGGCTGGAGCATCTGCCTCCTGCGCAGATCTCCGACTGGGACGACCTGGTCAAGGCTTTCGCTGGAAATTTCTAGGGTACGTACGTGCGCCCTAGGAACTCATGGGATCTCCGAAGTTGCCACCAGCTGCCCGGGGAATCCCTGCGAGAGTACATCCGGCAGTTTTCAAAGCAGCGCACCGAGCTGCCCAACATTACCGACTCGGATGTCATCGGGGCTTTCCTCGCCGGCACCACTTGCCGAGACCTGGTGAGCAAACTAGGACACAAGACACCCACCAAGGGGAGCGAATTGATGGACATCACCACCAAGTTCGCCTCTGGTCAGGAGGCAGTCGAAGCCATCTTCTGGAAAGACAAGCAGCCTCAGGGAGTGCAGAAGGAAGACGCCCCCGAGGCGTCTGCCCTGCATGGCACGAAGAAGAAGGCCAAGAAGGCGCAAGCGAAGCGCAACGCCGTCAACACGGATCTCGTCGCTGCTGCCAAGCGCAGGAACCCTCGAAAGCCTCCCGGAGGGGCCAACGCATTCGACAAGATGCTCAAGGAGTCATGCCCCTATCACCGGGGTCCCATCAAGTACACCCTTGAAGAGTGCGACATGCTCCGGTGCTACTTCAACAAGGCTGGACCCTCGGCGGAAGGTGGCAAAGACCAAGGCAACAAACAGGGGGGGGCGACAAGGAAGAGGAGTTCCTAGAGGTCCACAACTGCTTCATGATCTACGGCGGACAAGTGGCGAATGCCTCGGCTCGGCACCGCAAGCAGGAGCGTCAGGAAGTCTGCTCGGTGAAGGTAGCGGCGTCGGTCTACCTAAACTGGTTCGACAAGCCTATCACCTTCGACCAAGGCGACCACCCTGACTCCATGCCGAGCCCAGGAAGGTACCCGCTCGTCGTCGACCCGATCATCGGCAACGTTAGGCTCTCTAAGGTCCTCATGGACGGAGGCAGCAGCCTCAACATCATCTACGCCGAGACCCTGGAGCTCTTGGGGGTTGATCGGTCCGAGATCCGGGCTGGTGCAGCACCCTTCTACGGGATTGCACCCGGAAAGCGTATCCTGCCCCTCGGACAGGTTGACTTGCCCGTCTTCTTCGGAACTCCCTCCAACTTCCGAAAGGAAACCCTCACCTTCGAGGTAGTTGGGTTCCGAGGGACCTATCACACGGTGCTGGGAAGACCGTGCTACGCCAAGTTCATGGCCATCCCCAACTACACCTACCTCAAGCTCAAGATGCCTGGCCCTAAGGGAGTCATCACCGTCAGACCCACGTACCGCCACGCTTACGAGTGTGACGTGGAATGTGTGGAGTACGCCGAGGACCTCGTCGAGTCCGAAGCCCTCATCGCCGACACGGATTGCCTCTCCAAGGAGGCGCCCGACGCGAAGCGGCACGCCGGCAACTTCGAGCTAGTAGAGGCAGTCAAGTCTGTCTCTCTCGACCCCAGCAACGATGCCGGCAAGAAAGTCAGGATCGGCTCTGAGCTCGACCCCAAATAGGAAGCAATGCTCGTCGACTTTCTCCGCGCAAACGCCGAAGTTTTTGCGTGGAGTCCCTCGGACATGCCAGGCATACCGAGGGATGTCGCCGAGCACTCACTGGACATTCGAGCTGGAGCCTGACCCGTGAAGCAGCACCTGCGCCGTTTTGATGAAGAAAAGCGTAGAGCCATAGGCGAGGAGGTCCACAAGCTAATGGCTGCAGGGTTCATTAAAGAGGTATTCCATCCCGAATGGTTAGCTAACCCTGTTCTTGTAAAGAAAAAAGGTGGGAAGTGGAGGATGTGCGTAGACTACACTGGTCTAAACAAAGCATGTCCGAAGGTTCCCTACCCTCTACCTCGCATCGATCAAATTGTGGACTCCACTGCTGGGTGTGAAACCCTATCATTCCTCAACGCCTATTCAGGCTATCACCAAATCAAGGTGAAAGAATCCGACCAACTCGCGACTTCTTTTATCACACCTTTTGGCATGTATTGTTATACTACTATGCCATTTGGCTTGAGGAATGCAGGTGCAACCTACCAGAGGTGCATGAACCATGTGTTCGGAGAACACATCGGCAGGACGGTCGAGGCTTACGTTGATGACATCGTCGTCAAAACAAGGAAAGCCTCTGACCTCCTCTCTGACCTTGAGGTAACATTCAGTTGCCTAAAAGTGAAGAGCGTAAAACTCAATCCTGAGAAGTGTGTCTTCGGAGTCCCCCGAGGCATGCTCTTAGGGTTCATCGTCTCCGAACGAGGCATCGAAGCCAACCTGGAGAAAATCGTGGCCATCACCAACATGGGGCCAATCAAAGATTTGAAAGGAGTACAAAGGGTCATGGGATGCCTTGCGGCTCTGAGCCGCTTCATCTCGCGCCTCGGTGAGAAGGGATTGCCCTTGTACCGCCTCTTAAGGAAGGCCGAGCGCTTCACTTGGACCCCCGAGGCTGAGGAAGCCCTCAGAAACTTAAAGACACTCCTTACAAATGCGCCCATCTTGGTGCCCCCCGCTACGGAAGAAGCCCTCTTGATTTACGTCGCCGCAACCACTCAGCGCTGCGGTCATAGTCGAGAGACGAGAAGAAGGGCACGCATTGCTCGTCCAGAGGCCAGTCTACTTCATCAGCGAAGTGCTATCCGAGACCAAAGTCCGCTACCCGCAAATCCAGAAGCTGCTCTACGCAGTGATTCTGACACGGCAGAAGCTACGACACTACTTCGAGTCTCATTCGGTTACTGTGGTGTCATCTTTCCCCCTAGGAGAAATCATCCAGAGCCGAGAGGCCTCGGGTAGGATAGCAAAATGGGCAGTGGAACTCATGGGCGAAACACTTTCATTTGCCCCTCGGAAGGCCATAAAATCCGAAGTCTTGGCCAACTTCCTGGCTGAATGGACTGACACCCAGTTGCCGACGGCCCCAATACAGCCTGAACTTTGGACCATGTACTTTGATGGGTCGCTGATGAAAACAGGAGTAGGTGCTGGCTTGCTCTTCATCTCGCCCCTCGGGAAACATGTGCGCTACGTGTTGCGCCTCCATTTTCCGGCGTCAAACAACGTGGCCGAGTACGAGGCTTTGGTTAATGGGTTGCGCATCGCCGTCGAGCTAGGGGTTCGACACCTCGACGCTCGTGGCGACTCGCAGCTCGTCATTGACCAGGTCATGAAGCACTCCCACTGCCGCGACCAAAAAATGGAGGCCTACTGCGACGAAGTTCAGCGCTTGGAAGATAAGTTCTACGGGCTGGAACTCAACCATGTTGCTTGACGGTACAACGAAACCGCAGATGAGCTGGCGAAAATAGCCTCGGGGCGAACGACGGTTCCCCAGGACGTCTTCTCCAAGGATATATATCAGCCATCCGTCAAAATGGATGACGCGCCCGAGCCCGAGGAGGCCTCGGCCCAGCCCAAGGTACCCTCGACCGCCGAGGGTGAGGCCCTGCGCGTTGAGGGGGAGCGGAATGGGGTCACACCGGTTCCAAACTGGCAGACCCCATACCTGGAATATCTCCTCCAAGGAGAGCTGCCCCTCGACAGGGCCGAAGCTCGGTGACTGGCTCGGCGCGCCAAGTCGTTCGTTTTACTGGGTGATGAAAAGGAGCTGTACCACCGCAGCTCCTCAGGCATTCTCCAATGATGCATATCCATTGCCCAGGGACAAGAGCTGTTACAAGAAATACACTCGGGGGCTTGTGGTCACCATGCAGCACCTTGAGCCCTCGTGGGAAACGCTTTCCTACAAGGTTTCTACTGGCCAACCGCGGTGGCCGACGCCACTAGGATTGTACGCTCCTGCCGAGGGTGTCAATTCTACGTGAGACAGACGCACCTGCCCGCTCAAGCCCTGCAGATAATACCCATCACTTGGCCGTTTGCCGTGTGGGGTCTGGACCTCGTCGGTCCCTTACAGAAGGCACCGGGGGCTTCTCGCACCTGCTGGTCGCCATCGACAAATTCTTCAAGTGGATTGAAGTCCGACCCTTAACCAGCATCAGGTCCGAGCAGGCGGTGGCGTTCTTCACAAATATCATCCATCGCTTTGGGGTCCCAAACTCAATCATCACCGACAATGGCACGCAGTTCACTGGGAAAAGTTCCTGGACTTCTGCGAGGACCACCACATCCGTGTGGACTGGGCCACCGTAGCGCACCCAATGACAAATGGGCAGGTGGAACGTGCCAACGGTATGATTTTGTAGGGACTAAAGCCGAGGATCTACAACGACCTCAACAAGTTTGGCAAGCGATGGATAAAAGAACTACCCTCGGTGGTTTGGAGTCTGAGGATGATGTCGAGCCAGGCCACGGGCTTCACGCCGTTTTTCCTAGTCTATGGGGCCGAGGCTATCTTACCCACGGACTTGGAATACGGTTCCCCGAGGACAAAGGCTTACGACGACCAAAGCAACCAGACCAGCCGAGATGATTCATTGGACCAGCTGGAAGAGGCTCGGAACGTGGCCTTACTACACTCGGCGCGGTATCAGCAGTCTCTGCGACGCTACCACGCCCGAAGTGTTCGGCCCCGAGACTTCCAAGTGGGAGACTTGGTACTTCGGCTACGACAAGACGCCCGAGGGCGCCACAAACTTACCCCTCCCTAGGAAGGGCCCTTCATCATCGCCAAGATTTTGAAGCTCGGGACATACAAGCTGGCCAACGATCAAGGCGAGGTCTACAGCAACGCTTGGAACATCGAACAACTACGTCGCTTTTACCCTTAAAATGTTTCAAGTCGTTCATGTATCTCGCTTTCTTTACATGCATAAATAAAGTCTAACCATCAAGGAAGGATCGGCCTTGCCTCGGTAAAGCCCGACCCTCCCTCGGGGGCTAGAAGAGGGGAACCCCCTCTGCGTCAAAATTTTCCTCGGAAAAGTCTTTTACCAGAACGTATTTCACGCTTTTCGACTGCTTCGATAACAGAATCCTAAAGACGAGCGAGAGAGACCTTGAACGGCAAGGCCGATCGAGCCGAGGGACTCCTACGCCTCCGGGATATGGATACCTCACTCATCATCTTCCGTGAAAAGTAGCTCACGCTCGGATAAGCGATTCTGCTACCGAACAAGTCCTAACGCTCGAAAACTTTTCTACCAGAACGACTTTCGTGCCTTTTCGACTGCGTCGCTAACAGAATCCTAAAAACAACGGGAGAACACGTAAGCGGCAAGGCCAACCGAGCCGAGGGACTCCTACGCCTCCGGGATACGGATACCTCACTCATCACCTTCCACGAAAAGTAACTCACGCTCAGATAAACGATTCTGCTACCGAACAAGTCCTAACACACAAAACGAGAGGAAAGAAAACACAGCTTTATAACCCAACAATTAAAATGTTTAGGCCTCGGTGGCCAAAAAAAAACATACGCATACTTCAAGCAAACTGTTCTTGTAGGCTCAGACATCGGCAGGGGGAGAAGCAGCATGCTCGGCGTCATTCCCACCCTCGGCAGGATCTGGCACGGCCTCAGACGGCGACACGGGCGGAAGGATCTCCACCTCAAAGGAGGAAGCCAGCGCTACACTTGGGCCCTCGACAGCCGCCTCAAGCCTCTAGACCTCGGCTAAGGCAGCCTCCTCTTCGTCGGGTAAGCAGTACCCCTCGCTGACCCACTCCAGATCCACGTCGTAGTGGGAAGCGAGCACAACGAAGGCCCGCCTAACGCCATGGTGTAGCGCCCCGTGGAGTCTGTTGCGCACATGGCCTCCCAAGGCCCATAGATGACTCTGGGGGGAGCTACCCGAGGGGACGCCGTCGAGGCCAAAGGCCTGGCAGAAAGCCGAGATGGCCTCGGACATGGCCACGCGCTCGGCCTCCTTCCGCTCAGCCGCCTCGGCAAGCGCCTTATAGTTCTTGACGGACTCGTTAAGAGCCGTCTCGAACCCTGCAGACAGCAGGACAACATTCTTCAGATGCAAGGAGAAGAATGGAGACAAAAACAAAGTCACAAAGCGGGCAAAACATACCTTCGGCCCAGTCATGCTGTAGCGAGGCCTAAGCTTGGGCGGACCAAGCAGACCTGACGGCCACAGCCAGACCCTCCGCGATGGTCCCAGCCCGAGCGGTCGCCTCGGCGTCTAGAAAGGAGGAACCCCCTCTGCGCCGAAACTTTCCTCGGAAAAGTTTTTCTACCGAAACAACTTTCGTGCATTTCGACTGCATCGATAACGGAATCCTAATGACGGGCGAGAGAGACCTTGAACGGCAAGGCCGACCGAGCCGAGGGACTCCTACACCTCTAGGATACGGATACCTCACTCGTCACCTTCCGCGAAAGGCAGCTCACCCTCGGATAAGTGATTCTGCTACCGACGAACAAGTCCTAATGCTCGAAACAAGAGGAAAGAAACTCGGCTTTATACCCAAATGTTCAGGCCTTAGCAGCCACAAAGAACAAACACACGTGCTTGGGGTAACAATGGTACCTAGACTTAGACGTCGGCAGCGCCCTCGGCGGCCTTCCCGACCTACGGCAGATGTCTTAGTACTTAAAGTTATTACATCTTACCCTCAAGAAGGTACCATTACAAACGGGACTCCGGGTCCATTCCCGTAGGAATGAACAACCTCCACACCAGAAGGCCTGCGGGATAACAAACTCTAGGTGGCTCGCCGGCGACCACTGCACCAGCAGCGCGACAACGACCTCCGCCTCGGGCGGCTAGACAGCAGCAGCAATGGCCTCAGGGCAAACGCTACTGCTGAAAGGCCCTCATTCACGTCCCCTCACGGGGGACGAGAACCAGCCATTAAAGCCAAAGAGCTGGAGGTCCGGAGCGCAGGTGGCACCGATGGTCTCGTCAGCAGAGGCAACTGCTTTGGCAGAGGAAGCCTCACCTATGGTGACCATCACCTCGGCACCGACAACAGCGGCCACCAGCCCACCAACACCGCACCGGCGAACGGCGGCCGCCCCAAAGCGCACCGACAGGTCCTCACTCCCGTCCTCGCTGAGGCCGTCCCAGAACATGAGTACCACCCTCGCGGCGTACGACGTGTTATGCGACCCCCTGGTGCAGCCGATAGCGCAAGGAGGACCTGGACGTAGTCGGCCCGCGCACGACGCGACTGACACCCGTGCGGCGGACGGGCAGCCATGCTCTGCCCCAGTGGTAGGAGGAGGCACCGGAAGCAGCGCTAGAGCCGCTCAGGCCGGGGAGCCAGACACGTGGCGGCTGACAGCGCCACGGGCGGCGAAAACCCTTCTCCCCCGATCACTGAGGGAAGGAGCGGACCGCTGCCCACGCGGAGGCGGGCCCCGACTCGGTGCACCCTCCTCCCCAGCACGGATGATGAACATCCTTGAAGCTGAGGGTAGGGGGAGGCCACGGCCCGGCTCGCTCTTCCCCGCCATGAGGCCTGCGGTCATCATCCTGGGTGACTGCCGGTGGGGGAATGCAGCCGGGCTGCATGATGAAAATCCTTGAAGCCGAGCGACGACTGGAGAGCACCAACCCCCACAGGGTCACGCTCCTCCAACAACAACAAGAAGAAGGCGACACAGGTGCGCCCCATTTGAGGGCTCGGAAGGCAGAAAGGCGCGATGAATGCGAGGAGTGTGGAGGCATGGCCAACCCCCGGGGGGTCGGTCCCTTTTCAAAGGCAGATCTCCTCACTCGCACCCCCAAGCATCACGGGCAAAGTCTCCACCGACGTGCTCCAGGGTTCCCACCCTACGACACGGGGGCTGGGTCCCACACGTCGTGCGAGCTAACCCGAAACGCAAAGGAGGCAAACCGCCGCACGCGAAGCATGTAACCGCCCTACGGTTATAAGCGTTCCCTCATCCTCGCCAAAACCAGCGGTCGAAAGGGCGAGCCGCCACGTAGGGAGCATGCAACCGCACCACGGTTGTGCACCCTTTCGGCTTCGTCGCATCCGATGGTCCAGCACGGAGGCCCGGTCCCACATGTCATGTAACCGACGCGTCGGTCACTGCGTGCAAGGAAACCGCACCGCCGCTTGCGCCAATGCTGCGTCTCCTCGACTGCGGAACCAGCACAGCGACTCAAGGCAGCCCTGCGCGTGACCCAACAGTGCCCATTAAGTGCGGCGATCACGGGTCACTCAGCCACGGAGATAGGCACGAAGGTCGATATGATCAGAGGTGGGCCGGCAGTAATTGTAGCAATAGGCGTGCGGAAGCAGTGGTCCAATCACCTACAGGTTTGCACCCTCTCCCACAGCATAAAAAACGACGCACCCGTGTTTTGTTCCTCGAACGACTCGCGCACGCGCAACAGCCGCCCCGCGAATCGCCTGTCCCATCGCATTAACTCCTTGGTAGGACAAGCGACACCTCCGGCAGGCGAAGCGGGCGCCGTTTCGTCTCCGTCATGATGACCGCGTCATAAAAGGTGCGCCACATTATCCAAATTTATATCCTTTTCCTTTTCCTCTCTCTCTCTTGCCACAGGGACTGGGAAAGGGGATATTGCGAAAAGGATCCTTCTCGGCGAAGGAAATAGGCCCCGAGCCCTCCTACTGATCAGGGGTTCGAAGGTTGCACCCTCCGGGGTTCGGCAACCGCCCCAGAGCACTCGGGCTCCGAGCCCTTTACTGATCAGGGGTTCGAAGGCTGGCCCCTCGGAAGGGTTCGACAGCCGCCCGAGAGCATGCAGAGTCAGGGATGACCCTGGGTACATCCGTTACATGGCCAAGGCTCGGGCTACGCTCTCGAGGTACCCTAGGACATTTCCAAGACCAGCGAGAACGATTTGTAATGGAATCCCACCGGAGGGAGGCATCGAGCCCTCGGACCCTATCGAATGGGTCTGGGTCCGGCAAATCACCTGTAGGTACTTTTGGAGCACGCCTCTGGGCCACTAGCCGACCCTTATCGAACGGGGCTCGGGCGTCCACTTGGATCACCCGTTAGCAACTCACCGGAAACACCATGTTCGGTGCCCTCCGAGGGTAACATGGCGCTTTCCCCCCTTCCTCCTCGCGGAGAGGCGACGAAGGGGCGTACAATAAAAGTCGAGACGGTCCTTGATCGTCCTCTCGCTCCGTGCAGAGGCTCGGGGGCTGCTCTCGCGCCAGGCTACGGCCAAACTGTTGACCACGTCAACAAACCAGCTCAAAAACTCGGAGCCTGACCGTGCACCCGAGCTGCGGCTAGGCCGCATGAGGGAACAACAAGGCTAACCGAGGCATCGCAAAAAGGATTAAACCTCAGAGGAGTCAAACCACTCCTCCGAGGCCTCGGGGGCTACACCCGGCGGGTGCGCTCGCGCGCACCCACCGAAACAAAGCATAACCGAGAAGGGCCGGTCCCCTTGCAAAAAATCCGGCAGAACCTCCAAGCGAGTACCTACACTCCCTTCGAGGCTCAGGGGCTACTGTCGGGGACCATAATTAGGGGTACCCCCAATGCTCCTTAATCTGGCTGGAAAACATCTTCAGAACAAACCATAAACGACTGATAAAGCGCAGGCCTCGTCTACCAAGGGACGCGACCTCATCCGAGCCCAGCCTCGGGCAAGGACGGTAGTCCCAGACAGATTCACGCCTCGACCGAGGGTCCCCGCAGTCAGCAGACGCACCCTCGGCTCGCCCAAATCCTAGCACGGGCAGGCTTTGTCGTGCAGCGACCTCGCCCAAATCGCCTTACCAACCGACCGTATCGCATGCGCATTTAATACAGGGATCGCCTGGCACCTTATCCTGACACGCGTGCCTCAGTCAGCAAAGTCGAAGTGACCGCAGTCACTTCGCCCCCTTACTGACCGTTCTGACAGGAAAACAACGCTGTTCACCCCACTCCGGCAACTGTGCCAGCCACCAGGGAAAGACTGACAACAGCAAGTCACGACCTCCCTTGAGTTCGGCCTCGGGCGCAACAAGGAGCTCCGCCTCGGCCTCAGCCTCGGCCTCGGAAGAAGGACTCCACTTCGCCCGACCCTGGGCCTCGGCCTCAACCTCGGCCTCGGGAGAAGGTCTCCACCTCACCCGACCCTGGGCCACGGCCTCAGTCTCGGCCTCGGAGGAGTCGCCGCCTTGCCCGACCTCGGCCCCGTATCAACTACGCTACTGGGGACCCATCATTACCCTACCCCTAGCTAGCCGCCTCAGGCTACGAAGGAACAAGACCGGTGTCCCATCTAAGTTACTCTGGTAACAGGTAATGATGGTTCCCCGCGTGCGCCCATGATGTCGGGTGCTCTCAAGCCCCCTACGGAAGCAAGGAAACATCAGCAAGATCCATGCCGCACCGCCAGCTATGCTTCTACAGGGCACAAGGCACTTCTCCGACGGCCATGTTGGTACATCTACAGGGCTCAAGGCACTTCTCCGACGGACACGTTATTACCTGTACAGGGCTCAAGGCACTTCCCTGCCAGCCACGTTAGCACGTAGCTACACCCCCATTGTACAGCTGGGCATCTCCTTGTATCTATAAAAGGGGATGTCCAGGGCCCCACAGAGGGGGGGAGGCGGGGGGCAAGAGACGAACGCGCGACGTACGAACATACGGACGCGCGACGCAGACAAGCGGAAGCAGGCAGAGTAGGAGAGACGCGGTAGAGGCAGCCTCAGACAGCTCGCCTCGAGGCCGAACCCTCTCCTTCTCTCTCTCACTCATTCTCGCTCTCCCGCTACGCTTGTAACCCCTACTACGAGCACCCGGTGCAGGATAACATAAGCCTCATTTCTCTCTTGTGTTCCATCTTGCATCAACCCATCTGGGCAGGGACACACAGCAACAAATTCACTAGTCGGTCCGGTTGAGGGTCCCTCGGGTCCGAAACGCCGACACTAGTAGATCGGATATTATGCTTAGCATATGCATGTGTGCTAGATTTCAATCCAACCCAAGGGAATGTCACCTTGTGGCTGTTAAGCGAATTCCTAGCTATTTAGTTGCTACGCCTTGCTTCGGGATCTGGTATCCAAAGGGGTCTACCTTTGATTTTATTGGATATTCAGACTCCAATTATGCCGGGTGCAAGGTTGATAGGAAGAGCACATCGGGGACGTGCCAATTTCTAGGAAGGTCCCTGGTGTCGTGGAGCTCAAAGAAACAAACATTCGTTGCCCTATCCACCGCTGAGGCTGAGTATGTTGCCACAGGACAGTGTTGCGCGCAACTACTTTGGATGAGGCAAACCCTCCGGGACTTTGGCTACAATCTGAGCAAAGTCCCACTCCTATGTGATAATGAGAGTACAATCTGCATGGCGGATAATCCTGTTGAACACAGCCGCACTAAGAACATAGACATCCGGCATCACTTTCTAAGAGACCACCAGCAAAAGGGAGTTATCGAGGTGTTCAATATTAGCACCGAGAACTAGCTAGCCGATATCTTTACCAAGCCATTAGATGAGAAAAACTTTTGCAGGCTGCGTAGTGAGCTAAATGTCTTAGATTCGCGTAACTTGGATTGATCTATAGCATTCATGTGTTTTATGCCTTTGATCATGTTACTTATACATTTATGCAATTTGTTGCTTATTTATGGTGCTCAAGTTGTGCAAGGGATCCCCGGACCTCACAAGTCCATGTGTGAATGATGCACATATTTAGGGGGAGAAGTGCTACAACTTGACCCTTTGAGACTAATCCTTGTGTTTGAGTTACTTGATGTAGTATCAAAGGTGCATTGAAAGGGAAAGGTGAACTTGGACCATGCAAAGACTTCCACTGCACTCCAGTATTAGTGTACTCACCTCCAAGTTCATTCTTATGCTCTCATTGCCTTTTGCTCTTAATTGACAATTTTTGGTGAGGCAATGGGGTTAAAGGGCCAAGAATAACCCCGTTTTGGTGCTTAATGCCAAAGGGGGAGAAATTAAGGCCAAAGCAAGCAAATGGATCAGGACACTTATGAATTTTGAAAACAATAGAGTTAGAACTTTTGATTTGCCAAAATACTCTAATTGCAAAATTTGGTCTCTTATGGGGGAGAATTTTGATTATGGGAAAAGGGGGAGTTTTTGGCTCTTGATCATTTTCACTCTTGGATTATCTCTCTTTGTGCCCAAACAAGTGAGTTTGAATTAGAGATAGGAATATGAATTTGATTTGCAAAAACAAACCAAGTGGTGGCAAAGAATGATCCAAATATGCCAAATTAGAGTCAAAAACAATTTGGTCCTTATTTGCATCGATGTTGCACTTATTTGTGTTGCTTTTTGATGTGTTGGCATAAATCACCAAAAAGGGGGAGATTGAAAGGGAAATGTGCCTTTGGGCCATTTCTATAATGTTTTGGTGATTAAGTGTCCAACACATATTAAGTGAGTTGATTATGTGCCAAACAAGCAAGAAGTGCAAATCATGTAACAAGGTATGTTTCTAGACTTAGTACATTGTTTTGAGTACTAACATATATTGTCTAAGTGCTAGAAATAGAGAAAAGAAGAGAAGAAAAGAAATGCAAAAGACTTGGCTTGGTACAGCCTAAGTCCAGCTCGGCTTGGCACATCGGACTGTGTCCGATGCGCCACGCTGAACTCCGGTGAACAGGCCGCTCTCGGGAAAAGTTTGGCGGCGTACGACTATAATTCAACGGACTGTCCGGTGAGCCAACGGTCGCCAGCGCAACGGTCGGCCGCGCAATCCGCGGGTGACGCGTGGCCCACGCTAACGGTCGGCAGGGGACACCGGACAGTGTTCGGTGCTCCAACTGCCACGAATCTGCAACGGTCGTCTACGCCAGAATAGGAAAGAGATCGACACCAGACCGTCTATAGTGACTGTCCGGTGGCGCACTAGACTGTCCGGTGCGCCACCCGATAGAAGGCAAGGATAGCCTTCCTTGTTGGCCTCCAACGGCTCCTAGATGCCTTGGGGCTATAATAGGGGCCCCTAGGCGCATGGAGGTGCTAGCCAAGCTTACAAGAAACATTCTAATACTGCAAGACTCCAACTTCGCGCATTTGATTCTTTGAGATAGTGACTTGAGCTCCATTTGAGTTGAGAACTCCGTGCGTTGTGTTTTGAGCTCGAGTTGTGACTTGTGTGCGTGATTGTGCTGTGATTTGAGTCTTGTGTGTGTTGCTCTCCCCTCCCTTACTTATGTGCTTCTTTGTGATCATCATTGTAAGGGCGAGAGGCTCCAAGTTGTGGAGATTCCTCACAAACGGGAGAAAGACTAAGAAAGGAAAAACCATGGTATTCAAGTTGATCATCGGATCACTTGAAAGGGGTTGAGTGCAACCCTCGTCCATTGGGACGCCTCAACGTGGAAGTAGGCAAGTGTTACTTGGCCAAACCATGGGATAAAAATCACGTGTCTCTTGTGTGCTTTCTCATTGACTGTCTGTGTTCACAAGAGCTCGTTTCGAGCCACTTAGCCGTTCTATCTTTAATAACTAAGTTTTGTGGCTAGTAGTGTTGAATTTTACAGGATCACCTATTCACCCCCCTCTAGGTGCTCTCAGTTATGATATTTCTCTATATGGTTTTGGGTTTAATATTACATTATGTTCATGTTCCAATTATGTTGTTATCTTATTTATTGTTCATGTCATGATCATTATTTTTAATTGGAACATGGAGCTTAACTTGAGAAACACCTGCCACCACAAGGGTGGAATGGGACGCCCTTGGCTGACTAATTAGGAAAGCTAGTGGAAGACTACTGATAGAAGACGCGGCCCGATCTTCCGTGAGATACGATAACTTGATTGAGTGGAGATCTCGACGTTGATGATCCAAGGCTCCGAGCAAATGGTTCCTCGCAATCACTACACCACGGCTCCGTTGGTTATCACCCGTGACACACGAATGACCTCGCCACGAAGGCTTATCCTTGCAAGCGCAATCAAGAACACAAGCAAGAACAGGAATGAAACGCAACCAAAATTGTATTGATTACGGGATGGGGTCTCACAAGCTGATGACGGTGACACTATTCGATGACAGAATTGATCTAAGCAAAACCCAAACCTAAATGTGGCGGCGGCTACTGAATAGAGTGTTAGGGTGTGCGTGACCCCTGGACTTGCCCCTAATGGGCTCCGACGCGATACACGGCCTAACAGCCCAACAGACGGTGTCGCAGCACCAAAACAGAATCTGAACGTTGACTTGTTTCGATGATTCCTGTTGACTCCGGATGAATTTTAGGGTGGAACCAGTTGGGTTGGTTAGATAATCTCGTTATCTTTCCAACCATTTTAGTGTAGATTGGTCCTGGAACCCGAGATGGAGTCGCAGCCGACTCGGACTTGATCTCCTTCCTGTTGTGGGCGCCCTTGCTGCTCCTCCTCAACACCTTGGCCTTTCCCAAGTCCTTGCTGGTCCTCTCCAAGGTACCTAATCATCAAAACATCCATGGCCCCAAGCGTAAGCTCTAAAACACAATTGACTAGGGTAGAACGTACCTGGAGATTTAGCTGTCGTGCGCGAGATCATGTTATCGGTCCATTCATTGTATGTATAGAAGTGATGTCCTCATCATCCTCCTCCTCTTGAATTGGAGTCGTCCTCGACTTGATCTCATCTTCGTCACCCATATATGGCTTCAAATCTGAAATGTTAAAGGTGGAACTAACCCGAAAATCTAGAGGTAACTCAAGTGGTAATCCAGGGGGTATCTCAGAGGGAAACATATCCATATACTCTTGCAAAAAGTTAGCAATAGCCGGTGGCAAAGCAATAGACGTATCATCAATGGAATAGAAAACATTTTTGCACACTAAGGCATAGCAAAGTCCAACAAAGGCATGTAACTCATCAAGATCAGATTTAGTGGCTAGCAAAGTAGGAGTTTTTAACTTAATAGGTTGCTGATTTTCAGAGTTCAAAACACCTTTTTGCTTAGCATTAATCTTTTTCTCATGTTCTAAGTGGACTATTTCAGTGGAAGTCATAGGAAGCAACACAATTTTCTTTCCCTTATGCATGAAAGTATATTTATTAGATCTACCATGGTGAATAGCATCAGTATCAAACTCCCAAGGACGTCCTAGTAAAAGAGAGCAAGCATCCATACTCACCACATCAAAATTAGCAAAGTCATGGTAAGAGCCAATAGAAAAATGCACCCTTGATGTTTTTGTTACCTTGAACTTACTGCTGTTGTTAAACCATTGAATGTGATAAGGGTGGGGATGCTCTCGTGTGGTCAAGCCAAGCTTCTTGACCAACTCAACGTTCACCAAGTTGTTGCAGCTACCACCGTCAATGATGGTATGTACACGGCAGTCCTTGACGATGAGGAACATGTTGAAAAGGTTGTGGCGCTGTCTGTTGTCGTCGTCACTAGCCATGGCACTCAAAGCTCATTGCACAATCAAGGCCTTATAGGTCTCGGTCGTTGTTGTACCAAGAACCTCTTCATCACCATCATAACTCTCTGCAATGTTAGCTCCAACAGTATCTTCATCTTCAACATCAGAAGCACTAACATACCCACCATCACCAGTAGCAATGTATGCCCATTTGCTGGGGCAATCTTGCTGAATATGGCCAAGTCCCTGGCAGCGGTGGCACTTGATGTTGGAGGAGCGGCCTGTGGAAGAGGTGGTCGTAGCAGGTTTTGTTGCAACACCTGAAGGCACCAAGGACTTGCTGTTGTCGTGTCCCTGTGATGCCGAAGGTGCGGTGCTGCGTGTGCCGCTGGTGGAGGAAGATGTGGACGTCCGTACGCCCGAAGAGGATGACGCCTTGGCTGGCGCCGGTAGCTGGTGTGGCGTGAAAGTGCTGCTCCTCCACTATTGACGACCCTGCAATTCTTTTTCTGCCAACATAGAAAGATGGAACAAGCGTTGTATAGAATGATATTCCTTATAATCAACAATATCCTGAATCTCCTGCCTCAGTCCCCCATAAAACCTAACCATTTGATCCTCCGGATCATCAACTACCCCACATCGTAGCATACCTTTCTGAAGCTCTTGGTAGTATTCCTGTACCGACATGTCTCCCTGATCTAAGCGTTGAAATTTTTTCGAAGATCACGTCTATAAGAAGGGGGAACAAAGAGAGCTCGCATCTCCTCTTTTAACGCATTCCATGTTTGTGGTGCAGCACGTGTGTTAACAAGTTCATTCCACCAAATGATAGTAAAATCTCTAAATTCACTAGTGGCTTGTCTAACCCTATGCTGCTCAGGAACAAGATGGGAATTAAATTTTTGTTCTACCGTCATCTCCCAGTCTAAGTAAGCTTCAGCATCATAAGAACCCATGAACGGTGGAATAGAGAACTTAATCTTAGCAAATGGATCATAGTCTGGTTCAGGATTATGATGACGACGTATACCATTACCTCCCATACCTTATCTATTACGTGCGAGGCGTTGTCGGTGCATACACATCGTCGTCATCGTCGTCCACAGGAGAGTGAGCTGGGGCTAGAGTTGGTGGTGGGGGACGAGCCTCCAGTACGTCCATGCGTGTAACAAGTTCATCAACTCGTCGATCAAGCTGCTCATAGGATGTCGCCGCAGTGTCCTGGTATTTTTTAAAGCTTCTGTCATCGTGTGCATCATCTCCTTCAATTCCATCTGAGAGACACACTCATCGTCGTTAAGCTTAGGCCCTATGTCCTTATCCATTTGATTCTTTGGTCCTGTCATTGTTAGCACAGAACAGAGACAAAAAGGCAACAAACAATATGAACCCTACAACTATCTCTCAGGGTGTGGTGGAGGTGGAATACAAATTATGAAGCGTCTTACCCCGCTCTTACAACGTTCTTACCAGCACTGCAGGTGGCAAACGGTGACCGGTGTGACTGTCCAACGAGCGTGGGTGTGATTGCAAAGGAGTACCTGTTTTGCTCGAGAGAAAGCTGGAGTCCAGGAAAGGCTGACTATATATATATATATATATATATATATATATATATATATATATATATATATATATATATATATATATATGGCACACAAGTCAGTAACAGATAGCAATGCTGAATAAGTATTCCAAGTACTCGTCCTAGTTGCTGGCCTAGAAAATATAATAGAACAGTTGGACCAAGGCACAAGAAAGGAGGTACAAGTATCTAGTAGAAATGGCAGTTCTGTAAATAGAGCAGATTTTTCAGCACTAGTAGAAATCAAAGGCACGTTTCCAAAGGAGTACCAGCAAAAGAGCTCGAAATATTCTGAATTTTTTATCACTGATGCAAAATCATAAAGGATGGAAGCACACAAAATTTCACTTGAAACAGAGTTGTATTGTGACTTAGAGAAATTCACAAAGGATCTCTGAAATTCTTGAAAACACTTAAACAATTTTTTAATTATCTTCCTGTTTTTTTTTGAATTTTTTGACCAAACCAAACAGGCCAAAGGCGAGTTTGGGTCACCCCAGAATGAAGTCAAGAATCTGCTTTAAAAAATTGAGCTCAAACGGAGCACCGGATGAAAAGTTATGCCCGTTTTATGGAAAGTACCTCAAGTTATGGTTTTCAAAGGCACAAATCGGCACGAACCAAAGCGGCGGCTATGGAGCATAGGATCGGTTTTAGAGATAGGATTTGTTTTGTGGATATGGTTGGTTTAGATACAGGATCTGTTTTGTGGATAGGGTCGGTTTTAGAGATAGGATCTGTTTTGTGGATAGAGTCGGTTGTACAGATAGGATCTGTTTTGTGGATATTATCTGTTTTGTGGATAGGGTCGGTTTTAGAGATAAGATCTGTTTTGTAGATAGGGTCGGTTTTGTAGGATGGAAGCAGATGGACAGAATCAAACTGAACTAAAACAAATCTAATCCAGCAACCGAACTCAACTAGAACACGAACTCAGAACCGCGGACTCTAAAACTGAATTGTGCAAAGGCTAAGGCGATGGTTTTAGGTCGGAATAAACTGATCGTAATTTTTTTGGCTTTTTGTGGACTATAGGACGAAACAAAACTAATCTGAAGGTATAATTATACCTCACGGGCAACCTGGAAATCTGATACAAATTGATAGAAGACGCGGCCCGATCTTCCGTGAGATGCGATAACTTGATTGAGTGGAGATCTCGACGTTGATGATCCAAGGCTCCGAGCGAACGGTTCCTCGCAATCACTACACCACGGCTCCGTTGGTTATCACTCATGACACACGAATGACCTTGCCATGAAGGCTTATCCCTGCAATCGCAATCAAGAACACAAGCAAGAACAGGAAAGAAACGGAACCAAAATTGTATTGATTACGGGATGGGGTCTCACAAGCCGATGACGGCGACACTGTTCAATGACAGAATTGATCTAAGCAAAACCCAAACCTAAATGTGGCGGCGACTGCTGAATAAATAGAGTGTTAGGGCGTGCGTGACCCCTGGACTCGCCCCTAATGGGCTCCGACGCGATACATGGCCCAACAACCGGTGTTGCAGCACCAAAACAGAATCTGAACGCTGACTTATTTTGATGATTCCCGTTGACTTCGAATGAATTTTAGGGTGTAACTAGTTGGGTTGGTTAGATAATCTCGTTATCTTTCCAACCATATCCAGTCAGTCGCAATCGGAGTCCGGATGCATCTTGGGTGTCCATTTTAGTGCAGACTGGTCCTGGAACCCAAGATGGAGTCACAGCCGACTCGGAATTGATCTCCTTCCTGTTGTGGACGCCCTTGCTGCTCCTCCTCAACACCTTTGCCTTTTCCAAGTCCTTGCTGGTCCTCTCCAAGGTACCTAATCATCAAAACATCCATGGCCCCAAGCGTAAGCTCTGAAACACAATTGACTAGGGTAGAACGTACCTGGAGATTTAGCTGTCGTGCGCGAGATCGTGTTATCGGTCCATTCATTGTATGTATAGAAGTGATGTCCTCGTCAACTACCTTACCCGAAAGGGGCAAGGGCAGTAGGGGAGTTGCATGCAGGGAGGTTCTTAGGTTGATTTTGCTATGATGATGGTCAGACGAGGGATTCTTGCAAGTGCTCTTCCCATAAACTATAGCGCGTTTTCGAAAGCTAGTGGAACTTTGTAAAGGCCTCATAGTGTTACCCTACCTCGCTTCCTTGGTACAGGTGCATGGGATTCATGACCCCTTGGTAGATGGGTAACATGACTTGTGGGTAAAGGGTACAACCTCGGTAGAATGTAAAACTGGTATACTAGCCGAGCTCACGGTCAAGAGCAGCTTAGGACTCTCGCATGATTAAACTATGGAACTAAATTCAATTCGTCATTTGCATTTGCATGGGATTATTTATTAATTTTTTCTATTATTATTATGGTTTGGTATTTACTTACATCTAGTAATTGCTAATAAAATTTTGAACAACTTTAAAAGCAATGCTGAGCTTTAACCATTCTCTTTGGTAAGCCTTACACTTCACCTGAACTCCCACCTTTGGCGAGTTTATACACATTATTCCCCACAACTTGTTGAGCAATGAACATGTGTGAGCTCACCCTTGCTGTCTCACACCCCCCATAGGAGAAGAACAGGTGGTTCAACAGGAGCCACACAACGAGGAGTTCAACTTGATCTAGGTGGCATCTCCCAGTTGACTTTATGGCGCCAAGGATAGACTTTAGTTCATTTTATATTTATCTTTAATTTTGTAAGACTTCCGCTATGTAATAAGTACTCTGATTATATTGTGACATTTATCTCTATACACTATGTTATTATATGTGTTGTCTTCTTTGGTGCATATATGGGATGCACCCGGCTTGCCCCTTAAATCTGGGTGTGACAGCGACCGCCGCCATAGTCCATCCCCTCCCCGCCCGTCGTCCGCGACCGCCGCCCCTACTTCCTCTGCAATTCCCCCTCCCTCCTCCACACAACAGTCGTGGTCCATCCCCTCCCTGCCCGCATGTAGCATCGGCCGCCACCGCCTCTCCATCTAGGGTTTCCTACCGCTGGCACCACTCGATCCGAAACAGATGCTACCACAGCAGCATGGCATCGCCCCTCTGCCCATCGCCACTATGAGGACATCCGAGTTGCTGGTCACCGGTTCCCCATGTCTTGTGCCCCTTCTCTTCCTCTAGGGACTTGGTCCTCGCACGCAAGGAGGGCATGGACGGCACGAGGGAGTGGGCACCTCTGATGGGGGCGGAGCCCGACCTTGCTGCTGTCGACGTGGGGGGACGTGACCATGGGCGAGGACGTGACCTCACGTGGCGCTTGGAAGGGGAGTGGGCTGCGGCGAGCGCTAAAATAGTCGGCCCACTCCACTCATAGGATGGGAGCCGCTGCGCCGGTCGCTAGAAGCCCACCGCGCGTCCATGCTAGGAGCCGGGCGCCCCAGCGGCCTAGCCCTTCCACCTTCCATGGCTCGACGCTGACCACCGTCGATGCCTCTCTGGCACAGGCAATGCCCATGCCCACGCCTCCGCGATCGAGCGACACCGCCCAGACACCATCGACACCACCCATGCAAGGCAGCCACGGCCTTGGCTTCGTCTCTACGGCTAGCTCATGTGCTTGTAAGTCAGCTCTCTCACCTATAGCTTTACTAGCCTCCAAAACCACAATCACTAGCTGCAAGGCACAATCACTAAATGGTGAGGATGTTATATCTCACAACATGCACTTGCAACGATGTAGGTGGACAATTGAAACAAAGTATTATCCAGTTGATCTTCCATCTTGACAACAATTCTTGGTGAAGAATTTTCTCTTGGTTCCCTCCCTCACCTAGACCGGGTGTATTCCCTCATTATGGTCTTCGATATCAGTGATGTCTAAACTGAACCTGTGTTCTCATTCAATTTTTATTGTGTTCTATGTGAAAGGGAAATTGGGTTAACCATTTCCTATAATTAATTTTGTTGGTTGATGATCAACACAAACACATGGACTAACTAGTTTTGCCTAGAACTCATGTATTACAGGTGCATAAGGTTCAACTCAAACCAATAAAAGATTCAAGTTAGGGACTCAATTTGAAATGGAGCAAAGGACTTGAGTGTGCTGAAGAACGGCGCACCGGACTGTCCGGTGCACCACCGGACAGTGTCCGGTGCACCAGGACCGTACAACTCAAATCAGCCACTCTCGGGAAATCGAAGGCGCACTCCGCTATAATTCACCGGACTGTCCGGTGAGTCAGCGAGCAACGACCATCTAGCGTGCAACGGTCGACTCTGCAAAGTGTACAGTACAGCTACAGTGAACAGCAGAAGTCAGAGCAGCGAAGTCAGAGGGCACCGGACTGTCCGGTGCCACAAGAGGACAAAGCTCCAACGGCCGACCGAGCTTCGAACCCTAACATTGGGTGACGTGGCGGCGCACCGAACAGCGCACAGTACCTGTCCGGTGGCGCACCGGACTGTCCGGTGTGCCCATCGACAGCAGCGTCCCCAACGGCTACCTTGGTGGTTGAGGGCTATAAATACCCCCAACCACCACAACTTCAAGTATCCAAGTTTTCTGAAGTTCACATTCAATACAAGAGCTCTAGCATTCACTCCAAGACACAATACAAAAGATCAAATCCTCTCCAAGTCCCAAATTCACTCCAAACACTTAGTGGCTTGTGTGAGAGAGATTTTTGTGTTCATTTGAGTTCTTGTCGCTTGGATTGCCTTTCTTCTTTCTCTTTCTTATTCTCAAGTGACTTGTAATCAAGGCAAGAGACACCTAAGTGTGTGGTGGTCCTTGCGGAGTCTTAGTGACCCGATTGATTAAGGAGAAGGCTCACTCGGTCTAAGTGACCGTTTGAGAGAGAGGGAAAGGGTTGGAATAGACCCGGTCTTTGTGACCTCCTCAACGGGGACTAGGTTGTTTGGAACTGAACCTCAGTAAAACAAATCACCGTGTTCACTCGCCTTATTTCTTGGTTGATTTGTTTTTCCCTCTCTTTTGGACTTGAATTTTACTCTAACGCTAACCCCAACTTGTAGTGTGTGTTTAAAGTTATAAATTTCAGGTTTCACCTATTGACCCCCCTCTAGGCAACTTTCAATTGGCATCAGAGCCCGGTGCTTCATTAGAGTCTAACAACTCGAAGTGATGTCGGGAGATCACGCTAAGAGGGAGATCATGACCGGCGACAAGCCCGCGAGCTCGGGGAGGACTCTCTCAAGGGAGTCCGGCAACAAGCACAAGGAGGAATCCTCTTCCTCCTTCAAGTCCCATAAGAGAGACGACAAGAAGAAGATGAAGAAAGTGGCCTACTGCGAGACCGACTCATCGTTGCCCTCCACATCGAGCTCCGACTCGTTCGTTACTTCTAAGCGCCATGAGCGCAAGAAGTATAGTAAGATGCCCCTTCGCTATCCTCGCATTTCTAAGCGCGCTCCTCTACTTTCTGTTCCCTTAGGCAAACCACCATATTTTGATGGTGAAGATTATTGTATGTGGAGTGATAAAATGAGGCATCATCTAACCTCACTCCACGAAAGCATATGGGATATTGTTGAATTTGAAGCGCAGGTACCAAAGGTGGGGGACAAGGACTATGACTCGGATGAGGCGGCCCAAATTAGGCACTTCAACTCTCAAGCCACGTCTATACTCCTTGCCTCCTTGTGTCGAGAGGAGTATAAGAAGGTGCAAGGGTTGAAGAACGCCAAAGAAATTTGGGACGTCCTCAAAATCGTGCACGAAGGAGATGAGGTGACCAAGATCACCAAGCGCAAAACAATCGAGGGCGAACTTTGTCGATTCGTCCTCAACAAAGAAGAAGAGCCGCAAGCAATGTACAACCGGCTAAAGACCATGGTGAACCAAGTGCGCAACCTCGGGAGCACCAAATGGGATGACCATTAAATGGTCAAGGTTATTCTAAGATCTCTCGTATTTCGTAATCCCACTCAAGTTCAATTAATACGTGGAGATCCTAGATACAAACAGATGTCCCTCGAGGAAGTGATTGGTAAGTTTGTGAGCTTTGAGCTAATGATCAAAGACTCCAAACACATCGTCAACTTGGAGCAAGGCGCCACCTCCACACCCGAGGTGCAACCCGTCACATTCAAGGCGACAGAAGAAGAGAAGAGGGAGTCTACACCAAGTAGACTTCCAATCGATGCCTCCAAGCTCGATAACGAGGAAATGGCGCTCATCATCAAGAGCTTCCGCCAAATCCTAAAGCAAAGGAGGGGGAAGGACTACAAACCCCGCTCCAAGAGGGTGTGCTACAAATGTGGTAAGCCCGGTCATTTTATTGCTAAATGTCCAATTTCAAGTGATAGTGACAGGGGCGACGACAAGAAGGGGAAGAAGAAGGAGAAAAAAAGGTACTACAAGAAGAAGGGCGGTGATGCCCACATATGTCGGGAATGGGACTCCGACGAGAGCTCCACCGACTCCTCCTCCGACGAGGACGCCACCAACATTGCCATCAACAAGGGCCTCCTCTTCCCCAACGTCGGCCACAAATGTTTTATGGATAAGGACGGCAAGAAAAAGAAGGTACATTCTAGAGCCACCCCAAATATACAACATCCAGTGATGAGGGTAGCTCTAGTGAAAATGAAGATGATTTACTTACTCTTTTTGCCAACCTCAGCATGAAACAAAAGAAAAAATTAAATGAATTAATAGAAGCTATTCATGAGAAGGATGATCTCTTGGAAAGCCAAGAGGACTTCCTTATTAAAGAAAACAAAAAACATGTTAAGTTGAAGAATGCTTATGCTCAGGAAGTAGAAAATTGTGAAAACTTGACTAAGGAGCTTAGCATTTGCCATGATTCAATTATCAGTCTTAGAAATGAAATGCTAGTCTAAATGCTAAGATTGATGAATTGAATATTTGCAGTGATACAATTTCTAGTCTTAGAACTAAAAATGATTGTTTGATTTCTAAGATTAAAGAATTGAATGTTTGCAATGATTCTATTTCCTGTCTTAGAGATGAGAATGCCATATTACATGCTAAGATAGAAGAATTAAATGTTTGCAAACCTTATACATCTACTATTGATCATATTTCCATTTGCACTAGATGTAGAGATATTAATGTTGAAGCTATTAATGATCACCTTGCTCTAATTAAACAACAAAATGATCATATAGCTCAATTAACTGCTAAAACTAATGAGCATGAAATTGAAAATGAAAAATTTGAATTAGCTAGAAGCATGCTCTATAATGGGAGACGCCCTGGCATTAAGGATGGCATTGGTTTCCAACAGGGAAGCAATGTCAAGCTTAATGCCCCCTAAAAGATTGTCTAATTTTGTTAAGGGCAAGGCTCCCATGGTTTAGGATAATGAAGGCTACATTTTATATCCTGCTAATTATCCTGAGCACAAAATTAGGAGAATTCATGCTAGAAAACCTCACACTATTTCTCATCATGCATTCATGTATAAGAATGAGGCCTCTAGCTCTAGGCATTCCACCCATGTTAAAATGCCTAAAAAGAAAACTCCTGCTGCATCACATGAGCATAATGTTGCATTTAAGACTTTTGATGCATCATATGTTTTAACTAACAAATCAGGAAAAGTAGTTGCCAAATATGTTGGGGGCAAACACAAGAGCTCCAAGACTTGTGTTTGAGTACCCAAGGTGCTTGTTTCTAACTTCAAAGGACCCAAGACTGTTTGGGTACCTAAGAACAAGGCCTAAATTGTTTTGCAGGTTTATGCATCCGGAGGTTCAAGTTGGATAATCGATAGCGGATGCACAAACCACATGACAGGGGAGAAGAGAATGTTCTCCTCCTACGAGAAAAATGAAGATCCCCAACGAGCTATCACATTCGGGGATGGAAATCAAGGTTTGGTCAAAGGCTTGGGTAAAATTGCTATATCACCTGACCATTCTATTTCCAATGTTTTTCTTGTAGATTCATTAGATTACAACTTGCTTTCTGTTTCTCAATTGTGTAAAATGGGCTACAACTTTCTATTTACTAATGTAGGTGTTACTGTCTTTAGAAGAAGTGATGATTCAATAGCATTTAAGGGAGTGTTAGAGGGTCAGCTATATTTAGTTGATTTTAATGATAACCAAGCTGAACTCGATACTTGTTTAATTGCTAAGACTAATATGGGCTGGCTCTAGCATCGCTGACTTGCCCATGTTGGAATGAAGAATCTTCACAAGCTTTTAAAGGGAGAGCACATTTTAGGACCAACCAATATTCATTTTGAGAAAGACAGGGTTTGTAGCGCATGCTAAGCAGGAAAGCAAGTTGGCGCTCATCATCCACACAAGAACATCATGACAACGGACAAGCCGCTTGAAGTACTCCACATGGATTTATTCAGCCTGATCACTTATATAAGCATCGGCAGGAGTAAGTAATGTCTAGTAATTGTGGATGATTATTCTCGTTTCACTTGGGTATTCTTTTTGCAGGAAAAATCTCAGACCCAAGATACATTAAAAGGATTCTTGAGAAGGGCTCAAAATGAGTTTGGCTTGAGAATCAAAAAGATAAGAAGCGACAACGGGAAGGAGTTCAAGAATTCTCAAATTGAAGGATTTCTTGAGGAAGAGGGCATCAAGCATGAGTTCTCTTCTCCCTACACACCTCAACAAAATGGTGTGGTGGAGAGGAAGAATAGAACTCTATTGGATATGGCAAGGACCATGCTTGATGAATACAAGACACCAGACCGATTTTGGGCCGAGGCGATTAACACTGCCTGCTACTCCATCAATCAATTATATCTTCATCGAATCCTCAAGAAGACATCATATGAACTCCTCACTGGTAAAAATCCCAATGTTTCATATTTTAGAGTCTTTAGGAGTAAATGCTTTATACTTGTTAAAAGAGGTAGAAAATCTAAATTTGCTCCTAAGGCTGTAGAAGGCTTTTACTTGGTTATGACTCAAACACAAGGGCATATAGAGTCTTTAACAAATCCACTGGATTAGTTGAAGTTTCTTGTGACATTGTGTTTGATGAGACTAATGGCTCCCAAGTGGAGCAAGTTGATCTTGATGAGCTAGATGATGAAGAGGCTCCGTGCGTCGCGCTAAGGAACATGTCCATTAGGGATGTGTGTCCTAAGGAATCTGAAGAGCGTACACAAGCACAAGATCATTTGTCATCTTCCAACCAAGCATCTCCACCAACCCTAGATGAGGATCAGTCTCAAGATGATGAAGATGAAGATCAAGAGGATGAGCCACCTCAAGAAGAGGTCAATGATCAAGGGGGAGATGAAAATAAAGAAGACAAGGAAGATGAGCAAGAGATACAGGGTCAAAGACCGCCACACCCAAGAGTCCACCAAGCAATTCAACGAGATCACCCCATCAACTCCATCCTTGGTGACATTCATAAGGGGGTAACCACTAGATCTCAGGTTGCACATTTTTTGTGAACATTACACTTTTTTGTCCTTTATTGAGCCATACAGGGTGGAGGATGCAATAAGAGATCCGGATTGGGTGCTGGCAATGCAAGAGGAGGTCAACAACTTCACAAGGAATGAGGTATGGCATTTAGTTCCACATCCTAACCAAAATATTGTAGGTACCAAGTGGGTATTCCGCAACAAGCAAGATGAGCATGGTGTGGTGGCAAGAAACAAAGCCCGACTTATGGTCAAGGGTTATTCACAAGTCGAAGGTTTGGATTTCGATGAAACTTATGCAACCATAGCTAGGCATGAGTCCATTCATATATTACTTGCCTATGCTACTTACCATGGCTTTAAGCTTTATCAAATGGACGTGAAAAGTGCCTTCCTCAATGGACCTATCAAGGAAGAGATCTATGTTGAGCAACTTCCCGACATTGAAGATAGTGAGTACCCTAACCATGTTTACAAACTCTCAAAGACGCTTTATGGGCTCAAGCAAGCTCCAAGAGCATGGTATGAATGCCTGCGAGATTTTCTAATCACTAATGGCTTCAAAGTCGGTAAAGCTGATCCTACACTCTTTACTAAAACTGTTGAAAAAGACTTGTTTATATGCCAAATATATGTTGATGATATCATATTTGGGTCTACTAACAAGTCTACTTGTGAAGAGTTTAGTAGGATCATGGTACATAAATTCGAGATGTCAATGATGGGGGAGTTGAGATATTTTCTAGGATTTCAAATCAAGCAACTCCAAGATGGCACCTTCATCAGCCAAACCAAGTACATTCAAAACATTCTTAAGAAGTTTGGAATGAAGGATGGCAAACCCATCAAGACACCCATGAGAACTAATGGGCATCTCGACCTCGACACGGGAGGTAAATCAGTAGATCAAAAGGTATACCGGTCGATGATAGGATCTTTACTCTACTTATGTGCATCTCGACCGGATATTATGCTTTCTGTATGAATGTGTGCAAGATTTCAGGCAAATCCTAAGGAAGTTCACCTTAGGGCCGTGAAGAGAATCATGAGATACTTAGTTTACACTCCTAAGTTTGGGCTTTGGTACCCCAGGAGATCCACTTTTGATTTAATAGGATATTCCGATGCCGATTGGGTAGGGTGTAAAATTGATAGAAAGAGCACATCAGGGACTTGTCAGTTTCTGGGGAGATCCCTGGTGTCTTGGGCTTCAAAGAAACAAAACTTCATACCTCTTTCCACCACCGAAGCCGAGTATATTGCCGCAGGACATTGTTGTGCGCAATTACTTTGGATGAGGCAAACCCTTAGGGACTATGGCTACAAATTGAGCAAAGTCTCTCTCCTATGTGATAATGAGAGTGCAATCTGCATGGCGGATAATCCCATTGAACACAACCGCACTAAGCACATAGACATTCGGTATCACTTTCTGAGAGATCACTAACAAAGGGGGATATCGAAATAGCTTAGGTTAACACCAAAGATCAATTAGCCGATATCTTTACCAAACCACTAGATGAGAAAACCTTTAGCAAACTTAGGAATGAGCTAAATATTTTTGATTCTCGGAATTTTGATTGAAAAGGTGCACACATAACTCATTTTTATACCTTTGATCATATCTCTTTGATTTGGTACAATTGCATATTTCTTATTCTTCTTGTGCTAAGGCTAAGACTAATATGTTTCCATGAGTATATCTTGTATTAGTCTTAGATTGAAAGGGAAATTGAGTATTCGGCAAAGACAACGCTTCCACTCAACTCCATTGGTATTATTTACCCTTTGCCGGTATTCCGCCATCTCTCCAATTGGTATAATCTTTCACTTATATTTCTTTTATCAATGGGGGTGAAAATATAAAAGGGCTCCAACATTCTCCGTTTTTGGCGATTTATGCCAAAGGGGGAGAAGATATTAAGCCCAAAGCAAAAGGACCGCACCACCACCATTTCAAAATTTTCGAAATGAATTTGTCAAATAATGTATTTTCAAATTGGTATCAATTGGTATGAAAAGAAGATTTCAAAATTGATATCCATTTAAAAATCCTCTTGAAAGCTAAGAGGAGAATTTCATTCAGGGGGAGTTTTTATTCAGTCAAAGGAAAAGCATTTGAAACAGGGGAGAAATTTCAAATCTTGAAAATGCTTCGTGCAATATTATTCATATACCTTTGACTATTTGCAAAAAGACTTTGAAAAGATTTTCAAAAAGGATTTGCAAAAACAAAACAAGTGGTGCAAAAGTGGTCCAAAATGTTAAACAAAAGAAAGCAACCCATTCACTCTTATTCTTAGTAAGACTTTCATATTGGTTTAATTCTAAGTAACCTATGCACTGTCATCATAAATGCAAACTAGTTACATTTCTGCACTTCATATTTAATTTGGTTTGTGTTGGCATCAATCACCAAAAAGGGGGAGATTGATTTGGAAATTGGGTTAACCATTTCCTATAATTAATTTTGGTGGTTGATGATCAACACAAACACATGAACTAACTAGTTTTGCCTAGAACTCATGTATTACATGTGCATAAGGTTCAACACAAACCAATAAAAGATTCAAGTTAGGGACTCAATTTGAAATGGAGCAAAGGACTTAAGTGTGCTGAAAAACGGCGCACCGAACTGTCCGGTGCACCAGGACCGTACAACTCAAACCAGCCACTCTCGGGAAATCGAAGGCGCACTCCGCTATAATTCACCGGACTGTTCGGTGTGCCACCGGACTGTCTGGTGAGTCAGCGGGCAACGACTATCCAGCGCGCAACGATCGACTCTACAAAGTGTACAGTGCAGCTACAGTGAACAGCAGAAGTCAGAGCAGCGAAGTCAGAGGGCATCGGACTGTCCGGTGAGGCACCAGACTATCTGGTGCCGCAAGAGGACAAAGCTCCAACGGTCGACCGAGCTCCGAACCCTAACGTTGGGTGACGTGGCAGCGCACCAGACAACGTACAATACCTGTCCAGTGGCGCACCGGACTGTTCGGTGCGCCCATCGACTGCAGTCTCCCCAACGGCTACCTTGGTGGTTGAGGGCTATAAATACCCCCAACCACCACAACTTCAAGTATCCAAGTTTTCTGAAGTTCACATTCAATACAAGAGCTTTAGCATTCACTCCAAGAAACAATACAAAAGATCAAATCCTCTCCAAGTCCCAAATTCACTCTAAACACTTAGTAGCTTGTGAGAGAGAGATTTTTGTGTTCATTTGAGTTCTTGTCGCTTGGATTGCCTTTCTTCTTTCTCTTTCTTATTCTCAAGTGACTTGTAATCAAAGCAAGTGACACCTAAGTGTGTGGTGGTCCTTGTGGGGTCTTAGTGATCCGATTGATTAAGGAGAAGGCTCACTCGGTCTAAGTGACCGTTTGAGAGAGAGAAAGGGTTGGAATAGACCCAGTCTTTGTGACCTCCTCAACGGAGACTAGGTTCTTTGGAACCAAACCTCGGTAAAATAAATCACCATGTTCACTCGCTTTATTTCTTGGTTGATTTGTTTTTCCCTCTCTTGTGGACTTGAATTTTACTCTAACGCTAACCCCAGCTTGTAGTGTGTGTTTAAAGTTATAAATTTTAGGTTTCGCCTATTCACCCCCCTCTAGGCAACTTTCACTAGGTCTTATATTGTTTAAAGATTTTGAATCTTATAATTTTCAGTCTATTTTTTTTACCTTCAGACCTTAGAGCTATAGTAGGGTAACGGGCTTAAGTAATTATGAAGGAACCCACCTTGCTTACTCTGCAAAACTAGGCTGCCAGTGTTGATATCTAGAGGTTTGAGATCTTGTTATGCATTGGAAATAAAGCAAATCTTGTACCTGGCCATAGCGTGCAGGTATGCAAAAGCTTGGGGAGTTAAGTTCTGATCCACACCCTGATTATTTCAATTTTGGGATAAATGAAAGTGAGGGTTGTAGCTTGTTATCTGAGGAAGAACCATGTATAGAGATCAAAAACTCTACTACACAGTGGTGCATTGAGCAGAACATAGAATATATTGAGGCCTTGAAAGGGAAATGTGCCCTTGGGCTATCTCTATAAATGTTTTGGTGATTAGATACCCAACACATATTGTTTTGGTTAATATGTGCTAAGTGCTAAAGAAGTTCAAGAATCAAGGTATGACTCTAGCCTTAGTGAATTGTTTTTGGTACTAACGTATTTCTCTAAGTGCTAGGAACCTTGTTTAAATCAAAAGAAATTGCATTGGAGAAGTTTGGCTAAGTTCAGCCAAACCTGCACCAGCCTTCGGTGCACTGGACTATCCGGTGCACACCAGACAGTGTCCGGTGCACAGGCTGGTTCAGCAGCGAACTCGCTGCTCTCGGGAATCGGCGAGGGTGCCATGGCTAAAAATCATCAGACTGTCCGGTGGTGCACCGGACTGTCTGGTGAGCCATCTGCGCCCACGCCAACGGTCGGCAGTGCGATCAGCGGGCGACCCGTGGGCCGAGCCAACGGTCACTAGGCCGCACCGGACTGTTCGGTGTGCACCAGATAGTGTCCGGTGCGCCAAGGGGACCGAAGGCTCAACGGTCGGCTTCGCTAGAAGAGGAAAGAAATCAGGCACTGTTCATGTCCGGTGGTGCACCAGACTGTCCGATACGCCAACCGGCAGGAATTGCCTACCAAATGGAGGTCCAACATCTCCAAGCTGCCTTGGGGCTATAAAAGGGACCCCTAGGCGCATGGATCACTATACCAAGCCTCCTTTGAACATTCTAAGAATCCTAGTCTCCGCAAGCACGCATCTGTGTTTGTGTGCTCTCTTCTTGACTTGTGTGTGTGTGTGTGTGTCATTGCTGCAATTCTAGCTTGTGCATGTGT